>CM065358.1:5444566-5812066 GCA_033032245.1 Poecilia picta
CTTAAGCTAAGTGTTAAAATCTATCATTGATTAATCAAAATTAATTGTAGATTTAAGCCAAAACGCACAAAAGGTCTGACTCTTTGCACCATACAGCTCAAGTTGTATTCCTGTTTTCCGCAATGCTACGGAAAATTACGTAGTGTTGCTGCTACCACCCAGAACAGCAAGATGTCAATGTGTTCTCAATGCGCAGCATTATTTCTACCCATATCTAATGCCTGTATGTCTCCAGGCGGCTCTGAGGAGGCTGGCGGCAGGCTGCCCAGACAGCATCGAGGCGGCCGACCACCACCAGCTCATCAAACCACGGCTGGTCGACTCTTTCCTGCTGTGCTCCAACATGGAGGAGAGCTTCGTATGACGAGCCGCATATTATAGCCCTGACGAAGGACGTCATCAGAGCTGTGTCCATGCACATCGGTTTGAACTTTCGAATGAAACTTTGTCTGTTTTTCGCCGAGTTCGACTGTGGATTTGGCCGCACGGAGTATGCAGAACACATAATTATATGCATGCCTAGAGATGAATGTACAGCTTAACACGACCACAGTCATTGTAAATGTATTCATTGTTTACAGTGCTTAAGGTTAAAAAGAGCTTATCAATTTATTCCGCGGAAAATTGAATATGCCAGTAATTATTGTGCAAATTCTGGATTTATTCTGTCACTGTGCGGTTTCTTTTTGTTCTTCTTGACCAAAAGGTCAAAAGGTGTTTCAAAGATTGTTTGTTATTGTTTGTGTGATGAGTGTATTTTACCTGAAAGGTTACATCATTTTAATGTTTGTTTAAGACAGAGTCAGAAATATGAGGTGATTGTCTTGATTAAAAAAAAATAATAATAATAAAAACAACATTGGCACATTATGTTATTTCCTTAAACCTATTTGCCATTAATTTCAAATATTACAGTTGCAGCTGCGAAATAAATATTAAATTTAAAAAAAATGCTTTTTATTTATATAGATATACCATTATCGTATGTAATGCATTAAATAAAGACATTCTTTGTCAGAGAGTTGAATGTGTTGTTCTGTATTGTTTTTTGTTTTGTTTGAGTGGTATATGCTTTTGGTTGAGTCATTATAGTAGCCGAACCAACTATAATGACTAGGACAGAAACTTTTGTCAGTTTACAATCTGAGCAGGAAAAGGTAAAATGAAGAAGAAAGTCCCAAGAAAAGAGAGAGATTTGACTACAGGCTAAAGTATGTAGGAATGCTCTGCTTCATTGTGATTTTATTTAAATATTTTTAAAGCTGTAATAGCATTTTCTTTTTATAACACAATTTATCCTTCCTTTATCTATGCAAGACAAGACTATGTTTTTTGTAATTTTTCAGGAATACTTTGCCCTTTAATTAATTAAATCTGTTTTGCATTTCTGACTATTAAGTTGATTAAAAAACAGTTGGTAAGTCACAGTCATGCAAACGATAAAATAGGGTAAAAAAAGTGAATTTGTATTTTTTTATTATTTACCTTTGCAGAATAAAGTTGAAATATTGAGAATATAATGGACGTGGTGATGCAAAGGCCCATAAAACAACATTTTAAGTTCAGACTAAAACTGAAGATTAAACAGGGGATTGTATGCCTCTTTGAACAGGTTGGGATATGTCTGTTGGGCAACACAAATCAAATTCATGACATTTGTTTTGCACAAAATATTTTTTAGATGATGTAAATTTTGTCTGCTGACTTCTGCCTATTTTCAGAATGGGCTGTTTTAGGGCCTTGTAGATTTCAATCCAAATAAGCTGCTGCTGGCCACACATCCTGATTCAACCTTTAACTTTTATTGGCTGCAAACCGATGTGCAATAATACAACTGTACATCTTTGAAAAGCAGAGGTAGAGCCTCTTGCACAATCAACAAGAATGCGCCACGTGGTTTCTGAATGGTAAGTCAACAGCAAAACACTTGTCTTTTTCAGCAGCCATTGTATACCGAGCTCTGATTGGGTTGATGGGTAATAGCTACTTTATTAGACCCACAAATGATAAATTTAACATTGCAGCCAATACTCCACAAATTGCCGTTGCTATTAGTTTCCACTTTAGTTTTATTAGTTTACTTTGTTTTGCTGTGATTTTGTGATGTTGCCGTGGGCTCTCATTGCTGAGTAACTTTAAAAATCAACCCATAAAAGGCTCGATATGCTATTACTTCCATAAAAAATGCGCTGCTGTGTGACGTCAACGTTCTACTGCGCATGCGGGTCGCTTTCGGACGTAAACTATTCACGCAGAAGTCTCATTGCAGTTGGGTTCAATTCAGTAAGTATGAACGAAGACACACACGCACACATACACACACACAACAACAACAATAATAATAATAATAATAATAATTTCAGAAAAGAAAATAGGAATTGAGCATAAAGACCTGCTAAGTGAACGAATAGCCGTAGAGGACAAAGTGAAGCTGCATCAGTTCCATTTCCCTCTCTGCTCCTTACATGTTGCTAACTTTCGGGTTGCTTTGTGTAAAGGTATCTGGTGAATACAAAGTTCTGATATTGAACTGAGGAACAAGCTGAAGCACCCAGCCTCCTCTCAACAAATTCATTAAAAAAAAAAAAAAAACTTCTTTAAACTCACGAATGGCCTTGGACGTGATGCAGAAAGCAGCAGCAAAGAGGCTATGTGGAAAACCTCGCGCTTTGTATTGTCATCTCTTTGATTCTTTTTCTTCTCCATAAGGCTTCCTCTCCTCGGAGAGACAATTGAGGGTCCTCTTGCTTTTCTTTTTCTCACCTAAGGGCATATGCTGAGCCTGGACTTGTTACACCCCAAACCACGTATCGAGACAATTCAAATGCTTCGCGCGCGCGTGCGTGCGTGCGCGAGCGAGAGGAGAGCGCGCGCGTGCGAGTTGTCCAGCTGTACACGTGGGACCGCGTTCAGAGGCTTTTGTGATAGAATATGCTCCTGCCGCGCTTTGTTGAGAACCAATGAAATATGTATTGACGCAGAGGAGGACTAAACAGACAGCCTAAAAACACAGGTTCCTTTGATATTGTTTTGCCTTGACCATGACCATGAGGACCAAGTATTGTAGCTTTTGAGTTTCTCTAGGTTTTTGCGCTCCTGAACTTTCACTTTCCTCCCTTTCCATCGTCCTTTGTACATATTGTACGTTCCGTTCTAGACCTCCTCCACGAGTGAAAAGGGCCAAAGTTACAAGGTGGCGACTGAATGGGGAAGAGAAAAGAAACACCAACGAGGCTTTTGCTGGTTTAATTTTTATTTTACAGGAAAATCTCGGTGAATATCAACACAATCCCTCTTGTTAAAAACGATCAAATTAATTACTCCTACATGAATAGGTCTGGCTCCCCGCTGCCCAGAGTCAAACTTTCTGTCATCTTCTCAGCCTGGAAGCGTATGTCAGAGACATTTTGTGAGAGAAAAGCATCTTAAGAGTTGGAATGCAGGAAGACACTTCTCCCTTTAAATCTCTCTGGGTTTGAATATTTTATGTGTCACATCTTTTTGCCCTTTTTCTCGTCTCTGTCTTGCTGTTTTTAATTGAGAGAGCTGAAAAATGATAGAAACTTTTGAACTTTGAAACGCCTTTCAGAATCAGACGCGTTAGCCTTTGCTTTTTTTATGAGAAAATCTCAGATTTGCGTGAAGATGAATTCCTTTGGCTGACAGGCTAAAGTGATGCAACATCCCGTTTCCATTGATTCTCATTCTAATCTCCATTTGGTCAGATTACAGCTTCTGATCCCTGATCAAACCAAACTGACTCTAGGAGACCATACAAAAGAATATTTATCAAAATCAACTAAATGGCTCATTTAATCATTTTTTGCATTATGTGTCCTCAAGCTTTGCACTTTTAGAAAACATTCATGAACATAAATTTTCAAACTGGCCTTAAATTAGATTTATGTCAGGACTTTAACTGGGCCATTCTAATAGATGAATATGCATTGATATTTCATTGTAGGTCTGGCTGTTTGTTTAAACAGCCACATCATATCATTTTATAGTACAATGAAGTAACTAATCAGTTATCTATCAAACACAACTTAAGAAGTTTGACTTTGTAATTTTATGCCTTGAAATTGAAGTTTTATCTTTTTAAGAAACTCCTGCTTTTTTTTAAACTGCCTTCAGGAAGTCATCACAGCATTAATCCTTTGACAAAGATTTTTATATCTTTGCATTGAGGAGGAGCTCATATAATGTACACAACAGTTACATAGGTGTTTGCTAATTGCTGCTGGCTAGTCTGAAGGAGCTGAGTGTGGGCGTAGCAAGATAGAGCTGGTCCGTCAGGCAGAAACTTGAAAATTGCAGGTATAAGAGGAGGAGCTGCATATCGAAGGCAGTGCTACGTCCACTCAGGCATTTTGCACAGCTGAATGGTTGCCATGGAGATTAAATTATTTCTCAAACATGCATGAAAAAATCAAAGCAACACTCCAAATATGTTTTTGATGAGGGAAAAACATTATAACATGATGCTCAAAAAAGTATTTTTTTTTCACTTGCCACTCGGGAAAGCAACTAAAATTCTTGCAGACCCAGAATAAAAAAAGCTTATAGGTGTTGGGTATAGTTTTTATGTAAGGAAATATATTTGTTAGTTTGCTACATTTAGCCAATTCTGGTTGCCTTAAATTAAAAGTCAATAACATGACAAAAGGAATTAAATCATTCCCCACAACACTAGTAAAATAATACAATACACACACACGTATTTCTCTCGCAAGTCCCATTGGCTTCTTTTCACACGTTGTCTTCATTAAGGTATTCCATTCCACCCCGGCCCCATTACCAGCCAAATATATTTAAACACACGGTCACACGCGCACACACACACACACACGGCGAAATTCCACTTTCCTCTCGCTGTCTAAGCATCTCAGAGGATTTGAGGACAGATTGTTTCTCCTGCAGACGACCGAGCGGCTGAATTTTATTTATTATTTTTGTAGAGCTGCCCATAACTTGCAGACAGTAGCGAACTGCCGGGCTGCGTGTGCAAACTGTCAGTGTCCGCAGTTATGACGGAACGTATCGTGTTACAACCCAGCATCCATCGCCTTTGGGTTTTAAACATCTGACGAGACTTAAGTGTCTTTGACACCGGTTTGGACCGGCAGCTATTTTGTCTAGTTTGAGTGACATAGTCCGCTTTGTTTTTTTTTTTTGTTTTTACTTTTTTGTAACTGCAGGAGAAAAGAAAGCGACAATTTCCAAAATGTTGACCGTGTGCTAAGTGAGTTTTTTATTCCCTCCCTTTGGATTTTAGTTGCTTTCCCGAAGTGGCGAAGATTGCCTGTCGCCGCTGGGCATTCTCAACTCGAAACACTGATTGGTTATCACTTCATATATATACAGCAGTGTCAACAACTAACTTTTAATTTCCTGTCTCATTTTTTGAAACGAGAATCAAATTTTACAACAAATTTTGTAAAAGTTGAGTTTATTTTCACAAGCAACAGCCAGGCCTGATTACTGTCAGATCAGTACAAACAAGGAACTTCTTAAATAATATGACAGTATTTTATATTTCAGTGTTTACTGAACATTATAAATTACAAGTAAATGATAAACGTTCAAAAGAGTGAGTATTAGTATAAACTTAAGTCCCTGAATTGTTTTAAGAACAAATTGTTGTCATGTCCCTTTTTGTTATACAAAGAAGACATAATTTTTAATGAGCAATGATTGGAAAAAGAAGCTTTAGTAGAGAGGATGATATTAGTGCCATGTTAATTCTTGTCAAAGAGGCTTTTACTTTGAAGAAAGCACATAAAGGATCATTTTTAATGTTGTTTTTTGCTATTTGGACTACCTTAAAATAGAACATCTTAAAATTGCAATGCACAAACAAAATGATCTTACAATTAAGTATTTAAAAAAACAATCAGTTTGTGATTTGTCAAATATTTACCAATTTTACCTGAAGATACTGCTAAAATCTCACCTCATTCTTATGAACATGTGTTGAATGTATCCTTACTAAGCTATTACAATTTTTTTTCTATATGTGAAAATGTCCATCTAACCAAAAATAAAAAAACAATAAACAAGAAAAACAACCCCTGCATTTCTATTTCCTTTCTCCGTAACGTCCCAACATTCTTATCACGTCCCAAATCAGATAACATTTCCACTCTGTACTCAGCGCCTTTCATCTAGTCAATTTAACTTCAAATATGTGTTTATGTGGCTTCCTTTTCTGTTTGCGTCTCCCCTGCCCTGTGAAACACCTCCGAAGGATTTCATTTACCAGAGCAGAAGAAGAAATGCTTGCCCTCTCCACCGGCTGCCAGGCGGAAAGCGCTGCTCAGCTCTGCTCACCCGAAAGTGTGGCAACATTACCATCTCCGCTTCAATTGCTCTCTGACACAGAGTGAGGTGGGGGGGGGGGGGGAGTTAGTCTGCGCCCTAAAAGCCCAACTGGGGAATTACTCAAACATGCTGTACAGTAAAATTGCTGTCCTCTATCCTAATAGGTTGCCGCGTTGCAGAGCTTTAAAACTAGGTCCACTATCATTACTCGTTTAATTCCTTCTATTGGAGCGCGCTGCTTCGGATTTCTTCTTGACTTTATCGTCGGCTGATCAAACGAAGCCCATTGAGCGTGAACAGGTACAGCGAAGTGGATGTTAACAAGACGGGGCACTTGACCGATGTTTTTTCAAATACAGTACAACGCCCACCCCCCTTCATCAAAAGGAACCCAACAGCAGCTCTGAGGGCAGAGCTGTGTGATTTTTCACTAGATGAAAGTGAATATGTAATTAACATGCTATAATTGCTGGCAGTCTCGCTTTTTATTCCAAGATAAAGTGATGCGGCACTCGCTCTAAAGCCAAGGTCAAGGGCCCAGCCTCCTGTTATACATATTTAATGGACAAAGACAAAATGTGACCGTGTGGCTTACACTATGTCTTTACATGAAGCTGTATAATATAATACACTTGGTAGTGGTTCAATAAATCACTGGCAAGTGCTGGTCAAAATGCATTATTCATCATTTTTCTATGCATCATCGTGGCTATTTAAGGTTGCTTTAAATCTGTAGAATAGACGCTAACCAGAACAAAAACTAAACATTGAAATAAAATGACCACCTTTTAATTTGTCTTCTTATTCAAAAACGTTAAGAGTTCTGAGTTACATTTAATTTCTTCTTAACAACCTATTTTCTGTCTTTCACGATTTCTTTTAAAAACAGTGATGACGGTGATCATCTGTCACTTTGAGCCGACGTCCCAAACTTTTTAAACTTAATACAAAGAGTACATTGGAAAGCAACTACATCAATCCAAAAAAAAAAATCCATCAGAGCATCATCTCTGGCTTGAAAGCCATAATCAGTGAATCTCGCTGTGCTAAAGAGATATGAAGGCTTTGGAGCGCAACTCTAGTTGTGCTTCAATTAACCATAGAATTGCACAAATTGAAATTATGAAAATAATTTTACATAATGTAAACAATTTGGAAGAAACTCACATTTGTCGATATGTTTCTTGCGGTAGAATGAGGTGGTTTTTTGACCATGTCAAAATAGGTGTATTTAGCCAAACTGCAGTCGACACTTTCGTTTTTTTGCATCTCACGAGTAGCATGATGAACATCTGGATGCTACTACTGGTGGAAACAACAAAGAAGACGACAGGAAGTAGTAGGATGATGGGGTTTTTTGGAGTTTTTTGGACAGTGTGCAGCTGGTTCCACCAGAGCTGTCACAGCATCTCACACAGTTCATAAAAAGTTGTGTGTTATTCCAACGTGTGGAATCCATAGTTCTTCTCTAAATTTGCAATGTCCCCAAAATGCTCCCATAGCCGCTCCCAAGTATAACGCCTGAATGTCTCTGATGTCTCCTCTGATGGATGATGAGCGCCAACACTATGGCTGAAATATGAATATATCATGTAACTATTTACATCCATGATTTTAATGACTTATCATGAGTACAAGCTTATTCTCGTGTGATCTTAACTTCATTTCTTATTTATTACTACAATTGCAAAATTGTGTTTTCAACATTAGCAGAAAGTTGATAAAGATTTGCACACATTTGTATTGGAAACACAGCTGTTGTATCCACATGAACAAAAGTAAAATAAAGATCTGTATTAAAAATTTTAAATTTTATTTCTTCTTTTGCTGGCATATAGTTTTAAGTGACAGGAAAAATGACTCAAGGGAAGTTTGTTTTTTATTTATACTTTTTTTTAAAACTTTGCATTTAGCGAAATCCTCCACTGGACATTCAGACATAGTGTTTATTTGTAATAATAATACAGTTGTATAAAAGAAACAGCACCTCATGGTCTTCTATTTTGGGGCTCCATGTGGGCAAAAAACATGACAGAATTTTACGATGGTGACAACATTAAAAGAGAAACTGGCAGAGATCATATTTAGAAGTACATTTCGGTTTAGTGAGTTCTTTGGTGCATGGATGACCTCATCTGCTGCGGCTTGAGTGGCTTGGCGGCCTGGCAGGGCGCTAAGGATGTGACACACCGTTTTATTTTATAGACAGAATACAGCAAGTCAAGACTGATGCTTAATACCTTACAGGTGGTTTTGAAGACGCTTACATCACTCAATGACGTGACATTGTTTATAGAACACCAGCTTTATGTGTAAAAGTAAATATAAATTTACGGCATCACTTTAGACTTACCTGCAGTATAAAATATACTCTGAGAAGGACTGTGCATCCTGTAGGGCTGGCAGAGCCAAATCCAGACCCACTTTATAGCTTTTTGTTTTATGAACAATGGTGCCACCAAAGGAGAACAAGAAGAGGCCAATTCATCAATTTATCTAAACAGCCAGTAAATATTTTGTTGGACAATAAATTGTCCCAGAAATTATTGCAATAAAAAGTTTTATTATTATTTTGAGTCCATTTTCAACTCATGTAATAACAAGGGCTATTAATACAAGCATATCCACTCAAAAGATTGAAAACAACTAAAAAATGTTTAACACTGGAAAACATTTTAAATATTCAAAATAAAACCAAAAGGAAAATAATTACAAAGAATTATGAATTCTCAAAACTGCATTTCAAAAAATAATAATCACTCAGCTTAGACAGGGAAAACAGGCAAAAATAGCAGGTAGTGCAAACTATTTTGTACTCGGTGTCAAATGTTTACAGCGTTTTTCAAAATGCTGGTCTTCAACAATATGGAGCTGGAAACTGCTGTTCATTATGACAGACTTACAGTCCGCTACTTTATAGCTTTTTATTAGTTATCAACAGGTGACACAAGAAAAATTGGGAAACAATTTTAAAATTTTAATCTTTACTTTTCAGTAACATAAAGGTCTATCTGAGTATTGACAAAGTTGAATAAAACCTACAGGTTGTAAATGACATCAAAGTGCAACAGAAGAAAATGAGTACAATACTCATTCCAGTGTCCCAGCCACACAACTGATCTCTTGGTGACAATTAATTGCAGATGCAAAGTATTTTCGTGTAAATCAGCAGCACTTAAACCCTCTCAGCCACTCGCCTCCTTTTCCCGAGAGGCGACGCCTGATTCCTACATGTCACCGTCTCTACGTGGTGAAGAGACGGCGGGCGTCATGTCTGTCCTCGGTGGTCCGCGGCAGACGTGAGAGTTAGAGTGTTAAATGGACTAACTGCTGCCTTTGTCACCGGGGGCCCCGCCGGTGTCTCAAGCCCAGTGATTACTGCCGACCCACACAAGAATGACGTTTGTCTGACAATAAAATTGGACACTAACCTGTCTGAAAGCCGTCTTTTATTTGCCTAGAACAAACGTTTGGCTTCGGGAGAACTGTTTGACACACTTTTCCCCTTGAATAAAGAGAGAAGGCGAAGTCATCCGTTGGCTCACGGTAATGGCCTCTCATTGTTGGCCGGTGAGGATGTGGCGCTATTCATACCGGTGGATGATTGAAAAGAAAATTGAATCTCTTTTGATGTGATAAATGTGTCTATTACTGCATTTGCACACAAAATGTCTGTGGAAATTATAGTGGGGAGGCATGGCTCAGAGGGAAAAATACATAGGGAAGGCATATTGGCTAGATTTTGATTGGAGCTGAAATATAAATATACTGTACTGGTAGTAAAATGAGTCCAAGCTCCCCGATTTTATTTTCTTTCCACAGGAACTTCACAAATGAAAGGCCTTGAGAGCCTCAATTGTAAGACTATATAAAAAGGTTAAATGTCTACAAAGTACTGCTGTCTCTCTTCTCCACAAAAAGCTCTTTGATAAAGGACACAACTGTTTGCTATGCAATGAGAGAGGCTTAGCTGGTGTTTGTTTTTTTTATTATTATTATTAATTTGATGAACTCCTAAAGGACAGGAAAAGGACGAGACAGAAAAAGAGACATTGTGGTTTACGAAGCATTTCAAAGTGAAGGACAGTCATTTAAATTTCAAAGACAGCTGACTAAGTACTGAGTATGACAGAGTATTAGGGCTGCTATGAAAATAACAAAAGTCAAATTACAACAATAAAGCCGTGATATTACAAGAATTAAACTGTACAAGAAAAAAGAACATTCTCTTAGCATTACGAGAGTGAAGTCATAATGCTACCATAGTCAAATTTCTTGTAACATTATGATTTTATTCTCAAAATATTTATTTTATTCTTACATTATAACTTTATTTTTGTATTATTTTAACTGCATCCCTATAGCACTGTGAGTTATTTCAATTTAATTCTCGTACAAGTTTATTCTTGTAGTAATCTGTATTTTTTCTTTTCTTTTCATGCTGCGTCATAATAGAGTAAAATTTCATTGAATTTCTCTCTGTGTAAACCGTATGAACATTGGTTTTTGTCTGTTAATGATTTGTTTGGACCATAAGCTTTTCTTCACAGAAATGTTACGTAACTAATATCTTCAGCGAATAAAACCAACAACACTAAAGTGTGCAGTGTCTACAGAAAGTACTCAACCCCTTGGACTTTTTGCTGCTTTTACAAATCAATCATTATTAACAAAATAACAACAAGAAAAAAAGCCTACTTAAAATTCTTAAGGTTTTCTGAAGACCCTGATCTGAACTCTACTAACAATTTGTGGTTTGTGCCATGAAGGCGACCGATTCTAATAAACTACCAGCGCTGGCAAAAAGCTTTAAGAGGTTTGACCTTGAGAGGTTGAGAGGAAAAGCCACCTAAAATTTCAGTCCTGCACATCTAATTCTTGTTTCCAAAATTATTTGATGAGGTATGTTGTTTAGTCAATTCATCTAAAAACTTGGTTTCAAGGTTTAAGAAAAAATAATAATAATAAAAAAAGAAATATGGCATTCATGGTCCTGACGACTGAATGTAGACACGCTTCATCAGTATTTCTATCACATATTGTTCCTCAGAGTCTTTGTTAATGTTTTTCAAAAAGTTACTTTTAAGAAAATTTTTTGAAGGAAGTAATTGGAAGTTGTTTTCCTTGGATTGTTACACTTTCAATCAAATTATTCCGATCTTATTTGGTTTAACAGCTACTTAAATGCCAAGGTCATTTTCAGAGTTCAGGCTCTCTGTATTTGCTCATAGTAGTTCTCTAATGAACCTACACAGGCAAAGAAGAGAAAAAACAAACATCACATCCTATTAAAACTCATCTCCTTTGCAATAGATTAAAAAGAATGTTTTCATTTCATAATTCTTTAACATTGATGGTATGGAAATAATTAAATACTTCTTTTTTTCTTTCATGTCAGTTTTCAATGCTAAAGCGCCATTTGTTTCTTATTTGTGGCACAAAAACCTCATTAATAATCCATTATTGTGTTTTGTGTGTTTCTTTGATTGGAATTCCAAGTATAAATGACGCAATTAAAATTCCATACCTTTTAATTTATGAAGTCTCTCTGCCAGAGATCTTGTGAAATATGCACTTTGCATTCTCGTTCATGTTTATGGCGTTGACTGGAACATCGACAGTAATCACTGGGAAGTATAGACTTGCTGTGGTAAGAATCCCACTCACTTTAATCACCCTCTCATTTTTGTAGCACAGTACCTTTTGTCTATTTTCTTATAACAGTTTTTTTAGGTTGTCAAACTGCTAATACACACGTAGACAGCGATGAAGGTGTCCATCTGAATGAGGTCAGGATCATGAAGCAGTTAAAATGGACAAAAACACAGCCTGCAGCTACATCTAGGGGTTCCTCGGTGACAGAAAGGTCCGGCTTCACTCCTCTAACAAAAATTGACAGATACGCTGTATCCACGATGTCTGTGCTTTCATCCACAGCTAATGAAAAAGCTCGATAGCAGCACATTTCTTCGACCAGCTGTGACACTAAATTTCCGGCTATTTGCTTAACTTGGTACGCATTGTTAATGGTCTTCCTTTTAATTCTGCTTCAAATTTTTGTTTTTCTTGGGAGACTAAATCTTGTGTACTTAGCTCCGTCTTTGGTTTCAAAATGCTGACGTATATTGTATTAACTGTCCCAGAACACAAAACACCTTCTGGTTTTTCACCTTTAAGTACAAACAGATATTTGTTTCCCCATGGTTCATGAAACAACAGTCTTGTGTATTTTTGAGGTTAGCTTGACGATGTCTCAGTTTTATTCATTGGCAAAATAAAAAATCGGCTTGAGGTGAAGCTGTTGCACTGTAGTGGCGAGAAGCCGTAACGTTAGCAATCGAAATGCAGTATGGGAGATTCGTGGTCAATCCGTACTTTAAACCCATTTTTAAGTCAATCATAGGCCTATCAAACTGTGGGGGCTCCACACAAAGTGACGTGGTCACATATGGCTTACTGCACCCATTATCTTGTTCTCCATAATTCCCCCATTCAGCTATGTTTGAGGAGACGCATTCACAGGAAATAACACACACACACCGAATCCAGCCCTCCATTCCGACCCTTACATTTTTAATCAGCACACTCATCCCTCTTTTTAATACTCAACATCTTTGATGATGAGACGACCTTTGATGGCAAGTGAATTTTATTTGGGTCTGGAAGCCTGCAAAGCATACGGCTCGAGACGATCAGCGTGTTCGTGACTTCTAGGCAATTACTGTAATGATGCAAAGTGGTAAACACTGGGCCAGCACGTAAATAATTTAACAGGCTGAAAACATGCTGCTCCAGTGTTTACCAAAATCCGTTCCAGTGCTTACAGACTGATCATGTTGGAACCTTTCATGGCATCGAGCTAAAAGGAGAGGTCATGCTTGAACTGCTTGATTGTATGATATTTAAATGTGACGGACAATAGCCTCAGCTTTTCTTTGAACTCTTCGCTCAGGCCAGGAGAGCCAAACGTAATGCATCTGAAAAATGTTTAGAGAGCTAAAGTCTTTTTAATTGGCCAGACTTTTCGTGTGTTTATAGAGTCGTTTAAATTGAGCTCGGTAAAATAAACTGTGACCTGAGTTTCTCATTGTTGGTGAAATTTTGGAATCAAGTAGCGTTACAAAGTGTCCATCAACGTTGCAGGAAAATCTCATGTGCCTTCATGAGAAAAGAAAAAAAACTTGAAACATTCAGTTTTACAAACTTACTCTAAGTTAAGGCACAGAGGAAGAACATCTGTAGACTTATCTTTTTTTTTTTTTTTTACATAGGAATTTTTAGTTTCACATTAATTGTTTTTTATGCTGCACATTAACTCCGTAGAGTCGAGGAAAATGATTCTTATCCCTTAAACTTTTCCACATTCTGTCACAAAGTAGTCTGTAAGTTCAACAATAATACTGTATGTGGGGTATTTGTATTTTTTTTCATTGTATTTCATTTTTTTCATTGACAATCTTACATAAAATCCAATTCAACTATGAGCCTTCGGAGGTCATCCAGTTAAATGGAGTCCATCTGTGTGTACGTAATTCTCAGTTTGTCTTGTTACGGCCTCAGAAGTTTGTAAGAGAAAATCAGTGAACAAAGCCTGGTCATTGCCTTCCTCTTGATTCTCATTTCCCATCACTGTTCTTGTGAGATTTCTCCCATTGAGCTGGATTTCTTGAGTAAAATTTCAACTGTGGCAATCAGCAAACAGAAGGAGAACGACGGCGTCAATTTTCTGAGCTGTTCTGGAATTGTCACTGGGATGTAGTTTTATCAATGGCAGTGGAGGAAGTGAACAAAACTGCTTCGTTCGTGCTGGCCACACTTCCAAATATTGAGCAGATAAAGTCGAAACAAGAACAAGCACCTTGTTCGGCTTAACGTATCTCTCTTCGCAGTGGGGGTTCATTGCTTACAGCACACACAATTTCTGGAAACGTTAGATTTGGGTAAAATCAGATTCAATGGTTTAAAACTTCAACAGAGTCCACGCTCCAGGAAGCAATCATTTCTTAATAGCGGTTTGTCCAAACCCTCTGGACGATGCAATGTGTAGAACAAGAGGCTGTTTTTTTTTTTTACCAGGCTAGCTTACATGTCACAGCATGGTATCAGAATCAACTTTAATGATTATTGGCCACAAATTTGAAAAAAAAAAAAACAACAAATTTAACTTTGGTTACAAGTGTTTACATCAGAATAGCATGTGCATGGGTGGGTATCTACATCAGTTTTTGTACAAAGAAAAATTTAAAAAGGTAGTCCAATGTGATTTAGTTTTTTTTTTTTCACATCAGAGCTCAAACCACATCAGGATCTTTGTTCATGCCCCGTGTTCATTCATTCATTCCGTCTTGAGCTTACGCTGTTTCACACCACAGTATCTGCAAAAAACATTTTATCTGCATGTTCCACGATGTACAGTAACACCCTGAAAATGTAGTTCTACAAATTTTTGGCTCACCAAAGATGAACACTAAGGCATGACAAGTTTTTCAGATTTTTCTTTGTATTTTTTTAAACTATGTATTTGTTTCTTTTCTCTTTAAGTTTCTGTTCTTTTTTATGTTGGTCTAACAAAAGCAAATTAAGTACAA
The DNA here is from genome assembly GCA_033032245.1 of Poecilia picta. NCBI lineage: Eukaryota > Metazoa > Chordata > Actinopteri > Cyprinodontiformes > Poeciliidae > Poecilia > Poecilia picta. The sequence continues at coordinate 5,459,476 of CM065358.1, forward strand.
AAATAAACATAAAATAAGTTTGTCTTGTGATGAGAGAATATGCTAAATAAATTAAAGAGTATGGCTACTTTTGCAAAGCACTTACTCTTTTCTTTCTTTCCTTCTTTCTTTCTTTCTTTCTTTCTTTCTTTCTTTCTTTCATTACTATCATTTCTGGGCTAAAGTTACTTTTTTCCTATTAAATTCTGGCTGCAACCTACCGGTTCCTGCTGCTGAACTTGACCCCAGTGGTAGTTAATAAGTAAACTCCCGCAGAGTGGCTGAAGATGCCCACAGGAACGTTGGCCTCTGCTGCTGGGTCACACAAATGAACAGTTTCACTGACTTCCAAGTGCCACAGATGGTTCCTTTGAACCGAGCAGAGGCGTTAAATGCTGAGTTCATTTAATGCAAACTGGAAAAAAATCTAAAGCTACATCCAAAGTGGCTCAGGCGAACTTTTAAGCAGGCACCGTATCTGGACACGTTCCAGCTGGTGAGAGTGCAAAATTTCTGAAGAAGTAACTGACAGGATTGTTTTCTCTGTCTGAAATGAACCCGGAACACGGATTTTCTGGGAACCAGCTCCTCCATCTGGACGTTGCCGTTGACGAACGTGAACCCCGGAGAGGAATCTTGGACCTTCTGAGCAAACTCCGTCCTGAGTGGAAGACACCGCACATTCAGATGAAGGTACGCCACCGACCGTATGGACTGATTGTAGTCTGTTTCCAGTGGCTTCATGTGTGATTGTTGAGGTCAATCTTTTACTTTTTAACTCCAAGCTCAATCACAGCTGACAGGAAATGATGTAATTAAACCAGGAGGTGACTCTCCTATTTGAAAGAAAAGGCACACAATGTATTGCCAACACTATCCAAAAGTAATTTAAGTATATTAAACAGAGATAATGTAAGGTTTGGTACTCCATTTGTTTAATTTGCTTAGTCAGTTAAAAGCTTATACATGTCTTTAAAAAACAAAAATAGCTAAATATGTTGTTTATAAGTTTGTCGTTGATAGGCAAAGCTAACTAAAGAGTTGGGTGAGCTAATCCTAAAGTGCCAATCATAAATATTAGTTCCACTAACATGCTATAACACCATAGTATTTAGTGGAAGCTAATTCTAAAAGGCAAAATTTGACTGTCAAATACCTGCCATGTGTGACAAACTAGTAAAAGCTTAATATGTTCAGGAAGTGACTAAAGGTGTCAGGTTTAAAGAGGACTGTTTTCTCCTTGATTTTGTTTGCAACATTCAGATGGCCAGATCTTGTTCTATGTGTGTTTGACAATGTTTGAAAACTCAGCATTCACACTTTCACACTCTAGAAATTACTCAAAATGCCTCCGGGATGACTTGTTTCTTCTTTTGTTGTGGCCATTTACAAATGTCTAGGTTGGGATTTTTGTGGGTATTTGTATCTTTTTATTATAACGTTTTGCATTCAGAGTGCTTTGAAATCAAATCACATGTATAATGGGCAAAATCTTGTCTTTAAATTTACAAAAGCCTTAACTTTGCCTGACACCTCGTCAGACATCGCCGTTCAGAAAAAAGTCTGGAGAAAATCCAAGGTAACTGGACAACAAAGGGAGAATTTAGAAAGTTTGTGTGTGTGTGTGTGTGTTTTCAAAGCATCCATTGAGGACAAGAGAACCTCATTCTGGTCCCATGTGCAAACACAAGGTCCAATCTTTCAGAGAAATAGGGTTTATGTTTGTTAGGTGACTGCACATCGGCTGTGTGACCTCTCAATCTACACTGGGTCCTGGAAAGTACACAGAGGAGTAGATGTTTCCCTTCAAAGCTCAGATCACACAAGTCACTTTAATGATGTATTGTGTTCGTCAGGGTAAGGCCAGACGGTTCCTGCTGTCACACCTGTGCTTTGGCATGGGCTGTGTACAGTCTGTCACAGGTGCTTTTTCAATTGGCTTCCTCTTTAGTTGCTATTTTCCTGTTCATTAATCTTGTTTACCATCTGAAAGAGAAGGAAGAATTTTAACACAATGCTGCAAATCAACTTCAGATTCAGTGATTTACACACTCCTTAAATGATAGTTACAAAAATGCTATAAACGATTCAAGAAATACGGGAGAAAAAAGCAATAGTAAATAAGAACATTTTTACTTTCATTAGCTTGATACAAGCCATTACACATTGTCCAAAAAAAAAAAACAAGCCGTCATCCTCCTTCTACTTCCTATTGTCCTCTTTGTCATTTTCATCAGTAATCAGTTTTTTCTCAGGGTACTTTAGAATAGCTTCCCTGTTGTTTCTTAAAGGCACCAAATAACAAAAAAAATTATGTTTATTGACGCGATCCATGGCGACTCTCCCGACTTAGTTGTCATAGTCATCATAGTTGTCTTACAATTGATTGTGATTTGTTCCAGCGAAAGCTCAAGATCACAGCTTGAAGACATTCAGTCTGGCTGAGTTCAAGGTCTAATAGTGGCCCTCAAATTCGCCCTTCTTTTCCCATATTTGAAGGGCAGGTTTCACGCGTCCTTTATAGGCTACTGTTTCCCAAGATTGGGATGAGGAGGCGGGAGATAGAGCGGGAAAAGAGTACAGTTTTAAATGTAGGCACATTAAAATTTAAGCTACATTTTTACCAGTTTGTGTTAAGTGTTGTCACGGTTGTGGGGAATAATTCAGGTAGCGAGATTGTCTGGTCTTCTTGGTCGAAGAAGGACCTGGCCTACGTCGACTGGGTAGGCAGGGTCCTTCAAAGTATGTGACCCTTGAATTTGGACACCCATCAATAGAACTGCATTGGACAAACTTTGTGTGGAATCCCTACACTCATCTTTAATTGTGGGCATATAGGATTGGATGACCTGTGAAAGTGACCGTCACACCTCATATTCTTGCTTCAAACATCAGGTCTGGGTTATAACCCTCCCTCATGTACAAAAATACATATGAACTCAACAATCAAATTCATCTGACTCTCTTAACCACTCAACAAGGCAGATCTGTCCAACAGTCAGTTAAATTTCACATGGCTACTTCTCAGTGTGAAGTGTTGATCCTCCTTCTCATAATTATTTGACAAGTATCAATTTCAGTAAATCTGATGAAACAGAAGACAGTAGACTCAAGTCCGGCGGACAAAGAAAGCACAATTACAAAAGTCAAAACCAGCCCTCCCCCGATTCCCCATAAATAATAGATCTGTTGTCAGGGTAGCCATGTTTGTTCGCTCTACCTAGATGAGAAACTGTGTTGTGTTTGTGTCCCTTTGGAGGCTCACAAATACTTCAGGGACCTTGGTAGAGAATGAGAAACCGCCAAATGACAACAAGGAGGCAAACAGTGGTCAATGCGGTATCTTTGTGTACACAAACAGGGCAGGACAGACTGTCCTGGAACACCTCTGTGCTGTGAAGAGGACACCTGTGTGCATTCCTCTGCTTCCCCTTTTTACAAGTTTGGTTGAAACTTACTGATGTCTCTTTGCTAGAAAGTTGCATTTCTCTCTAGGTTTGGAAACAAATTGGTAAAAAATGATCTTGCTTTCTCAATGTTTGTCTAGTTTTGTGTACAATGTTTCATTTGTATCTGTAGCTAAATATGGTTAGTCGCCACATCATTTTAAATTACTTATGTTTAACGTAACTTTCTGTTTAACGTTTAGAAATAGTTTTCTTAAAGGATTCGTACTAAAGTGTGATACAGTATATACTCTACATACCCTGTTAGTTTGAATTCAAATTAAGATTACAGCAACATTGTGCAACCAGAATAATGTAATGAATGAATGAAAACAATCATTGACTGACCATTAATATACATTTTTTTAGATGCACAGATTTAAACAATCACTTTTCTGAACCTTGTTGCCCTGCAGACATTTACAGAAGGCATTACCAACCAGCTGATTGGCTGCTACGTGGGCTCTCTCCAGGAGCCCGGTTGTGTTCTGGTGCGACTTTACGGCAGAATGACGGAGCTCTATGTGAATCGCGATCGAGAGGTGGAGATGTTCCAGGTCTTCCAAGCGCACGGCTGCGGGCCCGAGATCTACTGCAGCTTCCAGAACGGCATCTGTTACGAGTTTGTCCGAGGAAATGTGCTGGAGGACGAGCTGCTACGACAGCCGTCCATCTACAGGTCTCTGCTGGCACCCAGCAAAATCAGTCACTCTGCAGCTTCACTCTCCACACACAGATTACTTAAAAGGAACAGGGTATCTCCCGGTTTTAGCAAGTCAAGTTTAAGATTTTTTAAGACCTTTTTAATGCAAGTTTGAATTCAATTTAAGACTGAAAAATATAAATATAGGGGATGATTGGTGGATCCTGCTGGCTCGACCGTTGTCCAGCCAGCTGGTGATGCATTTGTATGTATCCGTGATAGATGCAAAAACAAGCTAGCAGCTAGCTACCAACCACCACAAGTAAAAGGTTTTGACCCTAAACAGCATCTGCATCCACATTCTTCACACATATAGTTATTTAAAAGAAAGCAGTGCATCTGCAAGTTTTAGCAAGTCAAATCTAAGACGCTTAATGCTAGCTTGAAAGAAATTTAAGACAACAAGAGACATTTACAGACACCCTTGAAACTTTTTTTGTTTTTGTTTTCATATAAAAAATTGGGCATTTTCAAAAAGATGAAATTATAAAAATAATGTGGCAAAAAATCTTTATATTTCAATACAGAGAAAATTCAAACTTTTGGCTAACAGAAAAGTCCTGCAAAGAAATAAAAATAAAAAATACAAATGCACCCAAGATTTAGTAGTCCTGCCATGACAAAATTTTAGACCTGTGATCAACGTGTTGAAGTTTAAAATCGCTTTAAGACAATTTAAGGCCTTCATTTTAGGCACACAAATTTAAGACTTTTAAGTCTTTTTTAATATAGAAAATAAACATTTGCAAAAAGATGAAATCACAAAAGTAATGTGGCATTAAAAAAATTATTGATACTGAAAGGAACAGTTTACCAGTATGACTTGACGCTTGACATTTCTGCAGTCATCCTGAGGGACTTTCTGCTGGTTTTGCAGCTCACTTACTTTTCATGTTGAGCAATATTATCCATTTCTGGCTTGTATTATTCATTATGTCCATTAGAGGCTGACACTTTTACCAACAGCACAGTAGGCCAGAACAGCCAGGGCCACAATAGACATCAATCGCTGGGGCTTACCCAGAAGACCTTTCGTCCTCCCAGCTAAGATGGCTCAAGAACAAAAAACCAAGTGGATGAAAGGTCACATATGCAAGGAGGCCCATTATTTTAAAAAGAAGAACAAGATAAGAACGCTAAATGGAAAGGGAGTTGTGTTTCTGCTCCGATAATGCTTGTTTGTGCAATAACAGCACCGGCCAGGGTCATCTGAGAAAATGTTTCTTTTTCTTTTCTTTTTTTTCTTTTCTCTGTAGATTGATTGCAGCCGAGATGGGAAAAATTCACTCGATCCAGCCAAAACGTGGCCAGCCGACAGATCCTCAGCTCTGGACGAAGATGTCTCATTTTCTGACTCTGGTGAAGAGCAGCATCACCAGGAATCCAGCTGAGCAGGCGTGCACTAAAAGGTAAAGAGCGAGCTGCATAAAAACGACCCTGAACATAAAAAAAATCCACATCATGAACATTGATATTCAAGCTACTGTAGACAAGTGGCTGTAGAATCTATCAAAACAAACTGTACATCATGTAAAGTGAGGTAATTCCTTGGAGCTACAAAGAAAATTCACCGAGGTTATACATTTCCAGACTTATTAAAAAATGGTTCGGTCTTTACCAGACAGGTGACTTACCTTGAAAGCAAAACTGGAATTACTTCAAAATGAAACACAGCGATGGACAGAAAATGTTTCTGGTTTGGATTCATCTTTGTTTGGTTTTGCTTGGTTTTTCTGTGACTCACAACTGTTCAGTCAGGTGTGAAAAAGTTTAAGGCGTGAAAAGGTTTAAGGCTCTTTTCGCACCTGTTAGTCCAGTAGACTCGGTTCAATTGGGAACCAAAATTGTAATATCTATTACATTTTCAGCTGTTGCGGTTCGGTTTCACGCTGCGCTGTTTCAAATGAATCAAACACTTTGAAAAACCTGTTACGCTCCTCACCTGTGGCGGCGCTGCACCAAGGAAACATGAAAACCTTTGAAGAAGACACAACTTCCATCTTCACAAAAACAAAAATGGAGTGGCGTCAGACTTTAGCGGTGGCAGAATTTCTCTTTTGTCTTTGGCAAAAGACCATGAGCCATTTCTCAAGCTAGCACTGTATTTACCCAGAATGCTCTGCTCTGTAGTTCATTTCCTGCTTTTCAACCCATCCTGGTACAAGCCAGCCCCTCGTTCTACACCTTGCTTCATCCACAAGGTCTACAATCTCTGCTATTGTGAAACGTTTGCTTCATGTTACATAATTGTATTCGTTGTTGTGACGTACAAAATGCTAGAGTTTGATGCTATGAAGCTTACCTGAAGTTGCCCGCACTGTAAGCAACTATCCTCCATTGCGAAAACAACAAATATTGTATAACAGCAGCAATAACTACTGTTATTGCTAAATCAGTATATGGAAGCATGACCAATATTGACTGAATAGCTTCGTTCACTTCCTCTGCTACCGTTGTTAAAATTACAGGCAGACTACAATTCTAAAGCAACGCAGAAAATCCACTTCGTCGTTCACAATGTCTCCCTCTGTTCGCTGATTGGCCCAGTTGAACGGAAGAAAGCCCAGACTGTGCTGTGAAGCAAGATTTGAATGAAACTCAATTATTTAGGAAGGCAATGGCCAGACTAACTTCAACCAAACCGTGACTTGAGTTTCTAGGTAGACCACAGCTCACTTTTTTTGTTCTTAATCAGAGTTTGATTGCACATTCACATCTCCAATAACAAACCGGACTTTCTAGGTAAACAAACTAGAGTTTGATTCAATTGGACTAAACAGGGCTGGTGTGTTTTAAACAACAGCCTGCCTCAGTCGTTTCTTTCCAATCATTTATTTGATAAAAACCAGTCTCATCTTTTATCTTTGAGGAGTACTCTGTTCCTTCATGACGTTCTCACATATTCAGACCTGCTAACAGGTTTCCAATCAACAGTTGTCGGGTTGGGGGAGTTTTTCCCCCTTTTTTCTGTCCTCCAGTTTTTCATTTTGCTGAGCCAGAATTGGTCAAATAGCTGAAGCGGGGGAGTGGCCTGTAATGGCAGTGGCTTTGCATTATCTCTGACAGAGGTCATGGGAGGCCCTCCAGATACTACAAAGAAACAGATACTCTGCCATGAACTTCCTGCTAAGCTCTCCCTTATCGGTCAAACGTTCAACCTTGTTTGTGTTTCCATTGAGGGGGCCAGAAATCCATGCAAATGAACACTGGGAGGGTCTGGCTCTACTTAGAAAGCGGGTAAGGTAGTTTACCCTAGTCCGGTTGCTGTAATACGTCAACTTTACAACAGAGCTGCAACCGTTGAGTTGTTCCACTGCAAAGTGCAACTTATTTTATTACTAATAATTTAAGGAAAAACCAACAGAATTAAGTACAAAGCTGTAGTTTTCAGTCTCTTTTCAATCTACTAACCCTAAAAAACACCTGCAATAAAGTGCCATCAAAGACTTGAGAATTCAGATTTACAAATACAAAATCTATAATAGAATGTAAGCACTTTGCTTGTACAAAGATTCTGGACCCTTGGCTGTTCAGAGACGATTGCTTCCTGGAGGTGGGGACTCTGTTGAAGTTTAAAATGTTACACAACCGCTAACGTTTGGCCTGATGTCTGTAATGTGCCAATTCAATGAAGCCTACCGGAAATTGCGTGAGCTGTAAACAACCTCAGTAGGAGTAGGGTCAAAACATCTTTGACTCAATATTTGGCCAACACAAACTGAACAACTTTGTTCACTTCCTCCACTGCCATTGCTAAAACGACAGGCAGACTACAATTCTAAAACGGCACAGAAAATCAACATCATTGTTCACAACTTCTTCCTGTGTTTGCTGATTTGTCCCAGTTGAAATTCAACGAAAGAAATCCATGTCAATGGGAGAAATCCCAGACGGAGCACTGAAGGAAGATGAGAATAGCGTAGGAAGGCAATGACCAGGCTGAGGTAAAACAGGCTCTGGATGTATAAACCCCCAAGATTTACTAATCCAGTGGCATGTGGGGGTGCCAGTAAAACTTTTATGAGAGCACAGCTACAAATGATGGTATTATTGATTGAAAAGAAATTGAGTTGATTGAACAGAAATTGACTCTATGCGTTTCTATAACCAAAATCAGCCCAAAATTGTGGCCAATTTTAGCTGGCCAAAGTTTTTCTTTTGTGCACCACTGCTGTAATCACAGCAAATTGTGACCGTATGTTTTTAATTTTATTACTCTTAATTAAATACTACCTTTTGCATGACTCTATTGCATGAAATCACAATATATTGCATAGACTTGTCATAATAAATTAGTTGATCGCATAATAAATTAAAACAAACTCAATAATTTCCATTTGCATGATTTATTGTTTTTTTTCTTTTCTCTCTCTACCAAAAGCAAAATGACAAACATATTCAGTCTGGTGCTTCGGTCTGAACTAGCCCTTTTATTTTTGAAGGACAATTTTCTTTGTTCATAGTTCATTTTATTTGTTATTTCTGTTTTGTTTAGTTATTTTGAATATTTGAAATTTCCGCTTGCACTTCCCTCAACATTAGATTTAAAGCTTATTGATCTTTGAGAATGTGTTCTTGCTTCATCACATCATGCCAACAATATTATAATTTATCGCATTATCTTCTGGGATGATTTATCATCCAGCAAACTTATCATGACAGGCCTAAAATTCATTCATGTTTGAGGTTGTCATGTGGCAAAATATGAAAAAATTTGAGGTTTGGATTCCAAACTAGTAGAGAATTTTTGCCAATTTGGTCAACTTGAGTATATCTAATACTTATTTCGTTTCCTCCAATTAACCACTGTTATGTTTTTCTCCAGTTTTTTTCTGTCTGTTGCAGGTTTTCAAAACAAACTGTAGCTCGAACATCCTACAGAAAGGCTAGAGAGAGTGATGTGAAAGAGTATAAGCTGCACCGCACCTAGAGGCCCAATAGATGGTGCTGTGTTGTGACACATTTCCATGACTTTACACAGTTGAAGCGCCGCTCGCCAGCAGAGACATTCAAACGATCTGAAAACGATGAATGATGAAGACGTAAACTGAGGACTGTTGGGAGGGCGTGGAAGTGGGGGTGAGAATTACAGCAAAAAAAAAAAAAAGAACATTTAAGAAAATGAGATATTATTTATATAGGATCGTTTGCATTTAAAACCAGAGCGTGCCTGTTTGGATAATCACTGGCCTCTTCAGAAACGAAGATACGAGACAGAGGGCCGAAACACAGCGAGGGGGACTGGGGGGGGCGAAAAAGGTTCTTAAAATTTGCATCAGAGAAACTTTTGGTACTCGAGAGTGTATCCAAGTGCAGATATGAATGTGGTCTTCAGATGAGTCGGTAAAAGAAAAGGCAGAGGGAGCTGCAGGAAGAGGCTGCACCTGCAGAGGAGGTCTTCAGCTCTCAAGCCACCCGCTGTGTGAAGAGGGGGAGGAAGAGGAGGAGGAGGAGGAAGAGAGAGAAGGAGGCTGCAGCAGCTGCATGGTTCCGAGAGAGAGAAAGAAAGAGAGCAAAGAAAGAAAAGCGATGGAAGGCATGAGTGCAACCTCTTTTTCTCCCAAAAGGGCCCCCCTGCTGGGTCGCCCATTTGTGCTCCTGTGCTCCTCATGGAAACCGCAAAAAAAAGAGAGAAAAAATTAACAAAAAATCCGCAGTTCACAGCTCCTGTTTGAAATCGTATGTAAATAAGGCGCAGCCATAATGAAGCGCCAGAGGAGGAAATTCCACTAACTACTTTACAGAGGCTTGACAGGGAGCAGGAGGCAAACGCACTCGACGCGCTCGGCGTTTCATGAGCAGAGAAAAGGAGAGGAAAAAGATCTGATGGCAAGGCGTCAGGTCTCGCCCATTTCAAAAGTCAACGCGGGTCTTTTCATTTTTTTTTTTTTTTCCAATCCGACCGTTTGTGGGCGCTCCCGCGACAAAAAAAGTCGCGTTGGTTTCTGGGGGATGATTGAAAAGGAATCAGTGGTGATTCACTATTCAATTCATATTAGAGAGGATACGGATGAATTGTGCGTGTGGGGTGCGGGGATGGTTCTCACAAAGTCAGATTTTATAGGCAAGTAAATGTGATTAAGCACTCGATTCTGAACTTGGAGCTAATAAAAAGGAAGAAAATTTTGATTAATATAGAGTCAGCTTTGAATAAAAGTATCTCTTGAACTTTTTTTTTTGCAGTCTTTGGAGGAATTAAGACTGATATCTGAACCAAGGTTGTTATAGTTAAAGCTGCAGTAACTTATATATATATATATAATCTCCTTTTTTACATATTTGTTAAAACTGAATTTATCACGACAGTTTGATATGAGACAGATAATCTGTCAATAGATCAATCTTTTGAACCTACTTTCTGAGATACTGTTGCTTTCTGAGAAAATGAATTGCTCCCGATCAACAACAACCAATCGGCCAGGAGGTGGATCTTAGTGCTGTCAATCATCCTTACATACTCGCTGCTCAATGTGCTAATGGCACAAAAGCAACTTATCCACCGTTATTGGTGGTTGTGCTAACTAGCCTTAGGATTCACAAGAGGCTGTGCTAGTTGCAGCATAGCACAGGGTGATTGACAGCGCTAAGACCCGCCTCCTGGCTCTGACTGGTTGTTCCACACTGTCATGACATGATGACAGTTTCAACAAATAGGTAAAATTAAAATATTTTTTATAAAAGTTACATACTGCTGCTTTAACTAAAATAAAATAACAAAAACCGAACTTAATAAAAAAGTTAACGGGGAAAAACTGTAACTGAAACGATATTGTGCGTTTGTAAAACCTATTAGCCTACATGTGGAATGATGTGAAATTGTTTTTTTCTTTCCCGCAAATTACAACTCCAGCGTAAACCTGGTGGCACTTGAGCTCGTCCGCAAAAACGGCAACAATGTTGTGAGAAAACGCCAGTCAGTTGGTTGTTCTGGAATAATTGAAAACATTTTCTAAAAGTGGCGTCTTCTGTTGGGTATTTATTACCCCTATAAATGTATATAATCACAATACAAAGCTTTGATCTTTTTGAATTCTGCACCTAAAAATGCAGTATGTAAACACAAACTACAGTAACTCATAAAAGCTAAACTTAAACTAAACAATACTTCGTTAATGTTAACTAACAAAAACTAGCAAATACAACCTAAAATCTAACTGGATAAGTTGAACATAAAGTCAAAACCAACTTAATGAACTTAATGAAAAACCCAGAATTATTATAACCCTGATCTGAACACAATATCTTTCTGACATTTCCTTCATCTCTGTCTAACAGGACTTATTCAGTATGTGTAGGTGGATTTGTATAAAAAAATAGCAGAACCTCAGTGTCAGCATCATAAACAAAGCAAGGCTCTTTTCGCTTTTATTGCGTTCCTCGCAGGCCGCACTAAATCACGTCCGTAAGTGTGTATAATACCGCAAGAGTCTGTTTGTCCCCCTTCGGATAAATAGGTAGTGTTTAAATAACACTGCTAGGAGCTCCATCTTGTCCAGGCAGACAGACTGACGGCAAGCAAAAAATAAAAATGGATCAGCTTGTGTCGCTTTAAGATGCTGCAGTGATCAACAGAGGGGGAAGAAAACGGGATGTTTGACCTCTCGCCGAGTCAAGCTGGTTTATAAACACGTTGTTCAAGTGAAGGGTCGGAGACGTCAGGGCTGTGGTCCGATTTTTCACCGGTTTCTCACCTCTGGATTTAACGCCATTCCATGAATTCTTCCTAGAATTATCATCATAGGTATACTGTTAATAATCTTCATATATCCAGTTTTTATTACAGATTTTAGCCAGTTTAGATTTGTCTTTTGGAACTAAAAACGTGTGAATGTGTTTTGGGTTAGGACCAAAGTACACTGTTGTCATGGCATCAACGTTCCAGACTGCTCAGGTCTTCTGGTTCTGGATCCCTAGAACCAAAACAAAACATGGAGAAGATGCATTCATTTTTTTTATGCTACAGCAATTTGGAACTAACTTCCAGAAAACTACAAAACTGCTGAAACATTGTCTTCAATTAAATAAAAGGCTGAAAAACCCACCTGTTTGGATCCGCTTGTGATTCATAATAACTGGAACACCGATCAATGTTTTTGACCTACATTTGCTTGATGATTTTAAATTTATGGCCTGAACCCGACCCGATATTTAGGCTGGATTCAGGTCAAGCAGTAAAATATTAGTTAAAATATTCTGTCGAGTTTACTTTGGACTCCGACCTATCATTAAAGTTAATTAGTTGGGTGGGATCTTTATGCATATGGGCCTATTTGCTTGATGATTTTGATAACTGCATTTGACAAACTGTAGAGTTTATTGTTTCTATCATAATTGGTGACATTTTTAAGGCATGAAGTATTTTGAACTGCCTTTGACTTGTCTAGAAGAAGATGTAAGAACTTTTATATTTGTTTATTTCTTTTGCCTTAAATCATTATTTACCGACTATAATCCGCCACTTTTTTTATTATGCTTTGAACCATGCAGCTTATAGCCTGGTGCGACTTTTCTGTGGATTTTTCTTCAACCACCAGGGGGCTCTTTAGCAGGAAGTGAATCATTGGAAGTCAAAATTGGAAATCAAAGAAGAAAGTGCCGACTTCCATTTAGAACAAGCACATGCTAGCAGCAGGCATGACAGAAAAATGTTTTCAAACTCATACCCCCTCATCATGGAAACAACATGAAGAAGTTCATATGACGCAGCTTTTAAGTTGAAGGCTAAAGATCTGGCAGTACAGGAGGGAAATAGAGCCGCTGCACGTAAACTTAGCGTGAACAAATCCATGATTTGGCGCTGGAGATGGAGAGCTGCGTCCTTAATAGCAGATGTGTTAAGGATGCAGCCCTCTGTGTCCAGCTTACTTGAATGTTTTCCTGTCTTTCCCATTTTGAGAAGTGGCTTTTGTGTCACATCCTACTCAAATATCAGGGGAACAAAATTTAACTTTTAGCCAAAAATAATAAATTACCTCAGTGTTCTTTTAAAGAAAATTTCACAAATATAAACTTTAGAATTGTTTTCCTTGTTAAAATTTTTTTTTACTATGTTTAACAATTATCTTAATTGAATGATTTGGTTATTTCAATAAACTATGAATTTATTTTTAAGCTAATTGTGTATGTTTCTCATATTTTCATAGAACATGTGATGTATCTGGCTGTAGCTCTTTGCCTCTTCGAGAGGTGCCAAGCTATGAGGTTCTGTTGGAGGAGATGGAGTCGCTGAAGAGACACCTCTCCCAGACGGACTCGCCCACCGTCCTTTGCCACAACGACCTTCTCACAAAAAACATCATCTACAACTGTCAAGAAGGTGAGAAGACCCTCAGAGGAGATGGCATGAGAAGTGATAGGTTTGTTGATTGTATGTGACTAACCCTTCCAGCGTTAAGATTCACACAAAAAAAATCAAATCAAATTTATTCTCTTGAAACAAATTTTTGTATCAATCTTTTTAGGTTTTCATTCATCACACAATATCTGCAAAGCTAATCAAAGTGGCTCCGTAGAGACGAGCTGCTACTTTGACCCCTTTGCTTTAAGTAAAATACCACAAAGGTTGCTGGTTGTCAGTCCACACGGTTGAGCTGTTTGTCAGGTTGTCATGGTAACCCTTTCCTCCCCCCATCAGGGTCGGTGAAATTCATCGACTACGAGTACGCTGACTACAACTATCAGGCTTTCGACATCGGGAACCACTTCAATGAGTTTGCTGGTAGGTCTGAGCAGGTTTTTCACACACTAACACAATAACTCCACTCTGTTATTCAAGCAGTAACACAACTCATATGTACAGTATGTAACGTGTGAAAACATCATTTTCTGAAGCTCTCTGTCGTTTTTTTTTCGAACAGGTGGATTCAATGCGACTTTCAGTTTCTCTATATGTTCTGAGATGTTCAGCTTTCAGATTCTTTGTGATAGTCAGAATGCATTTATGTTCATATAATAAAGTGTAGTCCAACCATTCTAAAATTATTCTGGGTTGAAAATTATTACCAGGTGGAACCAAAGCTGTCCAAAAGTGTTTCGTTTTGTGGCGAATGCTGAGATAGAACGTTAAAAAGAAAAATCGAAGAAAAAGAAGGCAGGTATTTCTTTTTATATATTTAAATATTTAATATTCTTTCTTCCAAGTATTTCTCTGGTTGTAAAGCACATAGAGAAATGGAGCTCCTCTCCTGTCTCATCCATTGCTGGCTACTAAATTTTCCTCTCAAAGCACAGAAACGCTCTGAAAAACACTAAGAGTCACGTTGTGGAAACTAAAGGAGCATCATCCAATCATCCTAAACCTTCAGGCTCTACTGCAACAACAGATTAGTATCACCTATTAATTTGAGTTACTAGACAAAGAACTGAAAGAAAAATAATATCCTGCACTATGAGCACTGCTAAGCAAACACTAAATGGTGAGAACATTCGCTTTTGCTTAAGTGTGTAAATTAAAATAAAACAAATACTGGAGTGAAGGTTATAAATGACATTATGATGATGAAAATGTCATATTTTGGTATCAACAGAAATCATTTTTAGCCTGTTTGTTATGTCAGGCTGTACACTTTTGTTTACATTTTGTTGTGTGTTTATACCATGAAACATCAAGGTGATGAACATGAAACATCCTGTGAATGTCAACACATGCCTATTTTCAGTCACAGAATAATTTATATGAAAACTCTTTTCTCATTTAAGTCATCCTCTTCTTTTAATCCAGACAGTGGCATGCCCAGAATATTTCCGCCGGCGTGCCCAGACCAGGGCAGTAACGTGCCACATTTTGGGGAAATTGTAGTCTGCAATTTTACAGAACAGCTATCGAATTAAAATGACACGCAATTTTTTAATGAACTTTTTGATGCTGTGGGAGCTTTGGTGGAGCCAGCTGAACATTGTCAGAAAAAAAAGTCCAAAAACAAACCATCATCCTCCCACCACTTCTTATCGTCTTCTTTGTCGTTTTTGCCAGTAGCAACATCTGGCTGTTGATCACGTGACTTGTGTGATGTGAAAAACCACGACATCGTAGCACAGAAACTTTTTCTTGAAATTGCTGCATTTCCATTAAGTGGTTTTATTTCATCATTTTAATTTGTACATTGTTATATTTAATGGAAAACTACCTGATATATAAATTATTAACCCTGGCCAATGGGTGACTATGATTAAGAAAATTTCACACAAACAAACTATTATTTATATATATATATATATATATATATATATATATATATATATATATATATATATATATATATACAAACTATTATTTAAATATATATATATACATACAAACTATTATTTAAATATATATATATACACATATATATTATATATATATATATATATATATATATATATATATATATATATATATATATATGTGTGTGTGTATATAACTTTTTCAAGAGGGGTCAATGTCTCCCTTGTCTCCCCCTTGGGGTCGCCACTGAATCCAGATACACTGCATCTAAAGAAAAAGATGAAAGAATTTTTTGCACCATCTGTTCACAGATTGCAAATTAGGCAACTCCTTTGGCAACTTCTTTAGGCAACAGTTGTCTTTCACAGATAATATGTGAAGGAAATGTTATTTTTAACCTCTAAAGATAAGGTTTCCTATTTCAAAGTAAACTGGCTCCGTTGGAAGTCTGAAAACCTTTTAATTAAGCTGACAGTAACTCGTCATGTGTGTGGATGGGTGTGTGTGTGTTGTGGCCAAAGGTGTGACTGACGTCGACTACAGCTTGTACCCGAGCCGGGAGCTGCAGAGGGACTGGCTGACCGCCTACCTGGAGAGCTACAAACGCAGCACTGGCCACAACGTCACGGTTACCGACGAAGAAGTCACGAAGCTCTACGTTCAAGTCTGCAAATTCTCTCTTGTAAGTCAGAATTATAGCCCAACAGCACATTGTGAGGCACTTTGGAGAAATTTTAAAAGTCATCTTTTTTTTTTTTAAGTTTTCCTTTCCTTCTGTTTAGTTTATAGTTCTGGGCAAATTCACACAAAGAAGAGGAGGAGGGGAAAAAAACACTCACATTATGAGATTAGTGCTCTCGTTTCAGCAGCATCCAGATGTGTGCAGACCTCCGAGATGACAGAGTGGGCATCACCTCACCGCCACATTCTGATCATTTACTTTTCCAGCAACAACCCCCCTGCTTTTGTGCCCCCCCAAGCCCCCTAAAAGCAAAACCAAACCATCCTGTTTAAGCCACTGCCACTCAAAGTATGATGGACTCCGTCCGAGTTGATTAGAAGCTACCGCAGGGGAAAAATGAAAGGCGGCAGCCAAAATTATTTTTCTTATGACCACAATTTTCATTCTTTTGTGGCTCAAGTGGTGCTGAGCTATCTGTCTGAAAGTGCTTCCACAGCTCCAACACAATATGCAGAATTGTCCAAGCAATTTAGAGGCAGGGGGGGTTGGTGTGAATTTTTCTTAAAATAGCCCAGAAGTGATGAGGAAGCATATTACTTTTTAAAATAACCCGTGCTTTGGCCAAAAGAAAAAAAAACTGAGGGAGAAATTAGGGGAAAAAAGCAGGGAGTGGGGGGCTGAGGGGAATCGGATGGGGTGAAAAACGGCCTGGAATGAAGTGGGAGAAGTGATAACGTCTTGTTGATTGAATTCAGATTTTTGGTGACAGACCGAAGAGTTTTTTTTTTCTGACTGGGGGAGATGAGAGAGAAATAGTTCACTGACACGTAACAAGCCAAGTTTCCAACTGCACTGTTTCGACGCTCCGTGTGTCAGGATGTCTGATGCCAAGCCTGCTGCATTAAAACAGGGAGCCTCTGCGGCGATAGCCTTGTTTTCTGTTGTAAGTGTTGGGTTTGATTAATATTTAGCATTGACGCTGTCATTCTCACTTCTCTCCACTCATGAGTATTTGAATCATCATTTTCAAAAGAAATATTCACTGGCTTCTCAATTATGAAATTTACGGACGTAATTACAATTTCAGTATTTTTTTATTTAACTGTTACTGACTTTTTGTTGTTCAAACATCCTATTATTGCGACTAAATTGTAAACAGCTTCACATTATATTCCTTAATGCGCTCTTTCTTTATTTGGAGGCTGCACTTTGGAGGATTACGATGTTTGACAAATGTATACAGCAAACTCTGCAACGAATATGTTGTAATATAATTAACTATAAGACATTGTCATGCAAACCAGACTCATTCATAGTCTTGAAAAAGCTGAAAATTGCTTTCATTGTTTTCTGGGTCTGGATAAGTATGAAAAAAATTGAGCATTGAAAAATTTGTTTACTTCTTCCTTCTGCTAAAAAATAAATGTGATCGCCTTTTACATTTGAACCTTTTGATGTAAATTAAACTTTACCTTTGATTTGCTACATCACACCCTGATTATTAATTTTATCTGATACTTTTGAGTTTTGATGTGACTGCACACTTCCTGGTATACTAAAATAAAACAAAGAATCATTTCATAACCTGTTCATTCAACTCTCAATTTTTTTAGTTAGGTTGAATTAGACCTAGGTAAAAAATTATTTTTGAAATTATAATAAAAGTAGCAAAATTAAGAAACTGCACCTTAAAGACTGCATGTATCTGCCGGAGTGATAGAGTTTGATGAAAACAAAAAATAAAAACTGCAAAATGACCCGATGCCATGCTCTGGAAATTGGAACCTAATTTTTGCATCTTTGCATTTCATGACTTTTGAACCTGATGTGTTCCAAAGCTGGTTTGGTGTCAAAATTTTGTTCTCAAATGTCCAAAATGCTGTAAAAACTGAGAAAGATAATGCAATGAATAGAATGACAAGTATTATTTGACAATTTTTTTAAAATAAACATGCAAATCGAGTGTAAAAGGAAATTACATCAATCTGTATTCAGCTCCTTTTGGTCTGACACCCCTAAATAAAACCAAGACAACTGTTTTTTCAGATTATTTTTAAAAGAAAAGTAAAAGTAAACCACACTCCACAATTATACTCTATTTTGTGTTCATCCCTGGAAATCTGGATTAAAAACACATTTATTTATTTAAATTTAAAAAAATTATCTGTGAAAATTTAAGGAACATGAAGTGACTCTTGCAAGTCACTTCATGTGAATAAGTAAAGTCTGTAAAATGTATTCATATAGCACCTATCAAAGAGTCACAAACAGAAAAAAAACATACGAAATGAAGAAACTTTCCAGAATTCTTTTCTTCTTTTTTCAACCCGTTTAGCTCTGTTAGTTTTACCTCGTTTGTCAAATTGACTAAAATGCCAAACGGCTCAAAGCTGCGACAGGCTGGGAAAAAAAATCAAGCTGAACGAAACTGATTTCAACAGCAAAGCCTCAGCTGATAATGTCCTCCAGTGGAAGAAGCTGTGGCCGATTGCCAAAGATGTAAAAAGAGCGAAGCTTCCCGTGTTCACCTCCAGCGAAGACGCAGTGGGGCCCTCGCAGCTCGTCCTCTTCCTCCGCAGGGATCCACCCCCCCAGCCCCCCGCCCTTCGTCTGCCGCTCCTGTGTCGTCGCAGCTCAGGCCTGCTGCTCCGTGGTGTCGCTCTTTCCTCACGTCTCCGTCGTCCTTTTTTTTTCCCCTTTCCCTCTCTCTCTCCTCTGACTCCCCTCTGCTCGGCGCTAGATTAACGCTCCTCCTAATGAAGAGCAGTTACTAATCATAGTGGAAGCGCTCAATCTTTTTTCCCCCAACTAAGGACGGAGATTAGAGATGAAAATCTGCCAGGTTTGGCGGGGGCGCGGGGGAAGCCAAGGGAAACCACACAATGCTCCACAAGCATTTCATTCCACCCTTTATTTGATTATCAAATAAAAATGTGATTATATCATTGGGCTGCAGAACAGAGGCCCCCGTCTGGATCTTATTAGGACGTGCCATTAGTGGCCTTACCATGAAGATTTACAATAAGGGTGGAGAACAACAGAAATTTATGGAGGCATGGAAGTCCGCAAGCCTAAGTGAGCAAGGCCATTAAGGAGGGAACCATTCAATACAGAGGGTTTGTCATTCTGACTGAGCGGCGCACAACTGGCATGCAGCGGCAGCAGTTTTGGAAGCGGTTACAACCCGACAACTGGAGGTCACACAGTGTGTTTTTACAGCCCTTGCAGCATGGCACGAGGAGCTGTAACCAAACATTAAACTACAGCGCTGCAAAAATAAGCTTCAGGTTCACACTCTACTTCCTTAAAGTCAGTTCAGAGTCTCCATGTACGTTTTTTCCTCTCTCGAGGTTGTTTAAGAAAAGATGCACATGCCTGACCCCCACGTTGGCTCCCACCTATTGGGGACGGTGGGATCCTGAGGAAGGGAGCCCTTGCACCCTAATGGGATTCTATTTATTTTTTTTTATCACCTTTTCCTTGAAGACTATTTGAAACTCTGCAGAGACTATAGACCCCGTCGCATGTTATTGCTTACATCCGGAAATCTTGTGGATCTAAACAACGCTGGAGGGTAGCAAGCAAGATTATTCTTTCCATAGAACAGTTTCATTAACAAAATGAAACCTGGAGATGTAGGTGTTATTCATTTATCGCAGTGCGCCACATTAAAGGAAAAACAATGCAGGAAAGCAGTTGGACAACAGCTCAGAACCATTCATATTGTTCTGTGTTTTCACTCTGTATGCTGGCTACACTGTACACAGACCCGTTGCTATAGCAACTGACTGACAACTGATCCGTATCAGGATGCAACCTCAGAGTAAATGCAAACATTACCCCCACAAAAAACAGAACATTCAATCGGTCACATTATTATGTTTTCAGGCCTGACGTTTATTTTGCGATTATTAGTAATTGATTTGCTGATTTAAACACCTGCTCTACTCATGATCTGTCGGCGGGTCGGTGTCTGGGACGCAACTGAAACACACCAAATTCTGCAGCACAATATGACTTGTTTTTAGTAAGCAAAATACATAAAGACCTGCTTAACTCTGCTGTAAATGGTAAATGCCCTTTACTTGTATAGGTCTTTATCTAATCCAGAGGACTTCTCTCAGTCATTCCCACTCTGTCGGTGGTAAGCTACATTGTAGCCACAGCTGGTGTAGAATTTTGCCCAGGGACACAACAACCACTGAGATGAACAGAGGGGAGAGTTAAACCAGCAACCCACCAGTTACAGGACAATTTCCATTGACAGTTTTTGTAGCTATTTAGTAAAAAA
Source organism: Poecilia picta (assembly GCA_033032245.1). Lineage (NCBI taxonomy): Eukaryota > Metazoa > Chordata > Actinopteri > Cyprinodontiformes > Poeciliidae > Poecilia > Poecilia picta. The sequence goes on from CM065358.1 coordinate 5,479,783, forward strand.
TTGAGATAGAGCCACAAAAATGTTAGCGAGACCTAAACCTGACCAACCTTTGTTCGGCTCATAGTTTTTATTGAGGTGATTTGTGTTTTCCACAAATTATTTCCCTTTTTTTTTCCACCAGGCATCCAACTTCTTCTGGGGTCTCTGGGCCATCCTGCAGTCCCGATACTCCTCTATCGACTTTGACTTCCAAAGGTTTGTACACATGGTGACGGGTCTCTCACCGCCGAGGTTGCCTAGAGAGCTGTAACAGAAACAGGGTTAAGATTCAACACGGTGATGATATCCCTCATTAAATGAAAGCATATTTCTTTTTCTCACTCTTGCGTAAAAGCAGAATGATATCCACATCTCCTCTTCTTGTCACTTCTCCTTGTAGACAAAATATTTACTTGGGGGAATTCTCTGCTTCTCGTCACTGTTGCGCCACACATCACGATAGGATGAAAGCCAAAGCTTTCATTAAGACTTTCAAAGGATGCCAGAGCTCAATTTCTTTTATTTTTAAATTTACAACAGCATGCATTAGGGTTATTTATCTTAAACGAGTCCCGGAGACATTCCTTATTGCCGGCAACCAGACAGTAAAGTTCAGGAGGGCACGGCGCTTCCCTCCACACCCCCACCTTTCACCCTGATGTCTCGCTTTTCCTTTGTGCCCCGCACCGGCAACAGTTGTGATCATGATCCTAATCACTATTGACATACGGCACCCTCCCCTCTGTGTGGCTTTCTCTGGCCGCTTGCTAGATCAGCAACGGGGGCCCCCGCCACATTTCGATATGGGCCTCGGAGGAAATGTGATCCAGAGGGGTGCTGGGGCACAGAGGCGCTATTGTTTCAGTGCTGTCGACCCAGCCTCGCTATACGTCTTGCATAGCCGTCTGCTACTTTAAGCCGCTGGCTGAGGTTGTCCTAAAGTGCATGTGGAGGGTTGGGTTACCTTTCTTTAACTGGAGGGGTTAAACTAAAATGAGCTCTGAGAGCAACGGTAACGACAGGGAACTAAGTCTGATCTTTGAAAGCGGCGCTACTCCGCTAACCTCTCCCATCCCTTAATACACGCTCTCAACCATTCAAATTCTTTGTGTCTGCTAAAAGTCATAATTCTTTATTTTAACAGGCTCAACAAAAAGAAACATTGACAGCCAGGGTTCTGCTGCCTCTCTGCTCTTTGTTTTTCATTAGCCTCTGTTTGAATGAAAGAAACAATAAAATAAAAAACTCTGGGACAAAGAGCAACTGTTGTACTTGTAGCTAAATGCAAGACTTGCCTTGCATTTCTATTATATTTTTTGAAGTGACCCTCTTCATTTAAACTTGAACTTATGGGTCAGAGATGGTGAAAATGTTACCAAAAAAGAAATAAATAAATGTGAGCTGACTAGCAGCAACATGCTAGCAATTAGCTTTCAAGCTAATGTAGATAATACCAGAAGTTAGATCTTAGTATAACCTCACACTCCACACTAGGAAAACTTGTGGGATTTTCTAGCTCTTGCACTTTTTGACCAGGGTAACTATAGTAATGTATTTCTCAATATTTTGTACATTGACATAATGTAACACTCTGTACCATTGATATTTTTCTAGTAAAATATTTACTCATCACGTTCTTATACAGTACATTAGATATCAATTACTTTCATCATGTGAATCTTTAATGTTTATACCAGTCATGTTGACGTTTAGCGAGTGCTGTCTGTGAACATTTGATGAAACAACGTTAAACATTCAGCAAGTATTGACAATGAACATTCACTGAATGTTGGATTGATGTTTTGTAGGCATCTGCAGACATTGTTTGGTTAATGTTGTTTAAATTTGATGTTTGGCAAACATTGACTCTGAACGTTCGTTCATTGAATGCTAGCTGGATGTCTGCTAGGTGGTAGATTAATGTCCGCTGACGTTTGTTAGCCGTTTAATGGTGTTTCACCTGGACGTTGTCTACAAACATTTACTGAATATTGGATGGAAATCTGCTAGATGTTCACTGAACATACACAAACTTTTATGGTAATCGTTTAATGTTGTGTCACTTTGACGTTTGATGACCAGTATTCACCTAACATTTATGTCTATTTTAGGGGACATTGTCTGAATGTCCAATGCTAACTAGCTTCACAAAAAGATCAGCTACATGAGGGCAAAGTAACACTTTCAAAACTGCTGGTCTTCACACTAACGTCCCTACCAGCTGCACTGAAAGTTATTGCTATTGTTCCTTTTTTCCATTAATGTCATTGATACAGAGTCTGCCTGTCACTTTTGACCGGCGGAGGCACTGCATTGATGAAAGAAGTGAGGCAACTTGATGTCTTTTGAGGTGGATTTTATTTCATGCTCATGGTGAACACCAACACCTTTTTTTTTTTTTTTTTTCAGTGAACCAAACAGCTTACATTTGTACCTGAGGCAAGTTACAACACTTACCCCAGGTAAGGGGTGATCAAAAACAAGACAAACTAGAAACAAACTATTTACATAACCCAAAAAGACAATAAATGATCCAACAAATATTTACATGCATGCAAATGATTAAAACTATACTTATCTAAGGTCAATCAAAAAGTAACTGCAACTAAATATAAATCCTAAGAGTATTGCCCCTCTCAGTGAAAGATGGTTTGCTCCAAGAGCATTTGTCTCCCTCTCAGCTCCACCTGGCTGAGACACACCCAGAAAGGCAAGTACTCAAACAATTAAATCAATCAACTCAAATTAAACCAATCAGAAACAAACTGACATTTTCCCCCACATTCTCTGAACAGGAAAGATGGCCAGTCTCCCTACCCAAAAGAATATTTACTAAATGTCACAATGCAACTGAAATAAAGAACACAAAACACATTTAAACAGTAAATAAATAACATGTCAATGATCAATATGGGATGGAACCCCTGGTCTCCATCACACTGCCAAAAAAGGAAAGAAAAATATATTATGGTGAAAAAATATCCTTTGGTACTGTGACTTGTTGTAGGCAGCTAAGTAGACTTTAAGTTTGAAAGTGAAGGCAGTAACAAAACTAAATAAAATAAAATAAAATAACAAAAAGCAACAGAGAGGTTTTCTGTGTTACATTTACTTGTCTGGATCGTACAGGATGGACATTAAACCAAAACAAATAAAAAGCATGGACAAATGAACGCTCTGTCATATTCCCAAACAGATTGAATTTTTATTTTTTATTTATTTATTTATTTTTTTACTGGTGAACTGTTTGTTACAGTTACCCACTCATGGTCATTTATGCAAATTAGATTCTGACGTAGTTTATTGACTTCTAGCTCCTTTCAGCTGGGAACTGTTCTCTGGATGGAGGAGTTGACAGCATTGACTCTGACATAATAAACCAGAAGCCTTTTACTGAAGGTTGAATAGACAGAAATAGAATAAAACAGGCACCATTAGACAGCCTTATGTAGGTACAGGTTCATAGCGTCTAAAGGACAGCGTTAGATGCTATGAGCTCCTCACTGCTGGAAAAAAAGTTATGGGTTTAAAAACTAAACTAAATAAAGTTTCCATAAATCCCCCCCAAAACTGGACTAAAAGCAGCCAAAGAAACAAGGCGATAAATGCATTTAGGGTTATTTTCCAATGAAACTTGTTCAAATTTAATCAGTTTCATTTCACAGCTAGCATGTAGTAAACAACTTCCTTTAAGGAAAGACCTAAAAATAGACTGGAGCTCAGAGCGAGTAGAAGTTATTTTTGATGAATTAGAATATTTTTTGAAAAGTTAATTTATCTCAACAGCTCACTTCACTGAGTTATATAGATTAATCCCACACAGACTGATGCTTTCAAGCTTTTATTTCTATTAATTACGACGATTTTCTGCTTTCAGCCGACAAAAACTTGACATTTAAGATTAGATTACAGCAAACCAATAAAAACATTTCGATACAGAAACGTGGGCTTGATGAAAGGTATGGTTAATACCTGCTTAAGGGTTTTGACTTTCAAAAAGGCACTTTTGATCTGACAAAGGAGCCTCGCCGGAACGCAAATTCTAATTCATTGAATGTGCGTATATGTGCATGCGTATGCGTGTGTTCGTGTGTGTAAGAAACTTTCCTCCCAGCCCTCTATCCCCATGAGTCAAATCTTTGCCGACTTCCCAACGAGTGACAGGCGTCACACAGGCCTTGTGCTCTAACCAGGTCCAGATGTGGATGTGACAATGGAGAGCCACAAGGGGAATGCGAACCCGCCCTCCTCCTACCGTCCTTATTTACTTTCCTCTCATGATTTTTATTCATGTGTTGAAAGTGTGTCTGCGAGTCAGCGGTTTCGATTTGTGGACATCCTGGCAGGCCCAGCTGTTATTTGACAAAGACATTATTATGAGGAAATGAACAAGGAGGAGGCCCACTGTTTGGAGTAGACGGGCAGCAAAATTGAAGGAATTGTGCACAAAAGCACATTGTGAAAGGGAATACCTGCGCTTCATGTGAGAGCTGACTCTTTCCCTCTCCCCCTCTCCTTTCTGCTAAATAGAAAAATGTCTCAGTTTCATCTTTGATGGTGATAAACACTGAGCACCCGAGTTTCACCTGTCGACCTTAATATATTTAAGGACGACTAAAATTGTATGTGAAAACAGCGGGTCTTAAAGAACTAGGTTCCAGTGTATTATACATTTAGAAATCAGTGTTCATGATGAAAATGATTAATGGGGCAGTACTAGGGACATACTTGCATTTTACAGCACAATCAAGTAACTATTTAATTTATACATGTATATATATATATATATATATATATATATATATATATATATATATATATATATATATATATATATATATATATATATATATATATATATATATATATATATATGTCAAATATGGCTTGAAAAAAATTTGACCTGATTTGACTTTTGTCTCTTTAAGAAACTCCTACTCTCTCTGAAACTCCACCTTCAGGAAGTCGTCACATTCAGCTCCTTCAGTCTAGTCCAGTGTTTCTTGACCCTGGTCCTCAGCACCCCCCTGCTCTGCATGTTTTAAATGTGCCTCTATTCCAGAACAGCTGATTTACATGATTGCATGACCATCAAGTACTGCAGAAGCCTGTTAATCACCCCGAGATACAATTCAGGTGTATGGCAGAAGGGGAATACCTAAAACATGCAGGACAGGGGGCTGTGAGGACCAGGGTTGAGAAACCCTGGACTAGGGGCAGCATTTCATAAAATCAACTTTTCTGAGCTTTACATCATGTTATAATGTTATTCCCTCATCAAAACATACCTGGAGTGTTGAATTGATTCTTTCATGCACGCTTGAGGAATCCTTTAATCTCCATGGCAACCATTAAGTTGTGTGAAATTAATGAGGACGAAGCTCCTCCTCTGAGTCCTCTTTTGCGACTCCCCTGCTCAGCTCCTTCAGACTAGCCAGCAGCATTTAGCAAAGACCTGGTGAAATGGCAACTTCTGAGTTCGTTATTATAAACAGTACTTCTCTGAAACTCTGGTAAAAACATTGTTAAAGGGTTAATAGAAGAACAACGTTGTGATAACCACCTGAAGGCAGAGTTTCAGAAAGAGCAGGAGTCTTAAAAGAGACAGAAGCCCAATTTCAAGGTGTTAAATTACGAAGTCAAATTTATTTTAAGTCATACAGCATTTTTATAACAGCTGAAGTAAACATAGTTACTTGATTGTACTATAAAGTGGCACCATGTGCCTGGAAAACACATAATACCGTCTCTTTAAAGCACATACCAATAATGACCCTCAGACCTGCCACACCAGACAAAGTCAACATGCTAACAGTAACCAGATAGCGCTTTGCGAGATGAGGCTCACTTTGACTAAATTTGTTGTGGTGTTTTAATATCATGAGATCTCGTTACGCTCCAACACCTTGGTTGTTGCGTTTGTGTCTGAGCGAGAGAAAACTGTCAGTCATCTAACAGGAGCCCACCGCTCTGAACAGATTAAGCCTGTCCAGAAAGAAATGCCTCTGAAACACAGCGAAGTGAAAATTGTCTGCTGAGTTTTGCCAGGATAACACCAAAAAAATTGTTCTTCCTCCGAGGATTGTAGGCACATATTCGGCTGCACCAAAAGCATGTGTCTTTGTCATAATCTTGGTGTTGAAGGGTCTCCGATTGGAGTGGCACGAACAACAAGTAGGAAATAATTCCACTGGCAGAAGACAACAGAGGGCTCACTCTGAAACAATAATTAGAGCTCGGGATTTTTACATGGAAAATGCACGAAGGGTAGCAGAGTGATGGCACACAAGTATCTGAAAAGCATGTGTCTGAATTATCTTTTTTGTCTCACTAAAGCGGTAAGAGCGAGAAAACCGATTCGGCATTGAGGAGTTCAGTGAAAGCACTAATTAAAGGACCAACTCCTCTCCGTGCCTCCATTTTCTTTCGCTTTTCAAACTTCGCTTCATTTCAAAGGGGTATAGTATAATGGCCAAGGGCAACAACGTACTCAGACATCAGATTTATCGAGACGCTCAAACACAGTGAGGTAGGAGCGAGCACAAAACCACTTTCATCATCACCGTTAAGCTGTCCTCTGAAGCTTTCAGACTCAGTACTTTATCCAACAAAGACCCGATGCGGTTTTATTATTCGCAACGTCTCCAAACAAAGGCGCCGTGCCCACCATGGGCTAGAAAACTCTCGCGTGAACTTTTTGTAAAACGCACAATAAAGGACGACATTATTGTACATTACCTTGCAACTCAGTTGGTAGATAACACTTTACTTTTAGGTTCATCCTCGCCTTTGCCTATCTGTGGTGACGAATAAACAACATCTAGGATGTAGGAACAGACAGCGGCAGATAAATAGAAATAAATACAGTCTGAACATCACAAATAGAACAGAGATCTCACTCAATCTTTATTCTTAAGAAAAGTATTTCATTTTTCTGTATAGACAAAGCAGCTCATTTTCCCTTTAAATAAATCCGTCTGGAGGCGTAGGCTTGAATTTCTGACATCACAATAATCTTTGAGTTTCTGGTTAACACAGTAGCTGCATTTCCATTCACCAGATGATTGCACAATTTGACATTTGCTAAATGGAAACACGACAGTTTATGCAAAAAAAAAAAACTCGTTTGTCGAAATGTTTTGGTTTAGTGTTAGGTGAATTTTTGGATGTATCAATATTAGTTTATTACGTAAAACTGCAAAAGAAGCACTTTTTTCGTGTCACACGAGTAACGTGATCGGCAATCGGACGTTGCCACTAGTACAAACCACGTAGAAGATGACAGGAAGTAGTTGGAGGATCATGGTGCGGCGTGTTTTTTTTTTCAACGACTTATTCATGTATGATTTTAATTCTATTTCTTATTTAATGGAAACACCGCAATTGTTCTGGATATTAGGATGAGAATTTTAGGCCTTACTCTTATCTGTACTGAGAAGAGAGACGCCCACCGGACCTTCCTCCCAGATGTTTTTAGAAAATTGGCTTTTAGAAATGCCAACCAATCCCTCTACAAAGAGAAAGAGTGATAACCCCTCATCTCGTACCCCTACAAAATCCACTAACATCAAAAAAGGTCAAATGGAGCAAGAAATGGCAAACAATATCGTGAAGGAGCTAACGCTGGCTATTAGCAAGCAAGGATGGATCTTCCCCTTTAAAAATCTATGGACAATCTGAAGAGGTCAGTTGAATTTATCGCATCTGATTTGCAAGACATCAAAAAAACATTGAAGACCTCAATAAAGAGAGTTGATAAGGCTTAAGAAAAAAATCTAGATTCTAGAGAATCAAGTTGTTGAGCTGGCGCGTTATAAACGCCGCTGGAACTTACGTTTGCGGGGTTTGCTTGAGGTTGAGTGGGAAGAGCTCAGAATGAAAGAGATTGACATCTGTCAAAATATAGTTCCAAGCCACAAAGAAAAATTCTCGGATGTAATTGACTGAGTGCACAGGCTCGGAAGATCAAACATGGCCAGGGCTCAACCCCAACCGAGGGATGTCATGATCCAGTTCGCTATGAGGCATTACCGGGATCCCTTGTGGAAGATGTCTAAGAAGGCCGACTACCTTACTCAGAGGAAACTGCACATCATGGAAGACCAGACCCCGGAGGATCACGACAAAAGCAAACGACTGTGGCCCATCATCTAAAAGGCAAGGGAGGCATATTTTGTTGGAGGGAGAGCATTTGTTGAAAACAAAGAAATATTCTAATGTATATGTTTTTTAAAAGGGGAATAGCTCCGCTTTTTCATCCAATTTAAGAGGAGTTAAGTCACTGTTCTGACTTTTTTCTATCCTTCCAACTAAACATTTCTACTTTAAAATTGATTTCAGTTAATGCTCGAGGCTTAAGAGACATCACTAAAAGAAAGGCAGTTTTTCTTTATTCAAAAAACGTTGATGCAGACTTTTGCTTGGTTCAGAATCACATTCGTCTAACGAAGACTACAAGTTCTGGAAATCGCAATGGGGCGAGGATTTATGGATGTCCCATGGAAACAGCCATTCTGCTGGAACTCTAACTCTCAAGCACAAATTTAATGAGAAGGTTATTTTTACTTAATCAGAGTCTAATGGTCATTATACTGTATGTTGATAGTTTTCTGTTATTGTCACCAGTTTTTTCTGTTGGGAAACATATATGATTACTCAAGCATGAGACAAAACAAAGAATTATTTCAAACACTGAATAATTTGATTGATAGTATTGTTGAAAGGTTCTCTGAAGTTAAAATAATACGGGGCAGAGATTTTAATTGCACTATTGACAACAAAATTGGCCGCAAAAAATTATAGGTAGTTCTTTCTTATCTGATTTCATAAATGAAAGAGACCTTGTTGATATCTGGAGAGTTAATAATCCAGGTAGAAGAGACTTTACAGGGACAAACAGAGCCGGTTCAGTCATTACGATCTAGAATTGATTTTTGGTTAATTTCAGAATCCCTTAGTCAACTGAACTGTAAAACTGAAATTATGCTGATACCCTTATTAGACCACAAAGCAATTGTATTAACTTTAAATTTATCACCAAACAAACCAATTTAGAGATATCCAGCCTATTGGAAACTTAATAATTCTCTCTTGCGAAATGAAACTCTAAGGGAAATAAGAAGAAATAAAATTTTGGAATATTTTTGGACTGCTACAGAGGAAGGTAATTATCAAAAACAATGGGAACTTTTAAAATTTGAGCTAAGAAAATATTTTATAGAATTTGGTCCTAAACAAAGAAAGGAAAAACAGTAGAGGAAAATACTTTGATAAGAAACCTTACTGCTCTGTCATCAAATTTGCCAGAAAACCTGTCTGAACCACAGCCAGAAGAACTCCTGTCATTACAACTAAAACTAGATCAATGATACATAAATAAAGCTAAAGGTGTGTTTGTTCGATCAACAGAGAAAAGGTTGGAGGTGGGTGAGCAGAATTCCAGTTACTTTTTTAATCTAGAAAAACAAAGAATAAAAAAATAATATAAATAGACTCCTCTCAAATGGTAATATTGTAGATAATCCAAGTGAGATATCTAAGATCTGTGAAAACTATTATAAAGTGTTATATACCTCAAATATCTCAGGTGCCCAAATGAATAATGTCTTTAAGAATCTTTGTGATGTTAAAACCATCGGAGAACTCAAACAGGTCAGTTTGTGATTCAAATATAACTCTTACAGAAATTTTGGATGCTATTAAAAAACTTAAACAAATCCCCAGGCACCGATGGGCTGACATCTGAATTATATAAATTATTCTCTACCCAACTTGCTCCCTTTTTATTGAATGTTTTTGCAGAAGGTATATAAAGAACAAGTACCACCATCACTACGTCGAGGCCTAATTACACTAATTCCTAAAACATTGCATTAAGTTTAAACAATTGGCACCCTATCACTTTATTAAATAATGATTATAAAATACATGCTCTATATTTGGCTAATAAATTAAAATCCATACTTAATGATGTTATTGGAGAAACTCAAAATGGCTTCATGGCTGGACGATATATAATTGATAATATAAGACTTGTTTTAGATTAATTAGATTTCTCTGATTTAATATCAGAAAACAGTTTTATTCTCTTTCTTGACCTCCATAAAGCCTTTGATTCACTGGAACAAGAATTTCTGTTTAAAACACTCGACCTTTTTTAAAAGTCAATACGCACTTTATATGCATTAGGTAACAGTTCAGTTAAACTATCTCATGGAACCACCTGTAGATTTAATATTGAGCGTGGAATTTGTCAAGGTTGTCCAATTTCACAGTTTTTGTTTCTTTTACCTATGCAAATTTGAGCACATTTGATATAAAAAAAAGCGGCTTAAAGGGTTTTCAAATTGCAGAGAGAGAAGTATGTCTAAGTCAACTGGCAGATGATATGATTCTATTTTTAAAAGATTGCTCTCAAATAAATATTGCTATTAAGCTGGTTAATAAATTTTCTTCAGCATCTGGCCTCAAACTTAATCTCTCTAAATGCAAATTGCTTCCTATAAAAACCTGCCATGAAACTGAAATCTCAGGAATCCCTGTTAAACGTAAAGTTAAATATCTTGGTATCTCCATTACAAAAGAAAATCAAATCAACCTATAAAATCAAGTGGATCAAAATATATCTTCTAAATCCAAACTCTGTGGAACTTTATATCCACATATGTATTTGAGGCATTTGGTGGTTTATCTTTTCTTGTAAGGTGTAACTATAGTATTGAAAAAAATCCCAGTTAAACTTTCCAGTTTCCCTAAACAGCTACTGCTTTGCTGGAATTGAATACATAAACATAACCTTTCCCTACACAATACTATATTTGAAATAATAAAGACATCTGCTTTAAACATAGGCCTATTTTTCTTAAAAAAGGGTTTTACAAAGGCATTGTTTGTGTACATTGACTTTTCAACAAAGAAGGTAATACTTACTCTTATGATGAATTTCTGACCACATAGAATTTTCCTGTACTGCCTAAAGAATTTGCAATCGTATTTGACGCTTTTCCTTCTGGGGAGAAAATGTTTTTGTCATCCTCTGTTCACACCAAACTGATTACTTAACCGAACAATTATTCATTGGTAACTGACTCTTTCTTAAGTAGTAAAACTAATAAAACATGTTTTAAAGAACTAATAGTACGAGATCATATAAGCAAACCAGCTTCTACTGTTTTTTGGGACAATATATTTAATATTTGCTGGAAGGATGTTTGGTTATTGCTGAAGAAATACTTAATAACTAATAAGATTTGAGAAGTGTTTCTAAAGATTCTACATAGATGTTGTCCTGTTGATAGTAAAATATTTAAATATCACTCTAACTTAGACCCTTTATGTTCATTTTGTCACAATTCTGAGGAAACCGTAACTCATCTTTTTTGGGACTGTTCTTATATTCAAATATTTTGGAAATATAATTTTTTACTCCTAAAAAGAAAATTGGAAATATACGTACCGTTTAACTTTAAAACTATATTATGTGGCTTTTTCTGTTTAAAAATGGCAAAAAAAATAAAGTATTTATTACAAATTTAATATTAATTTTAGCAAAAATTAACATCCACAGTTGCAAATTTCTTAAATTGAAACTCAAATGTAATGCTTTTTATGCCTATGTTTCTTCACATTTGTATTATCTTAAGTACTGCACCAATACTAAAGCTTTAAAGACAAAATTCAATTTGTAAAGCATTTCTCATGTAATCTGCCCTAAATGCTGTATTTAAACCTTGTCCTGTTTGTTTCCTCTTCCTATTTGTATCCTTTTCCTGTTTGTAATTTTTGCTGTTACTTTCCTTAAGCCTCATTGTTCATTTAGTTACTGTTTACGTAACTCGTACATATTATTGTAAAAAAAAATTCTAACTAGCTAACATTTAGCAGCTAACATCTAATAAGATCGCTTCATTTAAAGCTGATCATTTTTGAGTTTTTACTCCAAACTTAAGGCCACTTTCAGCTATATTTTTTAAATTAGAAGAAGCTACACTTAATACTTGTTGCATACTTAACACTTTTAATGTAGTTTTACTTTAACAGCTATTTTTTTCTCCCAGAGGTGTGACTTCACCTTATAAGCACCTCATCATTGGATAATTTCAGCCTGTTGATTCGATTCTCACAACAACCATGTTCTTCAAAACTCGTTTAAATCAAGAGACATTTAAACACAAAGACGATAAGAAGATTTATTTAGCACCCAAATTTTAGTTACTGAAATGTATGACTGCTCCAAACCCTGTTTATAATATAAATACATTCTCACAATATACCCACATGACACCAATACACTCAAGGTAAGTAACAGATGCACAAGATGAGCCTGAGCTGGAATAATGGACCTTTATGTCAGCGCTTTGATGAAATACTGTGAAACTGTACTTTTACTTTCTGGAAAGTAAAAACTATTGCTAACAGAACAATTTTATATAACTGTGTTAAAATTGAGCATTAAGGAACATTAAGGTTCAAAACAATACATGACTTTGAATGGAAATAAAGTCACGTAAAAATAAACAAACGATGTGGAAGACAATTGCATAAATACTTATTCCAAAAGTTTGTTAGTTAAATTATCATATTTTTCAGTTTATAACTCCTGGTCTTTAGTTTTAGGGACAAGTGAATGATACATATATGTAATCCAGAAAACCTGAGTTCTTTACCACAATAAACGTTTTCATAGTGTTTGTGCGTCAAACTGAGATTTGTTATATAATCTATTAAAATACTGGTCAAATAATATAAATATGTTTTTTTCCCTTTATACTCTATTTTTATTGTATGTTTTTTCTTCCTTCTGGATTTCTGCGTTGTGATGAAATGACAGAGACAACGTAAGAAATAACCAAAACAAACAGGAGTCACATTTTGTTAGTTTAGCACATTTCAGCAACAAGGCTGTTCAAAGTGCTTTGAATAAAAAAAATAAACACTATGAAACAAGCATTTTGTCAAATGTCACAATTAAAATAATCTAGCGATTTATATATTGATTCAATGTGTTGTATCAATATATTATATAAAGGCAGCTGTAAACAGGTGGATTTTCTGCCTAAATTTAAAGGAAGTCAGTGTTTCAGCAGTTTTGTGGTTTTCTGGAAGTTTGTTCCAGATTAACAGAGTGTAGAAACTGAGCGAGTTAGAACTGGGGTGATGTGCTCAATAAAAACAACACAGATACAGTAAAACGTTGAAACTGGTTAAAGATGTATTTCAAGTGAACGGAACCCAATTCCATCACAATGTCTTTCTACTTCCTGCTCTCTGTTTTGTCCTCAGGTACGCCAAAGCTCGACTCAGCTACTACTTTGAGAAGAAAGAAGAATACTTCAAATTGACGGCGAGCCAGTTAACCAACTAGACTATTGAATTAAACCTTGAAGCGACCTCATCCGCTGTCATTTTTATTTTTTACAGGCCACGACACTCGAAAAACCCATTGCTGAAGCGTCAATGTAAAGAGCCAGCCTGTAAAAGTCTTTCCTTTTGTTTGTTATTTCAGTCCATAGGGAGATTTAATGTGTTTTGCTATCGCCGTGATTTATTGAATATTTATTTTACCACAGTCACTATGCCGATAAGCCTGTTTGGCAAATTGAAACAAAGCTCATGCCAGAAAAGCATTAATTGTTCCCACAGCCAAGTTGCATGAAGCCACAAAAACTGAGCCTGATCATAAAAGCCATAAGAGGGTTATTTGTGGGCTTATTGAGCGTGTACCACAGTCCTGATGGAAAACAAGTTTTCATGTCAGCTTAGTCAAAGTTGGAAGTTATTGGGAAATCTTTCCGTTTCCTCAGAGCACGCTGTACAGCAGCTGTCGGCACCTTTTCCCAGAGTTTCCCAGCATTAGGTAGAGCAACGTTTCCTTTGAAATGAGTGGAGCATTGTTAAAGCGTTCAAATTGTCTTAACTCCTAGCTTAACCTGCTGCAGCCTAACAAGCTGCTAATTTACCAGAAGGTAAACAAATCTGACACAAACTGAGCGCTTGAAATTCTTGTGAAACACCAAACGACTTAACACAAGTCATTTGAGGTAGTTGCATCTTTTTCATACTTTGTCGGGGTTTTTTTTTTAAGTCACTTGAAGGAGAGAAAGGCAACGTGGTTGAGCTGATGTCTGTTTGCTGACAAGCTGGTATTCACACCACAAAAACTACAGCTTTCAAAAACTAGATTGATACCACAATTATAGTCTTTTTTTTCTAAGTCAGAAAATGCTTAGCATTATATCTTGTGCCAGAAAATTAGCCATAAAACATTGTTTTTATGTTATGCCGCTATGACACTCGCTGTGTCATTTAGAAAGAATGGGTCAGCAGAGCTTGACCGGCTTGAGTCATACGTCACATCAAGTTGATTTAGCCGAATGTCTAACATTTTTCATTTATTACAGAGAGCAACTTAGGGAGGATTCAAATATATGTATGCCAGGAAAGGTAATTAAAGAAAAGGTTAGCTAAAGTTGCAAAAATCTGTGTGTACTGCTTGCAAATTATTTGAATTTTTTTTTGCATTCTTTTGGTTCTCTGGTTTAAGTTTTCACCAGCAATACAATGTGATGCTGAAGTAACCAGCTGCATTCTAAAAACTAACCAACCCTGTTTAAATGTCTTGGTTCTATTATTTTGCTTCAAAACACCTGTACTGTGATCTTCATTTGTTTCTGCCGAGTCACACGATCAACGATTAGACATTGCCACTAGCTCAAACCACGGAGAAGAAGCTGACAGGAAGTGGTTGAAGGATGACAGCAAGGCCAATCACTTGGACTAATGTACAAACCAGTAATTTTAATTGTGTTTCTTATTTAATGGATGCACGTTGGATTTTATGGGACATTGGTGGAATAGCGACAAAGATCATGTTTGTAATGGAGATGCAGCCACTGTGATTGTGGACAGATCCAACTTCATCTTTGTCTCTTCCACAGGAACTTGATTGTTTTGGGTTGAGATTAGTTTGCATTTACAGTTGCTCATATGTTCATCCACAAACGCCTCAGCTACAACAAAACCTCTAATAGTCTTCAGACCGGGGTCATCCTCTCTCAAACTTACTGATATCGTGGTTAGATAACTACAAGTTAAACATAACATAAGTAAACATAAATGAGCACCGTGATTAATAGGCTCAACACAGCCCACTTAGAGATTCTTCCTATGTTAATTTATGGCCTCAAGAGCTTTAGAAATTAAAAGCTGTGTTTAAAAGAGGCTTCCAGTGATCAAAGGTGCTGCAGTCGTGTCTCATGTGGTTGGTGTGGTCACCACACCTTGAATCAACGCAAATCCTCCCAGAGGCACAAATGACGGGGACACGTTCTCAGGTGAAGCATAACCTTGTCTCCCATTAACGTTTAGACACTTTATTTTTCAAGGAATGGAAATGTTTACATTTTAAGTAATGATTTAATTTATGGAGCACGATCTGACATTTATGGAGAAAGAGGAAATGTGTATGCTAGAGGGTCAAAAACCTTGGAAAATTATATTATTAAGCTTCGTCTTATTTGAAAGTGGAAACATGAGTAACATAATCAAAAAATATGTACACAAGGGTGGTTAAAACATATTCAGTTAGGTTTATCTTACCTTTATCTTTAAACCATTTAAATACAGAGCTGTACTTAATATTAATTATTTGTTAAATGTGGCATTAATTAGAGTACATAATAAACTCTGTAAAACTCCATTCATGTTATTTATGTAGCACCAAATCACAAAATAGGTCAAAATACAAGACAAGCTGATCAAACTGACATATTCAGCTCAATCCCAGACAGATCAAATTCAAACCACTCCAGCTGTTTACCACACAGTGCAGTGAAGACCAGTTTATCATACAAACTAGTCAAAATCGGGAAACTTCAGCCAATTGGATTAAGTTGCTAACATCGAGTACGCATGCGGTTAAAGTAGCAGCGTTTCCATTACAAACGTGCGCAAAACGTCAAGATTCTGCTAAGGGTTGGGGAAAAAAACACGATTTCCCAATTAGAGTGTTTCCATTAAATAAGAAACCTTATGAAACACAACAATAATACCAACACCATAATGCTCCAAACTACCAAACGTTTCACATGAAGGAAGCACCAAGCTCGTCCTTCACACGGTTAGACTGAGATCCCTCATTTATCCCTGCAGCTGATTGGCCATTGGGAATGAACCCCCCATTCTGTTTCACGAAGACCTCTACGGACCATTCTTGAAATCTTGAGTCATTGCAGCCAGTGACTCCGCAGACAGATGGTGACTTCTGCATACTTGTGTTCATGAGCTGTCCCTCAACAGACCTACACTCACCTCAATTAACACCACTGAGCAAAGTGAAAATGATTTTCTGAGGTTTAAAACAAGCATTGGAATGGGGACGAAGGGGATTTCAGGGACCGTCCGTGGCGTTGCAGTTGGTGCCAGAAAGGCGAGGTCTGAGTAAAAAACTGCTGATCTACTAGGATTTTCACCACAATCATCTCTAGTTTACAGAGAAGGAAGTGAAAATACCCAATCAGCTTCTGTTGGGCATCAAAAAGAAGACAAACAGGGTCTTGATGATCATTACAACCATTACATTATATAGTCTCTGGATGAGCGACAGACCAAACCCTGAACTAGATGGGCTACAGCAGCAGAATACCTCACTGGTTGCCATTAGTAGTTGTAAGCAAATTTGGAAAAATGTAATCCGTCTGAGTCTGGGTTCCAGCTGCAGCATTTGGATGACAGGGTGAGAATATGACAGAAAATACACTGAAGCATGGATCATGTATCAATAGTTTATGGTGGTGGTAGTGGTGTGATGGTGTAGGGGGATTTCCTGAGCACCATTCGGCCCAGTTATGCCTGATACTTTCGAAAACTCCAGGACTACAATATGATCAGGGGAAGCTGAGTCATAGCTGCTGAATGTTGATGTGTCGTTCACTAGTAGCGACTGGATTCTTGTGAGCGGTGGGAATCACCCCAGTTAGACACAACTGTTTGTTTTTCTTTATGACTTTGCTTGGTAATGGATGATGCTCTGCTTTCAGGTCAACAGCTATTGTTATTTTTATTTAGTTCAGAAATATTAAATAAATAAGTACAATTCTAGAAATAGATGAATCAGTTTTATATTTAACGACAGAAAATTATTTTTTTGTTGTTTCTATTAAAAGCAACTCAAGTCTATTTTTCTTTAATTGTGCTTCTAAATCACAAACAGCCTTAAATGTTAATACACAAAACACTTGACATCAACTTAATTTGTTATTTCTATGAGTTTGACATCATAGGAACGCTTTGAATCTGTAAATAACTCAAAATGCCAAAATAGACGTGTTCATGGCTTTCTCGTTTTTTAGGATGAACAAAGAAAACAATACGTAAGTTAAGAGACCAATATTTTCATTTGAGGTTGCATCATATATTAAGATGTGTTATCATGACGCAGGTCAGTCTCAGGATAGGTGATTCATGGCCATTAAACAGGTTAAGTGGAAAAAGTTTGAGTAACGCTGACCTAGACGGAACAATTTCTCTTTCTGATCCGGCGGCTGTTCAGATGGTCTTTGAGGCAATAGCGGCTTTATTTTTAACTGAAGAACAATTCATTTCCGTGTAAAGCAAAATGAAGTACACGCCACTTTACAAAGTGAACTTTACAAAGTGAACATGAGACACTCAGACATGTCAGCTAGTCCTTCTTCAGGGTTAGGGTAGTTCGGGTTGTTTCTTCCTGTCTTCGTCTCTGAACGAAGCACAAAGGGGGAATGTGAATTGTTGAATTATCAGAAAGAATTATGATGGGTCAAATGAAGCGACGACCGGCAACAATGACGTTCTTTACCCTCTCATGGTCACACACAGTTTCCTCTCATCAAGGCTGCAGCCGTGTCTTTGAGTCAAACAATCCAGCTGCTTTTCATGCTGGCATTTTTCGTTTAACATATAATATTTAATTAGCAGGACTAATGCGCTCACAAAGACCCAAGGACTTTGCCTCAAAAAAGGAAAAA
Source organism: Poecilia picta (assembly GCA_033032245.1). NCBI lineage: Eukaryota > Metazoa > Chordata > Actinopteri > Cyprinodontiformes > Poeciliidae > Poecilia > Poecilia picta. The sequence continues at coordinate 5,497,764 of CM065358.1, forward strand.
ATTGTCCTTTGTCCGTCTCCTATTTTGTCGAGAAAGTGCTGTAGATTTTTTTTTCCATTTCTAATTGCATTATAAAATAAGTATATGCCTTTATGCAGAGCTTCAAAGACAAGGAAACCCAGAAAATGTCAAAGCAATTTCCTTCATTTTTTTTTTCCTCAACACAATCTTTTTTTAATTCAGGTAATTCTGATTAGCTGTTTGGATATTGCTGAATAGCTCCCCAAGGATGCTGACCCTTTGGTATGTGAATAAAACCTGTTGCAGGTTTGCCATTGTTAGCTCGGTAAAAATAAAAACACCAACATATGTTAAAGGGAAGTGTTTACTTTATGTAAAGACAAATTTAGATTTTTAGGTTCTGTAACAAAAAAAAATTACAATTATTACCAGAAAGGTTTTTGTGGAACAAGCTAAAATTATTTTCTTTATCATTTCATGTTTGACAAACCCAGTAGTGCGGCTGGACCTGATTTAATGTGTTCTGTGCACATCTGTAGGTCAATGTGTAGTTTGATGTGCAGAGAAAAATTCTTCCCAAAATCAAGAAACTTGCAGATACACCTGAGCACGGTCTACAACAAAAGCGTCTTCAGCCAGAGGCTTATTCAGAGTTGCTGGTATGCAGACCTCTACAGCAGATCCTTCATTAGAACCTATGACCGTTTGAGGAAACTGCTATATGAATTACAACAATATTTAGCGATTCCAGATTGAGTATTTAAAAATTTGAATTTTACCTAAATTTGAAATTAAATCAAATATTACAGGAGAATAAAATCTGGCAACACGAATGTTTTTCTTATATTTCCATTCGACCTAGAAACTCCGTTACACGTGACATTCAGTCAGTGATCGTCATTTTAGTTCAGTTTTCAGAATCTCTTGCATTTTCTCCAGTAAATCATGAAATCACTTTTTAATTTTCTACATCCTATTTTTCGATATCTTTTGAGTTCCGGTATAATATCTCTTCCAACTACAAAGAATCATTTAAAAAGCAAATGTCCATTAAAATATATGTATATATATATATATATATATATATATATATATACAAAGTATATATATATAAACAAAGTATGAGGCCAATTAAACTCATCTGGACTGACGAGCATTTGAATGTTTTAAGCGCCACAAATCCAAAGTAGTCAGCATCATGGCCGCTCCGCTTTGATGCCTCCCTGAAGGAGCCTCTTCAACACATCTGAAGAAGGAAGGTCATGAAGGAGGCCGTCTTTTGTGTTTACAATTTACAATTCTCTTGATCTACATGGCCGATTGCTAAGAAGAGGTAAAAGAAGAGAGAAAAGAAAGGACGTGGTTCCCCCTCGCTCTTCAGTATGGATTTGAAGAATCAAAACGTGAGTTTTTGCCTGGAGGTCCTCATCCAGCCGGCTTTCATGAAGAAAGGTGTCATTATACCTCATCATCCCCACACACGGCAGAGCCACGAGAAAGGAAGGTAAATCAAAGTGTGTATAATCACTGAGCTGAAAGACACATTTAACATCACAGCATGGCTTGGTAATTATTGTGATTATTAATATTTGCCCCCCCTTTTTATGTCACAACTCCTTAAAGATTATCTGGAAGATTTCCGAAAACTCAACTGATTCACAATAATGAAGTTTCAGGGTTCAATTAGACCTAAACTAGGCTATCGTGAGGGTCAAATGTTTTTATTTTACTTTCCTAACACTCAGAAACATCAGTTTTCAAAAAAGACTTAGTTGTTCATCCAACTTCATAACACACTTATGTGTATTAAAACGTTGCCCCCACCAAAGAGCATTAGCTTCAGTTTGCAAACAGACAGGCGATGCTACAAAATATGTAAAAAAACATGGACTTATAGAATGTGTCTATATCCACTATTCAACCTATCATAAATGCTGCCTCAAACCTTCAGATTTTAGATGACCAGGAGTTCTGTGGCAGAAAATGTTATCAGATAATATAATTTTTTCATCATATGAAAATCTGTAATGTTTCATGTTACAGACATCAATTTTGATGTTTCTCCTGCAGTTCTTGTTGGTTTTTCCTTTGGTCTTTTTGTTAGAAATATTTCCATTTCTTGCTAACTATGTTAGCTTTAGGAGCATAGCAGCATGATGAATTTGACTGGCAGCCAATCAGAAAATGAGCTTAATTTTTTAAAATAAATTACTTTGTTTTACATTTTATTTTAAAAAAAAAAGATGATTGAATAACAGATATGGGATTAAATTAAAAAATTTTTTTTCATCTTACCTCCAACTTTCTGAGGCCCCCACAGCGCCCCCTGGCAGCCTCTCACTTTGAAAAGCACTGACTTAGTCTTCACTCTAGGAAAGGTTAAACTAGGTTTACTTGCAAAAATAAGAATGTGAAGATAATCGGTAGTTTCTTCTTGGGTTCGGCTGTCAGAAACAGACGGTTGAGTGAGATACTGGAAGGACAAACAGGAAGTGAAGGATTACCCACCTGACGTGGTTTCCAGAGATCCTCTTCAGAGACTGACAGATCAGCAAACTTTAGTCCCCTGAGTTGTAACTGTTGAGAAACAGAGTCTTGGTCTGAATCTTCGTTTATCAGGGATTGTTTCACCTGCGGGACTCTATGGAACACAAAACTCTGCATGTTGGAAACTAGAAACAATTACTTCAACATTTATTACATTTTCACCTGCAACGGTTTGCTTTCATACTGCTCTGTCAAACACACAAAACTAATAGATAAACCTGTTCCCACCCTCGCCTGTGGGGGCGCTGCACCCAGAACCGCTGAAGAAAACAACACGAAAACTTCAGAAGACATAAGCATAACTTACTTCTTTACAAAAGTGGTGTCAGACTTTAGCGGCTGCAGTTTGGAGGCGGACCAGAGGCGATTCACGCGTCCCCGAACGAACCGGACCTTCAAGACAAACAAACTGGACGTTCGAATAAAGCGGAGTGAACAGGGCTGGTTTGGATGCAGCCTGAAGAGTTCTAAAACAGCTGCACTCTTTCTTTTCCTCAAAGCAGGTTAAATATAGCACCAAGGCCCCCAGAGGTTCACTGTTCAGGTGTGGGTTGAAGAAACCGGAGTGCCATGGCAACATGGGGACACAGGCAGGTATCAAGCAGGTTTCCATATGTTCCAATGAAGCTAGAAGTAGCATCCCAGTGTGTTTTCTAAGGTAAGCCTAGAATAACTCTTTCCTTTAGTCTAATGTTCCTCTTTCACTGACCAGAAACACGCAACTTTTTTTTTAGCAAGTTTGTTAAATTTTTATACGTACGGTGAGTGTTCTATGTCCCAAACCAACCTAAGAATTGGGTAAAAATAAACTGCATGAAACGTTTTTTTGTTTCTGTGTTGTTGGTTTTTACACCCAGTTTTTACAGAACATAGACAAACCCCAGTGTTCAATATTATAAACCATGTTTCCTTTTTTTTTTTACTTCTTTTGTTGGCTTGTTGGGGCTCTCTCTCTCTCCCCACATTTATTGACATAATCAGTCGCAGACGACGGATATACAGAGGCTTTAAAAAGTTCAAAACCAGTTAAATTTACCCTTAAGCCATTCCTATGGGTTAAACTTCTTTTAACAAGATGCCAAACAAAGTGCTCTAGTGACCAAACTGTTCAGTATGGTGCTGATTTCCATCCCAGCCACTTCACACTTGGCTCCAGTGGAAAGCTGGAGATCACGGTCTGATGGAGCCAACAGAACCACATCATCTGCAAAAAAATAAGGCAGTGGCCCGAACCGGAGGCCACTAAAACGGATCCCCTCAACACTTTGGCTGCACCTCGAAATTCTGTCCGTCAAGATCATGAACAGAAGGGACGACCTTTGGCAGAGTCCAACTCTCAGCAGAACCGGGTCCGACTCACTGCTGGCAGCGTGGAGACGGATCACCAAGGTAACCGTTTGGTAAATAACACTAATGGTTTTCACTTAAACTGCAAATAACCAATTAGAGGAACAATAACAGGAACAAAAACTTTTGCAAAACACATCATGGTTTAATTTCCTGTTTCAAAATAAAAGCTCTTCCTGTTAGTTTTATTTAGCACTAATTCACAAAAAGGTCATCTCAGCTTTAAAAACAAGTTCTTTCAATTATGGATTGTGTAGCGCAAAACATTTTTTGCTATAAATTGTTCAGAAAAGTGTTGAAAATGGCAAAATTATAGATAAATATACTTTAAAAAAAAGAAGAGCATTTTGTTTGGGTTCATTTAAAATGCCCCTCGATACAATTATAAACTAGCAATAAGTACTACTGCAAAACTTGCACATGGAAGAAAATAGAAAATTTCTGATCTCTGGTCAAAAAACAAAAAAGCTAAATAAAATATATCAACCTAAAATATCAGCAAGTCCTGCCCTGAATTTTAAATATAAGTCACAGAAAATCCTGCATGTGGCAACATCAGACAAAATATGAACTTTTTTTTTTTTAAGAAACAGGTACCTTCAGTTTACGTAAAAGATACATAAAACTTCTTTTTGGTTGAAAATGCTGGGAACATGTTGGTGGTCACTGGAGAGTCAACCATTTCTTACAAGATCTGTTTTTTCTAAATCATATTGCTGTGAACAGTCGTCAGGTCTGTGGTTTTCAGCACTATTGCAGCTGTTATTATTTTAATTTTGCCATAAAACAAAGAAAAGAAACATAAACATTAAAGTGTGATGTAACAAAAATTAGACACAGCTTGACACTGTTAAGCATTTAAAAATGTTCATTTTGTGTTTTTTATACTATTGATCATCCTATGGAAATATTTTTTTTTTATTGAAAATAAAAACGTTTTCCAACTTTTTTCATTTTATTTTGAAAACATTTTATATAGTTTTTTCTGTTTATCTGATTCAACAATGGCAAGACAATAAAACAAGACATTCTTTTTGTTTCTTCCTTGAAACTCTTTTAATAACTCAGTTGATTTAAAGTGAATTTCTTTTAAGTAAAATAAAAACGTTTTTTGCCCATAAAATTAATAAAGTTGCAATAAGAACAGGCTTAGGTTTCCACAACGATGCCTTTGCTGCATACCAAAGTTTATCATGTTATAAACTACTGTCAAGTATTGAGGTGTTTAAACCTTTCCATCAACACACACACAATCTGTCAACTTGCAAAAACGTGCAAAATGTTTAAGAAAAAGAAAAGGAAATGTAAGTTATGATGACTTTGTTAATGAGATGAACATGGCAATGGTACAAGAATGATTTCAAACACTCCTCCCAACTCAGAGTTATGGCACAGAACACACACACACACACACGCAACCTTACAAAGGAGTGCGACAAACTTGTCGGCGCCCCTCGAAGGGTGACGCTACAGTTGATTTGGGAATTACAATTAGATTTATTATGTGGTCGCATGTGGCTGAGTTCTCCGTTTGTGTCGCTGGATTGGCTGCAGCGAGCGCCGGCGCCGTGGCGTTTACACCGCAGCACAGTCAGAGTGTGTAGCGTTACCTCACTCGCACACACAGCGGAACAATAGGCCACATTTACTGTAATGGGCCACCAAAAATATAAAGACTGAGGGGAATAGTCAGGCTTTGGAAACAGAAAGCCTTGTGTTGGAAATTATTAGATTCTTGGAAGAAGAAAAAAGTGAGCTCCATTTAGAGCAATGGAAATAGAAATTTTATAAAGAACTACCTGTCCCACTGCTTTCACACACACACACACACACACACACACACACACACACACACACACACACACACACACACACACACACACACCAAATAACACTTCAACATTAATCTGAAGTCTTTTCTTTTTTTTTATTCATATATTTTTTTTTTCAGATTGTCTCTCTCACCAAGTTGTACTGACACTTTTTAGAGCCAAAGCAGGCTAATAAATACAATGAAATGTTAAAACGCACAATTGAAATTTCAAATACAATACTCATCACAAAAAAAGAAGAAAAAACAAAAATAATAAAAATAAAAATGTGTGTGACCGTGAAAACGTGTGCTCTGCCTCGGCAGGTCACGACTAACAACAGCATGAGGTTACCTTTTTTCTTTTTTGTTTTTCAAAAGAGACCAGAGGCGGCGTGGCCCAATCAGAGCTGCGACAAACAAAGTTCACTTAAATAAATGAAATAATAATAATAAAAAAAAAGCTTTGAAAGAAATGGCAATTTTAATGGAACCTGGCAACACCGAGGCCCCCCTAAAAAAAAAATAAATCTGATTTTGACTAATTTGTAATGTTTTAAATCAAACAATAACTTCACATTAGTCAATAAAAAAACAGGAAAAGTACATCAGAATTAATATCCAGTGCTTAGTATGTGTATGAGGCTGACAGAAATGTAACAGGAGCTAAAGCTAATGTTCAGTTCTAATACAGATGGAAATAGTTGTGAGGAGAAATTTTGTCATGAAGCAGAAAATTAAAGAAATGTTTAAAAAGCACTCAGGGAAAGTTTTTTGAAATAAAAAAAAAAAGATTTTACATGAGTGCACAAATATTTTCCCCTTAGCATCATTATGATGAGGAAAGTTCTGTCCAGCTAATTTTGAACTATACAAAAATATAACAAGTCATCTTTTTAGAATAACAGACCTGTTTAATTTTGCCTTTAAGTGTATGAGTTTTCAGATATTTTCCACATTATTCTAAGAGGACAATCATAGCAAATAAGCTAGGAGACATTTTAGGACAAATTGAAAACACAAAACTTACAATAATCACATCTTTTTAGCAGAACCTCTCTGAGACGGCTCTCCCACCTTTCGTCTGATTCTGACTACGAACAGCTTCAAACATCCTTTTAGGACTCAGCGATTCTTAAAGGGGCAGGTCATGATTTTTGAAGTGAGGTTCTGTTGAAAGGTGACCAAAAAAATGTTTTGGATAAATCCAGATTGGTCAAACCAGAAGGCTGAAGCTAATGTCTAGTCCGAGAGGAGCAATGACAAATATAAACTTTTACCATCTTAAAAGAATAACGATCTTAAAAACAGTCCAGGGGAATGCCAATTTACAAATGCCTAAACTGTAATTACATTTCCACTGGACACATATTTACAGTGATTTACTTGAAGGTTGAAGGCGGAGGGACAGAAATATTTGTTTCCTAAGAGAAACGTATAGCGCTCGCGTGTGGTCACAGAAACTAACTCACTGAGGTTGGTGTTAATATAAACTAGCTCTCACTCAAACTGCTAAAATACCTTTAATTTTTCTGACTATGAATATCACATCAGACAGCAAGTTTGAGCAGAACTATTTCACATGTTCCACTCGTTCTATATGTTTCACACAGGAAGATAATCAGCAGCGCGCGACCTTCGACCTCTTTTTTCTCATTTAAATATCCATCATCTACTTTAAAAAAAAACAAAAAAACTAAACAGTGCAGTTTATGGTAGAGATGCACCTTGATGAACAGTTTCATTTTTATTTATTAACATTTACGCATATAATTTGTTTTTTTTAAATTAGATATTATTGTATTGGTTTAGATATTATTACATTGTCATGTATAGTCTCAAGATAATTATATATCAGCTACTAAAATTTTTATGAATGCATTTAGAGCAATAGTTTGTAAAAAAAACATTTGGCTACATTGTAAGACATGTAGCCTGTCTTAAAGCCTTAAAAGCCCGTTTTATGTTCGGCTCCTCTCAGACAAGCTAATGCGCGCCGCCTCAAACTCCAACTAATCTGGATTTATAGTAAATAAGAGTCATGTAATTCAGGTGAAATATCAAGTGCTTCTAACCATTTAACAAAACATCACTTCAGAAATTATTAATTTAAGATGTAAAAAAACAAATAAATGTAAAAAAAAAAAAACCTAAAAAGTACCTCTGTCCTTAGCCTGATTTAAAGGGGCGGTCATAAGTGCTGATACAGCACTACGCTGAGCTTCAAGCAAACTGGTTTGGCGTGAAGGAACTAAGAGCAACATGGTTCATGAAAGCACCAGTGCAGTTGGAAATAAAATGAGCTACTCTGCTACGATGTGTCTCGAAGTGAAACAGATTCCTGGAGCAACACAAAGCGATGATGCGTTCGTGTGACTGGGGGAAAGCGTGACGAAGACGTGTCCTCCCTGAGCTCTGACTGTGACTGGATCAGGAGGGGAACCAGCATTTTACATAAAAACAAAAACAAAAAAAACAAGAACAACAAAAAAAAAAAACAGTCTATCACACCAGATAGAAAAAACTTGATTGTATAAGACTTTTTTTTTTCTTCGTTTTTTTTGCAGCATTGGAAATTAAGACTACAACATCCCGGGACAACGTGAATGTTTGGCACATCTGAAGAAAACTGTACAATGTATGTGTTTTTCCTTCCTTAATAATAATAATAATAATAAGGGATTTAACTCCCTATATTTCAATGACAGTCTGAAAAATCCTATCTATGGAACATCTAAAAGTCCTACTTCTATGGAAACAAAGAAAAAAAAAACAACATTCACAAGCTGGCACATCATACCTGAGCTGGGATATTTCTTAAAAAAAAAAAAAAACTAACAGTAACGTAATATAAGCAGTTTGGAAGGGGGGAAAAGGCTTAGCACTATGTTGAAAGTAAGGTAAGACTAAGAAAGTAACACAAATCAGAATTTATATTAAAAACTTTTGAAATTTCAAGTTCCGACAGTCCAGAGTTTGTACAGGCAGTGAGACCTGTCAGAGAGATCGATGGAACAGAAAACCAAACGGGGTCACGAAAAGTCAAATACGCCATAATAGTAAAACTAACACACTCTTTTACACATTTAAGACCAAATAGCTGTCAAAGAGCATTTTGTGATGCGTGAAAAAAACCCCATGCATGCTCTCTACAAACCACATCGCGTTGTGATGCGTTTGTTGCTCATTTGTTCGTTGTCTCGCTCTCTTTCTCTCTCGCTCTTCTTGCTCCTTTAACGATTGTCAGAGTGTAGGAAACTGCAGCTCCTTGTCAGCTCAAAGTCTGAATGATTGTTGAGGTTGTGTTCGTGGGACACCTTCTCCCTCGCCCCCCTTTTTCTTCAACGGGGCGCCTGTCAAGACACTGTTCCACAAGTCTTTCAGATCTTGCCTGGGCTTGCTCGGTAAGAAGTCTGCCTTTAGGTCTCTGTGATGAACTTTGTTCTCAGAGTTCGTCTCTCTGAACGTAAAGGGAGTCGTTGTTTTTGTCACGGTTTGTCTTTTGTTTACTCATCCCCCCCGATCGCAGTCAGTTGGCGCTGACCACTTCCCGCGTCTCGTGCTCGCTGCTATAGTCCGATTTGGGCTCGTCCTCAAAGTCCTCGTACATGTCCATGTCGTCGTCTCCGTTTGCGGGGTCACCAGGGAGATCCATGGCGCCGACACCCGTACCGTTGCTGCCACCGCCGCCGGGCTCGGACTTCACCCCGTACGTGCTCTGGATGACGGGGATGTTCGGCTCGGGGCTGGCTGACGTGCTCGAGCAGTCCGAGGTCAGATGTGGGGAGGGCGTCGCCGTTGTCGCCATGGTTATCGCGCCCGGGTAAACTCCAATGCCTCCTGAGCTGTTGCCCAGAGAAATCTGGGGTTGAGGCCTGAGATTTGAAAAAAAATAAAATAAATAAAAATAAAGAGAAAGAAAACCCATGTTAAATACTGGCAAACTACAACACACAACTTCAAACACATATATTCGCCATGGTGGATTCTAAGAATCTGTATGCAAATACAGTCCAGGTCAAAAACACATATCGTATTTCAGTTCAAAACTAACATCTTTGCTGAGTTCTGAAATCATTTCTATTAAACAGAATCAGATTCACTTCTGGAAGATTCGCCACTGTAAAATAATGAACTAAACTTGTTTTTAATTGCCATGGCGACCTTTCACAGATAGACATTTACTCCTCTAAGGCCAGCTGTCTTAGCTTTTCGCTAACTAACAGCCTTTTCTACAGTACAACCCGAACTCAACTGTCAGCCTTTATAAACACAAGTCACCATTTGAGATATAAATTATTTTCAAATGTTACATGAAATGTGTATATCTTACAAAATTACACCCTAAAAGTGAACGAGTGTATGTGTTTAGATCTAATTTGTTTAGTTCTTTTTGCTTGTTTTACCGTAACTGCAAGCACAAGCACAGCATGGTCACTCAGATTTTGGCTACATCAGCAGGTTAAAAATGGACTGGAACAATTTGGGGAGTTAAAACAAAGAGAAAATGTAATTTATCTGAACTGAATAACTAAAACTATTTTATTTAATTTTCTCTTTTGTTCCATGTGTTGGGACATAAAAGCTGAAACCAGCATGGTAACAAGCTAGCCAAACAGAACATAGTTGGTGTTCTGCTAACAGATTTCCTAACATTTTGGCAGGGATCTAGCTAACCTCTCTGGGGTTCATGTATTCTCGTAAACTGAATACAAATCACAGTCAATTGTGACAAGGGAAGGCGAGTTTACTTTTCTTTATAAAGAGTCATTCAAAACCCAGACGGATATAAAACTTTAACATGAGGAAGTTAATGGTAGCTTTAAAATAAATTGGGATGTTTTTCTAAAAATTCTTGAATGTGAACCTGCAGTTGGGATTAAAAGAAAAGAAAAACAAACTGGACCAGCGTGCCGCTAGCATGGAGCGCTACCTGCTAGTGGCAGAATGAGCTAATTAGCCTGCAGACATATAAATGGGATGAAGGTAAACACTGTTTAAACAAACGCACCACATGAAGCGGTAGAATCATTTCTGACCCAACATGTCTTCGCCTGTCCTCGTTGCCACATTAAGACGCTGCTGGTTTAGCTCTGTGGACTGTGCCGTGAATTAGCGGCGCGGCTCTAACTGAAAGTCCAGGCCTCGGTAGAGCCTGAGCGTTTTTTCATATTTACTTGACCACACACACAGAAAATGTGGCACTCAGCCTGTGACGTCTGCCCGGCTCGCTTTCCCCTCTCAAACATCTGCTTACATTTCATATTCCACTCTGTCTGTCTGTCTCTGGTTTCGCTGCCCGCAAGCACCCGCCATTGTCCTGATTTAATAAATGACAAGCTATTAAAAATCGCTCCCGATTCAAGCCGCGGTCTCTGGTAGATCCATCTCAAACTCAGACCACTGAGATGGCTTTAAACACGTCCGCGACTGGTTCCCATTAAAGACAATGCCACTGTTCCCCTCCCAGCCCCCTACCTTTCTGGTCTGACTATTCTCTTAAAAATATAATGTTCATAAGCAAATGCTTGAAGGATTTCACAGATGGAGCCGCAGTGGGCTCCAGACCTTCCAGGAGGGCTCCAAGTGCAGCACACATGAATAAAGAATAAAGCCTCAAATAAAGTAATCAGATGTCATCGAAACATTTTGTAAAATAGCACAAATACTGCGCTGAGGAAAGAGAAAACATTTATGTTGATAGTTCATTTTTGCCTTCTTGTATTATATTTAAAAAAAAAAAACAACCTTCAAATGAAAACATTTTGTACCGAAGTACATAAAAAACAATCAAAACAATAACATGCAAAATAACCAAAGTGCTTATCATAAAGTATTTTGCCTAAAATAAATGCTCAAAGCTAGAATACTAATACTAATGTGGATTTAAAAATGAAATCTTTCTTTTTTAAATAAAAATCTGGATTGAAGTCTTCACAGACTGTATGGAGTACAGAGTAACATGATCCTGCTTGTCTCTGCACACTTCTGATTTTTCACTTTCCTGTCATGACATACAAAATTGTCTGTTAGGGGGGAAATGTAATGATGTGAAAACTAACGGAAAATCGCACATCACTCTCATTAGAACGTTAACTGTAGTTAGCATGCTAGCAACACCGTTTAATACAAAGGAGCAGAAAGCAGGCAGCATCACAAAGGAAAAAAAGTTAAGCATTTTGAAAGTAAATTTCAGTTGAAACTTAATAAATAGTTTAATATCTCATCTGCAATAGACTCTTGATGTCTTCATTTAATATAAAACACAGATTAGTTGGTCCACTGGCTGAAGCTATAGGCTAACAAAAGATGCTTCTGTCATCTTAAAATAATTCTAATCAAAAATGTCGTAGGTTGTGTGAATGCTACTAATAACCTTTGTCACGTTTGAATTGAAATGCTTCTAACCTCTTTTAGGAAGAGCTAGCAAAAGGCTATCCTTTAGCTTCAGCTTCCTGAACTGAACAACTAGCCTATGCTAGTAAACAAGGGCCATGAGAGTTAGCTACTGAATTTAATTTCTAAAAGAAACTCTCACTCCAAAGTCTCCAAACTATCACTTAAAAAGTTCAAACATTTGATGAAATTTAAAATATTAAGATTATTCAATAATAATTATTATTTTAGAAGCAGAACAAGTCAATTCAGGTCAAATGAAATTATGTTACAACAGTTGTAATTTTAGTTAAGGTTATTGCACTGTGACAACCTCAGACCACACTTTTTATTTACAATAAATGTGTGCAGCATTTTGTTACTCTAAGATCTTAATAGATCAGGATTTTGAGCTGCTTTCAGTATGACGGGTGCTTTACAAATAAAATCGATTGATTGAATAGATCACTAAAATGTGATTTTCTCATCATTTTTGCGATTACGAGTACAAGCGAGGAATGGCGTGTCACCCGAAGCGTTAGAACAGGCTCCGAAAGCACAAAGTGAAACCCCAGCCACACTCACCCCACAAAGAACTGCCTCATCTCCTGACGCCGCGAGCGCATCAGCTGCTTGTACTCCCCGATGCGCAGCTTCTTGCCGTCGATGATGCAGGTCCTCTTGGGCCGCGGCTTGTACTTGTAGTTGGGATATTTCTCCAGGTGGATCTTGCTGAGGCGGGCCTGCTCCTCGTAGTACGGCTGCTTCTCCTGATTGGTCATGGCTTTCCAGCGAGAACCTGAAAGGCAGCGTTGGAATTTTTGTCTTTTCTTTCATACAACAATAACTTGAAAAATACAGTTTATGTAGAAATTAACTTTATATAAAAGTGAAAGAATAACATATACATATACATTTGTAATCTATATTTTGGCCTTCCTACTGTTTTTTTAATTTTTTTTTAACTTGAATGTCAAACTACGGCAAGGTATTCGGGTTTTTTTATAAGAACAAAACAAAGCTTGAAAATTTTAAGACTTTTGAAACATCAAAATGTCCACACATTTTTCTAAAAGTCAAACATTTGTTAGAAGCATAGAAGTGTTGAGATTACTGTAAGAAATTTCTAGAAAAAAACCTGGAAATTTCTGAGTTTGAAGAGGAGTACATGCGAGAAAAAAACTTAGAAGTTTTGAGATTAATGTCAGAAAAAAAACTAGAAAATTTCTGAGTTTTTCTCACAAGTTTTCCACTTTTGAAGATCATAAATTTCCTTGTTTTTCTAAAAAAAAAACATATGAGATTACACTCAAAATTACTGAGTTTTATGGCAGAAATGTACTCCTCTTTTTTTTCTACTTAGAACAGTCCTAATAAGCCGCCGTATTAACCTGACAGCCACCATCAGGTATTAGAGGCTGTTTAAAGCCAGGAGTGGATTCCTGTCTGCTCCCTCTCAGCCCAGGAAGAATGATACATTGTGTACTTCTACTGTTTCCTGGTAAAAGGACCTTCTGAACAAGTGGACGAGGTCTTTACGGCGGGAAGGCAGCACATCTGTGAAGCACTTTGATTATACACACTCAGCCTCGCTTGTCTGTTTATCGAGGTTCATCACAAACTTTCCTTGTACTTTTGTGACACAGGAAACACAGGGGAGTTTGTTTCGAGCCTGCCACCCACCCTTCTCCCCCAAAAAGTCCAGCTGTGTTTTTGTGTTGGAAGGACATGCACTGTATACGTACGGTCGTATACACGTACACAATTTCTTTTTTTCTCTCTCTCTCTCGCGGAGTCTTGTTAAACAAGCATAATAACTGCCGACAGGACTTATTCCCAGTTTTCTTCACTGAAATAATGACGCCGGTTAATCAAAACCAAGTCAACACCATAGAACCTCTGAAGGAATAAGAAAGCGGTCAGTTCACTCAGGAGCAGCATTTACGTTCTGCTGGCTCTGACTCTGCGTTGGACATCGGAGGTCTTAGGAATGCTTCGAGAAACAGCCGTTACGCTCAGCGCGGCGTGAATGGATATCTGTGTGGAGGAGGTCAGAATCCACAAGGATTTCAACTGAATGCATCCATCACACGAGTCAAGGTGGCACAGTGGAGCTCTGTGTGTGCCGCGTTCCTGGCCTGAAAAACACATTAGTGCCTCTCATAATCTGCAGCTTGTTGGTAAGGAACCCTGTGAACTGTGAAATACAGAGGAAGGGTAAACTAATGAGACCGCCGGAAAAAAACCCTATTACTTTATCTTGGGATGGGAGGGAGGATATCTTGGGTTGAGTTAGCAGAAAAGTTGTTCCTACGAATTAAACATGTTTTTTTTTTTTAATCCAGTTTTGCAAAGCTTTGACCTGCCAGAATGAAGCAGCTTTAGACCGTCTTTAAAGCAAACAAAACAATGACAGATCTCACATGTATTTAGCATTCTAGCTAGTACTAATTGTGCAGCTAACACAATTAGTACTAGCTAGCATTACAAAAATAGTGATTATTGTTTGGAACAACGCCCAGACAATGTATATTGATAATGTGCGTCAGCTGAGTAGAACACCGACAATTATGCTATCTATCGTTTACGTAGCTGCGTTTCCATTACAGATGTGCACAATGTCAGTATTCCATTAATGTTGAAAAAAAATGCAATTTCGCAATCGCGGTGTTTTCATCAAATAAGAAACAATATCACAATTCAATTAGTTTGTTCACACAATAAGTCATTAAAAAACACGGCGCGCCACAACTTCCTGTCGTTTTATTCTTCCTCATCTTAGTGCCAAAACTTTTCATCAACAAACAAATAGTATGTGGATGAAAAAATTCCATCCATCCATTTTCTGTACACCTTTGTCCCTAGTGGGGTCAGGAGGGTTGTTGGTGCCTATATCCAGCAAACGTTTCGGGCAAAAGGCGGGGTCACCCTGGACAGGTCGCCAGTCTGTTGCAGGGCAACACAGAGACGCACAGGACAAACCAAAATTGACTTGTTCCCATTAAATAAATTTATTTTCAAAATTATCAAATTGAGCAAATGCATGGACAATGCTAGTGATGTATCTGTTTATGGCAGGAAATAACTACTAAACTAATAAACCATTTTCATTTTGTTTGACATTAAGGTCTAATGGGAAGACCATTGCTTTTTCCAGTCTGGAATTGGGCATTGCTTGACCCTGTGCCACCTGCCTTGATGCTTTAACCCATTGGTTAAGGAAAGGCGTTTGAAACTTTGACACTGGTTTTAGCTGTTGCTGTGAAGGAGTTCATAGTTTAGTTTGCCAGCAAACTTGAGTGAAACAAACATTCTTTGACCAAAGTGGACTAGTCAAGATTCTCACCCAGGATCTTGCTAATGTTGGAGTTGTGCATGTCGGGAAAGGTCTGCAGGATCTTCCGCCTCTCGTCTTTAGCCCAAACCATGAAGGCGTTCATGGGCCTCTTGATGTGGGGCTCACTGCTGTTCCTGCCTCGTGCCTCTCTGAACACCCGTGCCTCTGTGATATTATTCCCTAAGAGACGACAAAGACATTCGCTTTATATGTGTCAGATTCATTCCCCATCTTTCCATCAGAAAAAACAAAGTCTCACAAATAATTTAATCCTGTTGGGTTGAGGAGTACAACAAAAGTCTAGAGAGGTCTTTCTGGGATGCCCTGTAGTCAGTTTGCTCCTGACTGATACTATCTGAGTCCCCAGGCTCCTGTGTTTATCCTCTGCCTCTAAACTAAATCATGATGAGTACTCTTCAGCTTCTCATCTTGTGTAAACACTGGTGCTTTATGAGAAACAGGTGGGTTGAGGTCAAAGTGATCCAAGGCAATATCCAGGGAGAATATTTTATGCTGTGCTGAATGCTTACTACAAGCCGTATGGAACATTAGGTACTCAGATGTCATTTCTCCTCATTTCTAGGCATCATGAAGGCAGCCCAAAGCCGGACTGCCTTAAGCTCAGTCCGGCTTTGGTTTTGCACACTGGAGACAAATAGCACACTTTAACAGCTAATGTCATCTAAATGTTTCAAAGATACCAGACACCGGCATACTTCAGTGAGGTCCTGGAGCCAACTAAACTACTGGAGCAGGCCTCCTATATCTATACAAACACCTGTTGATCTACGTTTGATACATCTGTCAATGATTTTGAGTTGCCTGGATTATTATAAATCTCATCAGAAAAGAGAAAAAAAAGGAAAAGTTTGATTAAAATGTGGAGTGGAGGTCCAACACAGGGGCACCCACCATCCAGATCCTCTGGTCTCGTCAGGTCGATGACTCGATGGACCATCTTCCCTGCATCCTCCCCAAGCTTCCCCAGATGCTGGCTGAGAGTCTCGTAGTGAAGCCGCTCCTGCAAGAAAGGAAAACCTTTATAAACTTCAGGGCTTCCCCCAGTGTATTATGAGCCTGGTGGGCTGCCAGGCTTTACTTGCCACCCCACCAAGTTAAGCCTTTTTTGTTTGCTTTAAATACCTTTTTTTTTATATAGACACGTCACAACGTGACGTCACACGAGGAATATTCTGACCTCCAGGGTTCTGTTGGAGGGCAAAAAGCTGCTAACAGACGATAACTATCATTGGTTTTAGCTTAAATGTACTCATAAAATGTAAGGAACGCTGTGCTTTGTTATAAGTGTCAACTAATTGTCAACACTACAACAGCTAGATAACAAGGTTCAATACATCACATTTCACAGGTCAGAAAAAAAAATTTAACTGAATAAAAATACAGAGGGAGAGAGAAGTAGGTCAGTTATGCTAGCTTGACTTTGACAACCTTGTAGATGTGCTGCAGAACTCAGTGTTTCGGATCAGTTAAAAAAAGGTAATCCACACATCAACTCTCTAACAGATGATCAGTAGAGCAGGTGTTTGAATTAGCTATCTAGCCACCGCTGTGTTCATACTATCACTTATTAATAATCCCAAAATAAACATCAAGCCTGATGGCATAACACTGCAATGGACTGAATGTTCTGTTCTTTGTGATGGAAATATATATACATATATATTTGTGCTAAATCCTGATAAATTAGTGGAGCTGTTGTCAGTCAGTTTCCGTGGCATTGGGTTTGTGTGTAGCATAGTGAGAAAAAAGAATCGTAGTGGTTTTGAATTGTTCATCAATAATTTTACTGCACTGTACTAAATTAATAATACCTTCAGCTCCAGGTTTCATTTTGTTAACATTCCATTCAAATCATTTTGATCTATATGGCTCATATCGTTTTTGCCTGGAATCTACAATGTGAAAAATCAGTGTATATTTTGAGATGAGATGGATTAAGATAGCTTTTTTCTGTATGTACTTGAGCCTCTAAATATCTGGTGGTGGACACGGTTCATCTGATACCCATGCATATGTACAGATCTGCTCTTCACACACATCCTTCAGAGGAGAGAGATCCCCAGTGCAGATGATGGCAGAGGAGCCACCTGCTCTCGCATTGCTTACTAAGCTGCAGTTGACTGAACGTTCTTCTAGGGTTTATTTGTAGAATGTAAAAATTTGATGATACATCCAGATAATGCCAAACAATGCATGGGGGTGGGAGAAAATATATTTTTTAAACTAACATTTCGTGAAAACACAGAATTTGAAGAAAATATGATCAAATGCAGTCAAGGTTATTGAAAAATGGAATAAAATTAGGTTTGCCACGATAGCTTGGAAGTAAATCCCAACTACCCAATTCAAAGCTAACAGTTAGCCAGTTGAAGTATCCTCACAATGCTTACAAAATGTATTTTGTATTTCAGAAAGGTCAATATATTTCATACATCTTTTCTTTGTAGGTATTAATTTATATAGAAAATGCATTTGTGGATGGAGCAGCGGAGTATATAAAGGTTGTACCCATGAAAACTTATCAAGTCAAATTAGTCAATCTGCTTGGTCACACACTGCTGCGGGATGGCATCACATTCTTTGACTAGCCTTTATCACGCCTTTGGTTGGATTCAGACCAGCCATGTTTAGTTCTTTTAGTTTGGGGATGTGTGAATGCACAATCAAACTCTGATGCAGACCGCAAAAGCAAACTCTGGTCCGCCTACAGACTAACGTCTCCGTTCAGTTGAAGTGAACTCTGGTGCGGTTCAAATGTATACATAAACGCCTGGCGGACCGGCGACCGCTCCAAAAGCAGCAAGCGGACTATAGTGCAGGGCATTCAATAAAACCTAAACAAATGTGTAAGGCGAGAACTACAGGGAGAAATGGCTTATGATCTTTTGCCAAAGACAAAAGACAAATCCTGAAAAGGCTAAAATCTGACGGCACTCCGGTTTTGTTCACATTCTGTTGCGTTAAGTGTTTCTTTCAAAGGTTTTGGGTTGTTTTGTTCAGCTGCTCATGCTGCAGCGCCACCAGAGGGGCTGAACAGGTTTTTCAAAGCGTTTGGTTAATTTGACAGAGTGCAGGGTGGAAGTGAACTTCACCAGCTGAAAATGAAACTAATGTTAGAACTTTAGTCCCCAATTTGAATAGAGTCTACCAAACTATCAGGTTTGAAAATACTCAGAGTCATGATATGTCACACTGAGATATGTCTTTGAAAAAAGTGAGCAACAGTATAGGATATATTGTCAAGAAGGATTGTTATAGGAAAAGAAAAACATCGAGCAAACACAAAGTTTTTTGTGTTCAGTTTAGAAAATATTAAGAATATTGCTCAGAAGATCTTGTGCCAAAAGATCTTGTTGGCACCTCCCAGCTCTGCACCATGATTACAGCCAAGCACTTACTTGGCTGTAGACTAAATAGCTGATAATCAAAAATCATCAAACATTGGCCTAAATCATTGTCTAGTTGATGCATTAGCTTGAGGCCGGACTAATCCTTTTTGTTCTTCATCTTCCCATTATCACATGCTTGATCTAATTTGGCAAATATTCCTGCTACTCCACTTTTATAGACAATCTTTGAGCGGCTCGTTTTGGCTAAATTTATCACAAAGTGCGTCCGAACACATCAAACTCCTTCACACAGCTACCGCACATCCTACACTCTTCCCTTCTTTTCCCTTTCTTCTTCTCTCTTCTTTTTTCCCCCCTTGCCTCTGTCCTCCCTCCTTCCTAACTCCCGTTCTTTTTCTGGTGACAGAGGCATTTTGTTTGACGCAAAGAATGGTTGCCGGGTGAAGTCATGCCGCGGTAGCTGCTGGCAGAGTTGGTGGAACTTAGGGCCCACTGTATGTGTGTGTATGTGTGTGTGTGTGCAGAGGGGTGTGCGCGCGTGCGTGTGTTTATAGATGAGGAGTTGGTGCAGGCCAATGTCAGCACTACAGCAGGGCTGTAATCAGGCCTACCACAGAACATGTGCCTGGGCAGTGCCACGCTCACCGCAGGAAGCAACCTCCTAACAAAGGACTAAAGAAAAGAGAAAAAGAGAGGGAGGGAGCGACGGAGTAAGATAAAGTAAGGAATGGAAAACCAGCTTAAAGAAGAATAATAGCCTCTCAAGTCCACTGAGAACCTCCCATTCAGGCTCATGCCTTGCCAAAGGACAGCTTGTGGAAGGCCGCATCGGATGATGCCTCTTTCTGAAGATGTGGCGAGAGAAATCTTGGCAATCTGTCTGTAAAGGCTGGATGTCAGATGTTCTATAGTTCGCAATGTTTAAACAGGTTAAACAGTTTGGAAAGATGACTCTGCGGCAAACGGGAGGAAACCAACGGAAAAGTCGCGAAAAAAGAAGTTGGGGTTTTGCTAAATGGACCAAGACATCATCAGCAGAGTTTGGGAAGATCCAATGGGCAGATTAACGACAAGCCCCCGGGTCGACGATTCTCAACATATTCCCTTTGCGGTCGCTCTCCTTTTTCGGTCTTCTTTAAAGTCCCTTTGTGGCAAATGCAATAAGGAGCTGTCTTCCCTTTGTTTAGCTGAGATTGAAATAGGTTTGGCCAGCACGTTTGCTGGTTTCTGACTGGATCGCTGCCCTTTTTTGGAATACGGTAATAGATGTCTCTCATTATAGTGCGTGTATACACAGAAACGAAAGAGGAAAGTGGTCGAAAAGAAGTGCAAGACTTGCTTTGAAAATGTTAATCTGTTAAAAAAAACAGAAAAAAAGACAAATACCAGCAGCTGATGTGGCCGTCTCTAGTAGCTGTGTAGTTCTAAATTTAAGAGTGGCTCGACTCTTTTTGTTCTGCTCGGTTTCTTCTCTACTTGTCGTTTCGCATCCCGCCATCGTTGCCAAGGCAATGCTCCAAACTTTGCAGTGTGTTTTTTTCCTTCTTCTTCTTTTAATTCATACTGTATTGAGCTCATTACCACAGTTACAACTTGCTTTCTGCCAGCGCAGCCTCCCTCCAGCTGACCCACAACCGTTTACTGTCTCCTCCAGGACCAATCAAGTTTTGGCAACCTCCTAAGGCCCCCCTTTCTTTTCTTTCTTCATTTTCTTTCTACAGATTTTCTTCAGCTGATAGAGTTGTCAGTCAATCCTACTCTGTCTTTTTCACCCCTCTTTCTCTCCTTTTTTCCCCCCAAAACTTCTCCAATTCAAGGCCCTTTGTTCCCACCTACCAGCCCCTTCAGGCCAATTTTCCTAATAAGAAAACACTCAAAAGGCTATTTGAAGGTTCCACTTTCAGTTTTGTTGAATATATTGCTTCAGCATATATCATTAAGACATCATTTGAAGAAAAATTATGGTTGTTACTCTTTTTAATCAGAACTCCTGGTTTCATTGGGAACGCTTCCTAAAAAAGAAGAACCAAGTCTCTTGTTCTCTTCGGTCTAGACCTTTCTTGCTTAACGGTGCAAGTGTGCTGACCAACGCTAACATTGGACAGACAAAAGACTTTCTGTGGAATAGACCGTATTAAATTAAAGAGCCCAAAATTTATGCTTCCTGTAAACTGCAAAATTGTACATATATTGCGATCGGTCCTTGAAAAGCCGACATAAAGGGAATTTGAAAGTAACTTTAATGGTCGTGAATGAAACACTGGAGGTGGAACAACATCTACGCTCTGTTAGCAGTGAAATTTCTCTTAATATGGCAAACATTATAGTTAAAAAAAAGAACACCCTCTGTTAACTGTATGATTTTTATGTATCTTGACACCCGTGATTTTTACCAGGTCATAAAATCAAATTTCGATTAAAAAAACAAACCTAAATGGAAAAATCCACCCATTGCATTGAAGTGCAGACGTAAGAGTAAATGTAGGAACATTATTTAAACGAGTGATAATTAAGTGAACTCATTTAATGAATAATGAGAAGGAGTTTTGGCAGTTTTCCAAATCTGGGGCATTAAGTTATGTGGTAGCATCAGCAAAAATCTCATAGAAGCAATTATCTGCAGTCCAAAACCTGAAAGGGTTAAAATACCATTTAGATACAATTCAAAGTCCACCATTCAATCATGAAAAAGATCACTCACAGGAGGAAAATATTTTAGACAGTTGTCAATCTTCCCTGAAGCTAATACTACAATACATTTACCCCTTGGTTAGAAATGCTCAGAAAAACAGCAAACAACCTAGGAGATGAATTTTAGACTCTTCAGGCATGATAAATGTCAAAGTACAGTACATTCACAGGTGTGGTTTGTTAAAAAGAGTTGCCAGGAGAAAAAAGGTTAAATTTTAAGCACGATCTGAGAATGAATGCAGTAAAACGTAGAGTATATAAAAAAAAAATAAAATATATAAAAAAATGAATCAGTGATGACGGGTGATTGGAAAAACACCAAACAAAGAATTTTAGCTCAAAGACGTCAAACCATCTGTAGTGAAGCGCAGTAGTGGACGGATGATGATGTGGGTTAATGATGCTTTTGGACCGGTGTACCTAACTTTCATTAATTAAGCCATGAACTGCTCTATACACCAAAGTACCTCAACAAGGATGTCCAGCTCCACTCCTCCAGAGTCGGCGTCCTACAAGATTTATACGTCTCTGCTCCGACTCAGCTCATCAGTAATACAGATCGATTCAGGTGAGATCTGTTGCCATGGTAATAACCTTCCAGACCACTCAGGTCTTCTGGTTTTAGCTTACTCTGCATCCCCAGAACCAGGACCAAACATGGGAAATCAGCATTCAGCTTCTATGCTCCATTAATCTGGAACAAACTTCCAGAAAACAGAAAAATTGCTGAAACACTGACTTCCTTTAAATCAAGGCTGAAAACCCGCCTGTTTAGAGTCGCCTTTGATAATAAGAACTGGAACATTTATCAAAATATTTGAGGTATATTTGCTTGAAGGTATTTTGTGATGGCATTTGACAAAACCTAATGTTTATCGCTTCTTTCATACTTAGCTACTACATTATGTTTTTACTTTGAACTGCCTTGTTGCTGAAAGCAAGGAAGCAAAATTCAAATGAACCATATTTATGAGATTATCAGCCTAGCTGTGAGCGAGAAAACAGACGTATTTAAGTCCTTTCTTAACTGATGTATATATTTAAACCACTTTTGCTTTTGGATCCAGTCTGCTGGTGTTCAGCCAGATACATATCATACCAAGAACACCAATTCATTACGCAGGACCGACTTTGCTCTGATTCACCCAAAAGCCTCTTTGTTCTTACGTTGTAACGTGACAAACGACTGCGTCCAGTTTGTCATCACGTAATAAGTGAGCAGTTTAAACGCTCCAGTCTTTCAGATGCTTAACAGGGCTTATTGAGTGCTTTGTGACTGTTGAGATAAAAATGAGCGTGCACGCTCTTTTTCTTTCTTTTTTGCACATGCTTGTGCGCACCCACACAGTCAAACACAGCGACTATTTCTGTGAGCTCTGGCAGCCGCAGGCCAGCTGGAAGCAACGTAAGCGTAAGGTGATACTCAACAATGCCACTAACTGGCCGGGCCTGTAGTCTGCACACCAGCTATAATGACATTAACATGGCCAAGGCCAGCGCAGAGCCAGGACACACAAGCACACACACAGATAGAAGTCTCGGATCACTTTTTACGTCTCAGAGAAATGCTTTGGGACTAAAATACACACACAACGAAACAAACACAAACACCGTCCGGTGACTCGGTTTGAGCCGAGTCAGCTGGAGCAACTCAACGTTCAACGCCGAAGGTATCGGTTTCAGCGTTTGCCCCTTTTCCTCAATAAAACCCAAATCCACTGTCAGTGTGGCCTCATAAAACAAAAGGACCAAGTCCTAAAATATTCAAGGGGAGTCGGAAACTTATTCGGCGAACAGAAAACAAAGGGCGGTCCAAGGTAAAGAGAGAGTGGCAGTCTTCTTGCCTCCCGAAGGTGGAAGCGTTGAGTCACACTCTTGGGTCTCTCCGGCAAGTTCCATCCATGAATTGTTTAAGACAGAGCGAAGTCTTTGGGGAGTTTTAGGGGTAAAAGGAGAAGAACAAGAAGAAGAAAAACATTGACACCAACAGATTTGTTTGTCCAGGTTTTTTCTCTTTTTTTGATGCATTTACGTTTGAGAAG
The DNA here is from genome assembly GCA_033032245.1 of Poecilia picta. Taxonomy (NCBI): domain Eukaryota; kingdom Metazoa; phylum Chordata; class Actinopteri; order Cyprinodontiformes; family Poeciliidae; genus Poecilia; species Poecilia picta. The sequence goes on from CM065358.1 coordinate 5,521,245, forward strand.
ATAAACGGCACGAGTGCCTGTTGTTAGGTGGCAAACAACAACATGACAACAAGCGCCGGCGGAAACAATCACTAAAACTTTCCCAGTGAGCTTTTTATTTGTAGGCGGGCGGCTGTAAACTAAATAACTGCATTGCTTTGGTTTTTGTTTCCTATAAAGTTGGAAAATGTCGAGTTTCAACGACTTGCAGCGGTCCTCACCCACCTTAACGTGTGACTGTTTCTGACTTTAACTGTAAGCATAAAAAAAAAAAAGAAAGAAAAAAGAAATCGCTTTGATGCACAAACTCATCTCCGTGGTACTTTCAGCTGGACCTGCAGCAGACAAGTCACATTAAACTTTCATAAGGAATTTATCTGCAGCTGTTATATAATTTATGCTTATGAGTTTTTCAGTGTTTACTGGTATAATGACTCATAAAGAAAAACCCACTCGGGAGCGAAAGTTGTGTACGGCGTTGGATTTTGTTCTTCTTCTTCGCCAGATTTCGGATGTTTTTCTTCCTAAAGATGCAAGCCAAACAAATCCAGAAGATTCAAAAACAGCCCATCCTTAGAGCGCACCAATCATGACCTACTTGGGGGTTGAGAAGGGTTCAAAGTCTCCACCCCTAAAATATTTATGACTTCCTCTCCTCCCCTTTTATCTGCTTGGTTTTGAGCAACATGGGATCAATTGCACAGGAGAGTCAGCGTAATCGCGTTCTCCCCCCTTGTTTTTTTTTTTCCCCAGAATGTCTGATCCTAAGAATCCATGATTGGCTGATCAGACTGATTGAAGATGTTTTGGAATATGAATTTCTCCTGTGGATATGAGATCTCAGTGCAAAGACTCTAGCTTGGTCATCCCGATGGACAGAAATGAGCAGAAGAGACTGAAGAGAGAAATGTCTAGTGACCGAATTGGACGATTGGTGTCATTTTGCTCTTGACTATTTGCTGGCCTGTGAGAAACTCAACAACTATATGTTTCCTGATCAGCAAACGTATCATACGCAAGCATGAGCAGGTCCTGCAAATAACAACATTTTGAGATATGAACATATCTCATGTAACTGTTTACATCTGTCACAGCCACAATTTTAACCGACTTAATGTGTGAACAAGCATAAAAACATTGCAATTGTGAACTTGTGTTCTTTCAACATTGGCAGGAAACCGACTTACTCACATTTGAAATGCAAACGCAGAGAGAACCTCTGTGTCAGTTGATAAACACTAAATTGGGAGGCCAGTTATTAGCTGGTCAAAGCTTTGTAAAAACTGAAGATCAGTATATTCCTACAAAATTCTGATTTGAACATCTCTAGAGGAGGAGAATTTGTCTCTGAAACACACCCTGTAATTGGGCTAAAACGCCCCAACCAGGCCGAACACACACAGACAGACACACACATGAACATAGGCTAATGTTAACATGATCTATCAAAAACCGAGGAAAAAAAAGGCCCACTCACAAAGTCAGGGCAAGCTCACAAACATACACACACTAACACGCCAAAACCATCACTTGTCATTGGCCCAGCTGCTCTCTCTTCAAAGCTCTTGGCTTCTGGGTGGCCGGAGAGACGAGAGGAGAAAAAGAGGAGTTCTTAAGAGCAGCAGCAGCCCGAGCCAAATGACACCAAATATCATCCATGAATATTCCTCAGACCGAGGCTCTGTCTGAGGAGAAACCCTGGACACTCAGCCAAGGTAATACAAAAGAAAAATGTGCCACAGGAATGAAAGGGCTTCAGAATCACGGAGTTGCGCGTCGCCATTTCTCCAAGAAAGTGTATGTTTTAGGGCAACAGAGACAGAAACCAATGCTTCAGAGGGAGAAAGGAGAATCCTTTCAGCAGGTTGAAGCTGGTACATTAGTATTATGTATAACGTCTTTTAAACTGGCCAGAAATCCTTGCTAACACTTGGTAACATATTGCTCATGTACACTGGTTTGTGCTGAGAAAGGCTGGATAGAACTTGATTTTTGGGTGACTGTTCCAGAGGCGTTTGGTGTTTTACCTTCGGCCATACACTGGATTAATAAGACTGGGTTCATCAGGTTCCTTCATTACTTTATGGTACAGTACAGATAACAGTAGATAGCTGTAGCATAGATGTGCTAACAACTGGACTTCATATCCAGGACTGGATCCAGATACGTAGATGATAATGTCATGTTCAATGACTGCAAACATTGGATTGTTGTTGATACCAAATGAATTGGCCAAAACTTTTCAGAAAACTGTGGATTTAGTGGGATTTTCCTTAAGATTCTCACATGTTTACAGAACATTGTCTGAAACAAGAAACTGTTCAGTCAGCAGTAGTTTTGTGAGCAAAATTTCCTTATTAATTATAAAGATCAGACTGATTACAGAAGGGCAACAGCAGCTCAAATTTAGTAGCTACTCATTACGACCATGCTATGTAGAATACCATCAATGAATGAGAGACATATCATACCTTGAACCTTGGGTATTACTCTGCTAAGAACAGGAACCTCAGGCTACAATTCACACAGGCTCAGCAAAACTGAACAACAGCAAATTGGGAAAACGTTGCCTAATTTCAGTTGTGACTTTTATAGGTCAAAACCATAATTTTATGTTAATAAGGGAAGACATCCTGCCTTTAATAAAGGGTTCAGGCTGGTAGTGTTAGCATAATCCAGTGGGAGATGACTTCTTACACTTCTGGACGATTGGTAACAACTAAAGGCTATTGAGAGCGACTAAGGCTTAGTGACAGAGCAGTCATATTGTAATGGGAAGTTTTTTGGGTCGATTCCAGTATTCTCTCACCACCTGTCCACATGCATCTTGCCAAGTCACTTAACCCCAAGTTGCCTAAGGACCTGATTTTTGGTTTATATGTGTGTGCGAGTTGTTGTGTAGCTCCTTTAATGAGCTCAGCAGATGCACAGTTCCACCAGGTGTTTGCTAATTGCTGCCAGCTAGTCTGAAGGAGCTGAGTGGGAGAGCTGCTCTGTATTTCAGAAGCTCTGAAGCTTGGAAACTGGAGCTCAGAGGAGGAGCTGCGCCTCGAAGGCGGGGCTAGGTTCACCCTGATGTTTTGTACAGCTGAATGGTTGCCACGGGAGATTAAAGTATTTCTTAAACATGCATGAAAGAGTCAAAGCAACACTCCAGGTGTGATTTTGATGAGGGAATAAAATAATCGGATGTAAAACTAAAAAATGTTGATTTTACACAGTACTGCTCCTTTAAGGTTTGGTATTATTGAAGAGATTACACCTTACTGATTCCTGTAAAAGTCATTGGTGAAAAGAGTGGGCACGTCCTAACTTGTACACACACGTCCCTCTAACCTTGTTGCTGTTGTTGAGGTTCATGCTGCTGAGTGCGGACAGCTTGGCCTCCAGACTCTGGTGGCTCGGCTGCTGCTGCTGATGGTGGAGCTGCTCCCTCTGGATCTGCTCCCTCATGCTCCGCGCCTCCTGGATGGCTTTCATAACCGCGTCTTGGTCTCCAAACAACGCTGTGGAGTTAAGGCTGGACAAGATGTCTGCACACGGACACAGCAGAAGGAGGAGAACAGTGACACACTTGATTTACATACAAGAATGTTAGATAAAATTGCATCTTAAGAGTCTAAATCACTGCATTTAGTCTACAAAAGAAAAGTAGAAAAGTGGAATTGGGATGTTAGATAACTGGTAGAAAATGTCCTTCCTGTTTTGTCACAGAGCCTGGTTTGACCTTCACCATAGAAACACAATTTCACCAAGTATTTTTGGTCTAGTTTCTAGTGCAAATGTCTCTCTACAGATGAAATAAGACAAAACAAACTTATTGGGAACTTTTCAGCACCGTAAGAGATTGTTTGAAGTGAGTAATTTCTTAATATTGATGAAAACGTTCTAGGTCCACTGGCAGATATTTTCCACTTATAAGATGGGGAAATGTGTTGTTTAAAGAGAAATCATCTGCTTGTGGAGTTAGCAGACTATTACTTCTTCAATAATATTAAGGAATTGTATATCTTGCTGAAAAGTTACCTGAAAGTTATTTTTGACTTCTTTAAAATGTACAAAGATTTTTGCTCTTGAAACTAGACCAAAAATACATTTGTTGTTTTTTTTTAAAGTGTTGATTTCAGAATTGTTTCTGTGGCAAACCTCAATTTTTTTTGATAAATTAGTTCAGGTTAAAGTAGAGGATATGTTCATATTTAAATACACAAGATCAGATTCTTGGGCTCACGTCACAGTCTGCACGTGTTGCTTTCCGGTTTTTGGAACTGAAGAGAACCTCCCTCCCTCCCGCTTTGCTTGTTTGTGCACCACACTCTTCACTTTTGAAGCCCCACATGCGCACTTGAGGAATTAAAAGAAGTAAAAAAGAAAAAAAGGATGTAAAGTTTCCGCTGCCCTCCTTGTTTAATTAGCAGATGAGTAAAGGAGGCACTGTACGCTTGGGTGGCCGCTAAAAACGGGTGAAAAATAACTTTTGCAGAGAACACAAGCGTCTCGTCCTCAAAGCCACAATAGAGAAGCCGGTGAAATTGTTTTCTGAGGTGGAGGGTGGTGGGCGAGAGGTGGGGAGCGGGGGGAGTGGTATAATGAGAGGCTTTAGATTGGCCTTAATAACAGATAGCAGAGGTAGGGGCATAAAAGGTCTAGCGCGGGCAGACAATAATGCGAGGAAGCTCTTAAAAACCAAATAACGTGTGCTGGGTTTCACTGCTTCCGCTGCCAGGTTTTCATTGGGGCTAAATACAGGGCTTTGGACTCCTGTAAAACACAAACACTCACTCAGATTTTACACACACACACACAGAGGTCTCCTGGTGGGGTTGAGGTGTCTGCAGTCGTTCGGGCGCACGTGGCGCAGCACAGTGTGTCTGTGGGTGGCAGGGAGGAGCGAAGCGTCTGGCTGCGTGATGTTTTTGTTTTTCCATTTAAAGGGACATTTTTTTATTTCACACGGAAGCGAGGACGTGTTTGTTAGAGGGGTGGTGGATGTACGGTGTAGACGGGAGGAAGCGTGTTTACACACGACATGACTTTGGGCCGAGCGGGGTTTGGTCTGGCGGGATGTTTCTGCCACCTACCCAGGGAGGCGTTTCGGCCCATGCTGGGGATGTGGATGGGGCTGGGGATGCGACCCTTGCCCAGGCCACCTGGGCTGGTCTTGTTTCCGGGCAGCAGGCTCTGCGTGGGAGATGTCGGAGAGCGATACGGCTCGGCCGTCTTCGGTCTGGCGGAGAGGTTCAATGGCTGTGTGGATCCTTCTTCCTGTCCGGAAAAGAGAGGAGATGTTCAGGGTGTAAACATGCGTCCTGGTCAACAGACCCACTGGGGCTTGATTTACGACTCACACGACAAGATGAGATTTTAGAAATGCTCCACAGAAAACTAAAGGCATAAACCAGATATTTTTGTATTTTTTGCATTGTTTGCACTTTGTGACTAGGGATTGCACCGATCCACTTTTTTCACTTCTGATGCCGATATCTGACATTTAAAATAGGCCAAAATAACTAAAATAAAGTCAAAATTGAAGTAAAAATTATGCAATAAAGTCAAACTATTGTGACTTTATTTTGGTAGTATTACGACATCAATGACATATTATTACAACATTATTCTCATATTATTCTGACTTTATTTTCGTACAACTGACTTTTTAATGTTATAATATGACTTTATTTTCATATTGTTGCAACTTTATTAATTCGTAATTTTATACTTTATATAAAATTTTATACTGTATTTTGTACTTTGTTTTTTATAATTTTTGGTTTTTAATTTTAGATTTTTTCTTAGCATGACTGTAATACTCCATCATAAGGTAGCTCTTTTCCTTTTAATAAACTGAGTCTTGAAACTAACTTTAGTATTTACTCAAGTTATCCATGATAGAAAGATCTGTTGGATTATCTGAGACATTTAAATACAAAACAAGCAAAAACAAAAAACAAAAAAAACCAAAATTAATCTGTACAGAACTATCTCAATACAGAACAAATCAATTGTTCAAACAAAAACAAAAACACATATGCCCACCATTGGTGTCTGTGTCTATATTATCGGTTTGGCTGCAAACGCGTCACAAACATGGATCCAATTTGCAGCTGACGAAGTGTCGAGGAGAGGAGTTTAGGATGAGTCTTGTCGCGGAAAAACAGTGAGGGGGTTTAATGTGGGTGGGGGGAGTACATGCACAGTAAAGGCTAGCAGAGGGTGGGGCTCTGCTCCACTGTTTGAGTGCGCCCAGCTCTGACGCCGGCCTATTGTGACGCCGGCTGCAGCTGTGCCCCACAAACACACGTGGTTTCCATTACTGCCTGGTTGTTGAGTAAAGATGAGGCGCACGCTCTCTCCAGTGAAGAGGTCTGGGCTTCTGCCAAACAGCAGCCAGCGCCAGTGTCCTGTGTGTGTGTGTGTGTGTGTGTGTGTGTGTGTGTGTGTGTGTGTGTGTGTGTGTGTGTGTGTGTGTGTGTGTGTGTCAGAGCGCAACTTTTAAATAAGCTGCCACTAATTGAGGGTGAAGAGCACTGGGCCGTGCACAGATCATCGTTTCAACATCTTCCAAATTTCCAGCCCCTCACTTTTTTTTTTTTTTTACTTTGCGCTAATCGTCAAGTCTTAAGTGTTTTCCCATAGCGCACATTCTGAACTCACTCTTTCCTTTTGTGTTATGTTGCCTGTTGCGCGCATTAAGATGCCGTTTTTAACTCTGCGTTTATTAATTACAGGGGAGCAAGTATGAACGGCTGGCTCGGTAGGCCTGTCTTCTAATGATCGTACGTGGCTGTGGCTTGCACGCCTCCCCCGATCGTTAACGCAATTGGATTTTCACGTACCTTAATCTGAGTGACGGGGCTGGACGCTCGCTTCTCGCTCTTGAGGTTGGAGGGTGAAAGCGGACCGGAGGAGTTGGGAGCCTGCGGGAGGGGCGCCATCTTGGCTCCCGGCGAGATCTGCATGCTTGCCAGCTGTGCGGCGTACAGCTGCTGCAAAAAGAGGAAAAACCAGAAAAACCAACAGCTTATTAACATTGTTCGCCAGCAGCTCGTCAGTGGCTTTCCTCTTTCATCCTTTCTTCTACTTCCATATACACACACGCACACACACCCTTGGTCCTATTTTTTGTAGCATATCTTTGGTCCTCTCTGGAGTTTTTTTTTTTTCACCACCGTAGATCCACTTCTGCATGCTTACCGACACAATGCCATGCAAAAGCATTTATGCATTCCAAATTTTTTCATTTCTTGTAACCCACCAGGTTCATTCCATATTATTGGTTTTTTTTAAATATGATTTATGCAACACAAAATTGTGCATACTTGTAGCCTGGCTGTTGCCTTCATATACAATTCTGCTTGATTCTCATCGCCCTCCCGTGCTCTGTATGGGATTTCTCCCATTGAATTGGATTCTTCCGGTGAAATTTTAACGGTTCCAATCAACAAATAAAATGAATAGTTGTGAACGATTATTTTCTGAGGTGTTTTAGAATTATAGTCTGCCTGTAGTTTTAGCAATGGCCTGTAGTTTTAACATCGGCCAGGTTTCCAAAATATTGAATTAACATCAACAGCCATCTGATTCAGCTCAGCACTTTGGAATAGAGGATGGTTGTTTACAGTGTAGGTAATTTCCGGTAAGCTTCATATCGTCCAGCTGGCTTATTGCATAAGTTACATAAACCACAATCAAACATTAGCAATTTGCTAATGGTAAAAACTTAAGACTCCATGCCTCTGTTGAAGGCATCCATTAGTTACAGCTAACAACCATTAGCTGGCACATTAGCTCAATAACTCATTAAGTCTTGCTAACTGTTAGCTCTATTTAGAACAGTTTCTCAGTAGCTCAGGGTCCAAACCCTCTGTACAAAGTGAAGCATATTACAAGGGGCTGGTTTGTGCAGGCTAGCATGCTTGTAAAGTGAAACAGTTCCATCTTTCCCCTGTCAGCAGAATATATGGATTCATTTCTTCACTTAACGTATTTAGATAAGAGCAGTCACAGTTAGTTTTTGCCGAACCCCAGTTACATCTTTTGCAAATTTTCCCACAAAAAAAACCTGAAAAGTGAACAATAAAAAAGTAAAAGCTTTGGAACACGTTAGCCTTTGGTTTGGACAATCTAAGAGAAAAAGGAAAAGAACAGAAGAAGGAGAAGAAGAAGAAAGAAAAATAGAGCTGACTTTCCATCCAAAGTACTTAGCAAAAATCAAAGAGCCAAATACTCGGCCCACCGTCCAGGGTCTTCTAAATCAAAGCTTGCTGGCCAGACAAACCGCTGCCCGAAACCACTGTCAACTCCTGTCTGAACGCATTGGAGTGTGAGTGCCGGAGTATCAAAGAGCCTCTCCTCAGGAAAACCACCCAGACGTGGCTGGCCTTCACTAGATTCCCCTCATTTCTTTCTTTTTCTGCTTTCCTCTCCCCTCTGCGTTACTCTCACCTCATCTATACTCTCCCCTCCATTCCCTCTAAATATCTGTCTTAAATCCACCAAGTTCCCTTTTGATGCCCCCCTCTGCCTCTCTCCACTCGTCTTCTGACTCTCGGTTTTCGTCCAGAAATCATTTTTCATATCGTCTTCCCCAGATCTCCATCATCATTTAGTTTTTTCTTTTACTGTCTGGCCCTCTATAACCTCGACTGGCCCCTGGTGTTGTGAGATCTGATTTCCCTGCAGTCAAAACTGCGTGGCCTCACAGAAACCGAGATCCGAGAGCAAAAAAAAACCCCAAAAAACCTTCGAACAAAGAGGGAGAGCGAGGGATGAAGGGTCTCGCGCGGCAGACACACCGGACCACCGTCACTTTGCCGCCAAAGCACCGAGCTCAGCGGTCGGGACAGGAGAAGCTGGCTGGCTGCCTTTCCACTTTTCTCTGAGCGATATTAAACACAAACAGAGGGGGCCTCACTGCTGAAACAAAGCCCTGATGTCACGCTGCTTATTTTCCTTGGAAGCTACCAGAAGCACGCTGGCCAGCGCCTCGGCGATACGAGATCCCCCTTTCCAATGGTTGGCGGTGAGGCCTCACGCGTCAATCAAGCCGACCGCAGAGTTACTTACGCCGGTGCCTGATACCCTCACAGCCATAAAGGGAGTGGAGGAGCTCGGCGCAGACACCTGAATCTTTTGGGGGTAGAACACACATTTGGGAATCCCCCCCACACGCAAACCCCTTTGTCTGCACAAACGCAGCCTTCTGCGTACTTTCTGCACCCTACGCTATTGTGCTTGCAGCAGCGGTTCTGTCAACAACAAAAGGACAGACGTCTTGAATGAACAAGGCTCAAGATAAAAGCTTTTCTTGCTTTTTTTTTCTACCAAGACGTTCAGCAATTGATTGTTGACTTGCTAATGTGCAGCGTAAACAACCCAAACTGAAGCTCTTGCTGCACAATCAACCCCCAAGGGAAGACAATGAAGCCATTTCCTAAATTACAAATTGACGAAGAGGGTCTTAAACTGCGCTCCGTCTGTCCAAACTACCTGACTAGTCTTTGGAACAAAGTGCTTATTTCACCAAAATGTCTCATTGTTGACCATCTTCCATTATTTGCTCATGTTTAGCTTACTTTAATGCAAGTACATAGAGAAAAAGGTGAAGTCTGACAGTAACAGTTTTCTCTTTCTTGTCAGAACAGAGCAGAGGATCCCTGTAGCTCTCCTCTTCAAGCTGCTCTGGAGGACAAAACAAATTACGTTTTGTCTTTTTTAGGTTTATAAGAAATAAACTGATTGATTGTTAACTCACTCAGAAAAGAGTGGATAGATTTTAAGCTGTGAACAAATGATACAGCTGGATTGACAGCCAGACCCGGCGGTGCGGGCCGGCACTGGGAGTCACTGGTGGCATTGGCCAGCCCTTAAGAGTTGACCATGTCCACTCTAAGGACAAGAAGAGAAGAGCTTCACTCTAAGATGAAGTTAATGAATTTATTTGGGTTTTGTTTTTGTTTTTTACCTTGGAGTGGTCAACTTTCTATCTCGGTTTGAGTAGCGGCTCCCAAACTTGCCGTATCTGTGCTCTCCGTCCTCCGCACTTTCCTCGGCAGTTACAGCTGTGTTACCCTTTGTTAAAACACACGTTTTTCCAAGCCACTTTTAAACACAAAGATATTTGTGCTGGTTTTACACCTGTGGGTCAGTGGCCATGCAGACACGCTACAAACAGTTCTCCAAACAAGCTGAGTGAGTTGAGGAATGCTGCTGAAGTTAGATAATGTTAGCTGAGTGACGATTAGTTAATATAACATGTCAGGCTTGTTAACAAGAAGGGTCTGCTTTGGTTTTATATGTTTCAGAGGTGGATAGTGCTGGTTACTGTTACTTGAGTAATATTATGAACCATTGCTATTCTTAATTGAGTAGACTGATTTTCCATTTAACAAGTAGACTTAAGAGATTGGAAACAATAGATTCCTGAAATGTATGAGATACTGTTAATACTAATTTTCTCAACATTTTTCTACATTATTATTTTTTTTTTAATATTAATAAACATGGTTCTTTTATTTTAAACACTATATAAACATTTGTTTATATACCCATATTAAATGAAAAGCCCCTGCAGTGTGCCCCTTGCCCCGCCCCCACCCCCAAAGTGAGCAAACCCAGCTAAAGTCCTCTGGTTCTGCTAAGAACTCTGCCACCACAACCTAAAACAACGTCATCAGGGAAGGACGAAGCCGTTCAGACCAGACCAGTGTGTGATCCCAAAGCAGGAAGGACCTCGTGGGACAAGTGGCCTTTCTCACCTTTTCTGCTGTGGCCCCCAGACGCCAGACGAGAAAGTGACCGAGCACAGACACAGAGGGAGATGTCATATGATTTCAACAAGTATGTCTGCTAGGCAACTGTATTTCCCTCACATTAGCTGCACACAAAGGGGGCCTTTCTTCAGCAGAAATCCACTGTTTGTGAAGGGTCTGCTTTGAGGCTTCAGAAACAATTGGCCAGAACAAGTTCCCACGGCGGCAGCACAAGATTTGTGCGTTCAAAACTGTTGCTTCAGGTCGCGGCTGGTCAAATTCTGCATGCCCAGCTTTTGTTGCATATCTCAAAAAACAGTTGTTGAAATTCAATTTTTTTTGTTGATAAAGTAAAAAAAAAAAAAAAAGAGAGAACATTTTTAAATACAAAACTAGAGCTTTTAAACTCTTCTTGTCATAGTAAATAAATGAGCAATCCAGCCGATTCACGATTAATGCCTTGAAATAAGTCAATCTCTGGACTATAGGTCACACTTTTTTCATAGGCAGGTTCGGCTTGAATAAAATAATGGGTTGGTGTGCTGACAAAACATTTTGGACTTTGAGCTAATATTATTCTGCTTTCTCTCTAAATTTCATTTAATAACTGTTTAATCTCTTTAGTGATTAGACATTCAGCTGAATTTACTAATGAACGTTAAACGGCTTCCAGACACCAGGCTCAGTCTCGCTCCACCACCCGGCCACTCAGAGGTAGGAATTGTTTACCAGGAACTTTTGGAGCGAGTTTTATTAATCAATATTAAAATAAATGTCACATCGCTTATGTACTGATGCACAAATAAATACCACCACAGTTCAACATTTCCAGATTTAGTTGGGGGTTTTTTCCAGAAACCTGGCGCTGCTGCCGGTATGGTTAATGTTTCATTGGGACACGACTATCAAGCTGTGCTTAATTTTATGAAGGTCGCACATTGGACTCCTCTTTAAAGTGGTTATAGTGTAGCTTAACAGAGTGAGTAGCCTGAGCTGATCACAAGTTTGTGGCTAGAACATTAAAAAACAGTAAAGCTGCCTTCATAAACTATTTATTAGCAATTTTGACAGTATGTATCTCATTAAATAAGAGGCACACATTGTACTGTATGATTCCTAATTGTGAACATGTTCCTTTAAGAGTATGAAGGCGTAAAAAGGAACAAAATACGTTTTTTATCGGCTCGTTTTGCTGACAGTAGTTATCGCCACAACATTTAGCAAATCCTACTTGTGTTCCGTCTCGCAACGAGAACGGCGCTCTATTTGGGTCCGATCTCTGACTTCCAAGACAAAACGAGCAGAGCACAAAAACGGCAGTACGTGAAGCGACACAAAGAAACGAGAATCACCCCCAACCGGCTCATGTCGAGGCTGGGAGCTGGAAACACGCAGACCTACAGAACCAAACTCGTTAACGAAGCCGTGAACCAACCCTTATGAAGTAGGAAGTGGCACGCTGCTTTAAAAGGCTAATGAAGAGGTTCCCCCAAATGGAAATGAGGGGCTTCATAGTCAACATAGCTTAATGACTTGAGCAAGACCTCAGTTTTCTCAAAGTGACTGTTGTGTTAACAAACAGCAGCTTGTGCAAATCCCAACTGACAGCCTGACTTAAGGGCTGCACGAAAACCGTCCTTTTGATAGCAAATAAAAAAAGGAGTCCATTTATGTATGCAAATGCACACAGTGCGCCATATGTCTCCCTTCTTCTACAACGCGGATTTGCTGTTTTAGAGGCATTCTCTTTTTTTTGATGCATTTTTAATGATTGCACCATTGCATTTGGCCTCGCACCACGTTTTCACAGGAGTGAGCAGCATGTTAACAGAGAATCAGTGTTACAACATTTTCTGACACCTCTGTAACTAAAGCTTCCAGCGCTGGAATGATAGTCACGGTTAAAAGAAAGTACACCGGGTCGTAAAATTCAAAGGATATTTACGTTTTAGCACATAATTTAAATGGTTCTTTCTGTACCTGGTTCAATCGTTGACATCCAACCCCAAGCAGGGATGCAATAGATTTCATATTTTAATTATTAAACGAAGATAAAGCAAATATAGGAACGCTGTGTGTGGAAACACTAACTGCAACCTCTCTGCTTTCATCGAATTTATGAGGGTAAATCAACAATAAACTAACAACTCCTACTGTTTTTGTCGCCATCTAAGTTTTTTTTTCCAGAAATGGAATACGTTTCAATAATGTAATAATAATAATAGTAATAATAGTAATAATAATAATAATAATACATCTGCAAATCCTACCACAAGATGATGTTTCAGAAAATTCAAACCTTGTAAAAACTCAGAGAAAAAACTCAAATCTCTGGAGGCCTTTCAACCGTCAGGCACAGTGATGGACGGCTGATGATCTGGGCTTGTCTGGGCACTTTGCAGTCAACGAGCTGATTGCAAACGCCTCAGTATGACAAAGTCTTGTGATGTCAAATGTGAGGCAATCCGTAAAATGACTAAAGTCTGTTCGACACTGAAACAATCACAGGGAAATCGACAGAAGATACAGAAAAGTCAGGAATCGAACCTCAGATGAGGAATAAGAGTCTTTATAAATGGGACGGCTGCATTACCACTATGCCACGCAGCACCACAATCAGTTTTATTAAGTTATGGTACATGAACAGTAGAACTGATCATTAAAGAAGTAAGAATAAAAATGAAGTACTTTAAATATGAGCTTTAGAGAGAAATAGTGATTTTGAGCAAAAAAAGGGAGAATACTGAGATTAAAGTCATAATTCTGTCAGAAATGTTATAACCTCAGCAACAGCATGCTGTGCAAATGTTATTCTCTCTATTTTTTTATTTGCTGTGAAGTAAAAAAAAGTTTCTGTCATGATGAACAAGTCCAGGCTTATTGTCAAAGTCTTATCATGATAACTCTTAGCACAAGCGTTACTGTATAAACAATGTCCAAACATGCTGGCAGCCACTGCCTGCTTCTCTCCCTCTCTGCTACTCCCTCTTACACACACACACACACACACACACACACACACACACACACACACACACACACACACACACACACACACACACACGCACGCAAAATCCCCCAACAATCACCGTTTATTCCATCCTGAACACTTCCCCGTGCTCCCTGTCTCCCCGCCTTTCTTCCTCTTTTTTCGGTTTCTGCCTGATGAGAAGCTTCCTCTCTCATTCAGGTTCCTCGCCGCCTCTCGTTCTCCGCCAGCGTCTTGAATGTGAGCGACATTTGCGCCTCTGACATCACGCGCCCTCTTTACCTCTCGCGCACCGTGCGGCTCCTTTTGATCATTTCAAAGCCAGGAGTGGGAGACAGGAGGACTCCGACTCCCCCGCGGCGAAGCGTGGCGAAGCGCCGCGCTTTGCTAAGTCAATAGCGGCTAATGAGTTCTCCGATAAACGAGAACCACAATGCAAATTGAATAAAGTGAGATAAGGATTCTTGTGACATCTAAAAAGCCATGCTACGGTAATGAGTGACATGATGAAGCTGTATTGTTAGTGAGTGAAATAAAAAAAAAAGCCTTTTCTTCAGAGTTTTTGTCCTTCCTGGGTAGGTAGAGCAGGAAGGGTGGTGGGCTTGCTTTGTCAAGATCTCAACCGCCTTCAGAGAGCAGATCTGGGTTTTTTTTTTCCTTCTATCCCCTATTTTCCATTTTGTATAATCTTTTAGCTTTGCAAACATGTTGTATGATAGCTATTAGGGATAAGTGCTATTTTCAAACCGCAGGTGTCAGAGAGCCATTAAATAAATGTGATGAATTGCTGGAGCCAGGTGTTGTGCTGGTGGGGTGGAATTCCTCCGTCATTCATCTGATACAGTTGACAGGCAGAGTAAGGAGGCTAACCTGTTAGCGTCAGTCCACCCAGCTCTGTCTTCAAACACCGTGTCATGTTATTTTAAAGAGCTACTGGAGCGCCATTAAGCGTCAAAAGAAAACACGAGGGAAGCTGGAACGTGCGCCAATTAATGCATTCTGGGTGCCCTCAGGCTCCCCGTTGTACTTTCCACTTAAAAGAAAAAAAATAATGTTTCTAAGTTCTTCAGGAACATATTGGAGCAGAGCGCGGGAGAGCAAGCTAGCATATTGTACAGAGAACAGAATGGTGTTGCATTCTTAAGCTTCCTTTTGTCAACCTGTTAACCTGTTAACCATTCTGTCGTTATGAATGTTAGTCTTCAAATAAATCCCAAGGTCCTCTTTCATAATTATATCCATCACTATAAGCTCTTCGCTCTTGAGTTTAACAATAGCCTTGGCCTTTATGTGTCATGCTATGTAGATGATGGGATTGTGTTCTCGCTGAGTTTGGAATACAGACACGGTTTCATTAGCCTCCCTTGATAAAGATATGCAAAATGTATTCAGATGTATTCCTCCTATAGCTTGAATATAAAATCCTGCCTTTAACCCTTTCATAGTGGTCACTACAGTGGACAGCTATCTAAAAGCCATTTTCTTGTGCTTCTTGAGGATTTTTATGTTATAATGCACAGACCCTGCAGTGGACACTAATGCATGACAAAATACACCAGTTTTGTTAAATCCAATATGGCTGACAGACAAAAAAGAGTGCCAACCGACTCCGTCCCTCCTTCTGCTGTAGACGACTCTTGCAGGTAAAAAAAAGATATTATGACATCGGATAACCCCTAAAGAACAATACTACTGATGTATTTTTCAAATAACAACTTTGTATTTGGAGAAAATTACAATTGATCACCTAAAAAAAATATTTATTTTTTTACAAAAAATTTTTTCTACCTTTTTTTTGTGCCTTAAGAAAATAAAAAAAGGGGGAAAAATCCTGACACAAGGGATCATAATTCATGCATAAAAGGGTTAATTTGAGAATATTGCTTCATATACCGTATTTCTCGGACTATAAGCCACTACATTTTTCCCTAGGTTTGGTGCGGTTTTCTGTAGATTTTTCTTCAACCACCAGGGGGCTCTAGCAGGAAGTGAATTATTGGAAGTCAAAATTGGAAATCAAAGAACAAAGTGCTGATTTTCATTTAGAACAAGCACATGCTAGCAGCAGGCATGACGGAGAAATGTTTTCAAACTCATAGGGTTAGAATTTAGAAACAACACAAAGAAGTTCATATGATGCAGCTTTTAAGTTGAGGCTGGCAGTGCAGATCGATAGCCACCGCTGGATTTAGCGTGAACCAATCCATGGTTTGGCTTTGGAGATACATGACTGCATCCTTAATAGCAGATTTATTAAGGACATAGCCCTCTGCTGCATCCTTGCGGAAGCCGAGAGCAGCGAAGATATCAGCAGCTTATAACCCAGTGAGGCTTATATATCTATTTTTCCAGTTTTTTTAAGGAAACTATGTAGGTGCATCTTATAGTGAGATGCGCTCTATAGTCCAGAAAATACGGTAAATAGATGAAGTCAGACGTTTACACACATCCCATAAATTACATTAACCTTTATTTCTCACTGTCTGATATTATTAATGTAGGCAACATTTCTCTTCTTTTATAACTTACCACAATTATTTAAATTTTAAAGAACGAATGTTGAAGATTTATTTAATAATGCCTTCAGACATTTCCTTATTATTTAGGACCTCGTTAATCAGACGTTTCCTTAATATTTGATTGCTTTGCCTTTGAACTGTACCAACAAACTATTCTCACAAAAGTTTTCTGGAGTTGTGGCCCATTCCTCCAAACAGAACTGGAGTAAATGAGGTTTAATAAATCAGGTTTGATTTAATAAATCAGGTTGATGCGCCGCTTCGTTGGCTCACACCTTTACAGATCTGAGATTAGGGCTTTGTGATAGCCACACCAAAACACTGACTTTGTTATTCAAAGTTCTCTTCCTGATAACTTTGCTGGTTTTTGATTTTCCAATCATGTCAAACTCAAAAGTGTCAGTTAACCTATCAGAGGTTTCCAAAGCTGTGACATCATCATCTGGGCTTTCCCTCATTGTTTAAAGAGACAGTAGCCATTTTTATATAAACTTTTTATGTTGAAGACATTCATAAACAAATCTCTGACATTTTCTTTCGCTCCATACTGTTGAATTTAGCAAATGGAAATACTCTTGGTAATTCTAACTGAGCTCAAACAAGAGACGTCAGCTCTGATTTAACTTCAGACCTTGAGAGAAACAAGCATATTCAGTGTATGTAAACTTCTGGTTTCAACTGTATATATGTGGAGTTTGCAGCTTTTTGGCAACAATGATGAATATGGGGAAAGCATCTAAGTCCCACTGTCACATATGATGGAGGATGATGTGTTGAAGTGTGTGTGTTGAAGTGTGTGTGTGTGTTTAAAACTTTAAAACAATAAACAGACACTCAGTCACCATCGGGTCTTTTAACAGTGCAACAATCCAAATCAACACAGAAATGGTTTCACCAGAAACAAACTCAACCTCCTTCTTCTCCATCTCAGTGTCCAGAGAAGTGAGCTGAAAGCCCAGGGCTCTGGCTCATCCACAGAGAACCTGCATTTATTTGCACCATACTGTATCCTTCGATCTTGCATCAGCTTTCTTACATTTTGCGGTGTGAAATTATTCTACCTACTATTGTATAAGATATAGTTAAATTTAATTTATCTCATGCTGTTCTACACATCCTTTCCAACGACGTCCCTGAAGGGGACACAAAGTCTTTCTGTACACCACAAAACACGAGGTTTTTGGTGCTGTGCCCTTTTCACCTCAGGACAAGGTTAACATGAACCTGAGTTTTATTTAGTTTATTCTCTTCCAGTCCTTCCTATTAAAAATATTATTTAACAACTGGTTTGAGGTCATTGCTAAAGGTGGCAACAATAAAAAAAAACAACTTTAAACTTAGTTTACCAAAACTGTACTTCATATAGACGATGAATAATGTGTCAGTATTGGAGGTATGGGACCATGACATTCTCACAATATGGCAAACGTGTGTATAACACCAATTTTATGTCATTTACACAAAATATTTTAAACAAACATATACCGCAGAAAGAAAAAAATCATTTTTCCTTGTTCAAAAATAATGTAACATTTTGATCAGTACAGTGATTCAGATTCACAAATTTAGATAACCTGAAGAGACAACAGACAACAAAATTCACGTGTATTTTTTTTTAGCAAAATATAATCTCTGATGCTAAATACACCATACTGCAACACAAACTGGGCCAACTCTAAACATCATGGAATTCAAGTTCCAAATCACTTCCAATCACTGAATAAAATGCAAACATTTCTAAAATAACGAATCAGAATGGCCAAGATTTCCCTTAAATCTACTCCTAATCCTTTTGAAAGCTATCTCAGAAGAGCTGAAGCTGTTGTATTAGCAAAGTTTAGATCAACATTTAATAGACTGAGAACAGGTTATTACTGACACCTCATACTGGACTTCCTCTAAGTGCCAAAAACAATTTGGTTCAAGGACACTCGCTTCTGCCTCAGTCCATATAGTGCATGTAAATATCTGTAACTCCGGAACCAAACTGCATGTGTCTCCGCTCCGCTCTGCTGCTCACTTCACCAGCATCCAGAGCCTTTCCTGACCACCCATATAAATATACATACATTTACATACATACATCTAGTAATGCAACAAGTATTTTGAGCAAATACTAGCTGTCCTGGTGAATTAATTTGAAAATACAGACACTGTGCTCAATGTGTTTTCCAGTTGGAGCAATGTGATTTTTAAAGATTGACTCTGCACTCACTTTGGCGTCTGGCAAAAAATGGGATTGGTTTTAAATCAACAACAAAACATGTTTTTTAAACTAGTTTTTTCTTATCTTTGTTGATTCCCAAGGAAGTAAACTTCACTAAACAAATAATCACAGTGTCATATTGCAAATTTCAATACTGAAGAAGGAAAGAAAAGCGTCATGATAAATAAAACAACCGTCACAACTCTTATTTCCCACAGGGAAAGATTACAACGCTCAAATCACAAAACAGAACAATGTAAAAGAAATGTAAAAATATTAATCAAATAGTAAGAAATACAAATAAATAAATCAAATTATAATGTTAAATAGTTATAAAGTGTATTATCAGGGTGGCTTTATCCAGCTTGGTCTCTAAACCTTAAGTCAAACCTTCTGAGTTTCACATAGTTCACCCCGTTTTGCCATCCATCCATCCATCCATTTTCCTACACCCTTGTCCCTTAATGGGGTCGGGAGGTGCTGGTGCCTATCTCCAGCTGGCGTTCCGGGCGAGAGGCGGGGTACGCCCTGGACAGGTCGCCAGTCTGTCGCAGGGCAACACAGAGACACACACAGGACAAACAACCATGCACACACACACCAATTAACCTGACAGTCATGTTTTTGGACTGTGGGAGGAAACCGGAGTACCCGGAGAAAACCCACCATGCACAGGGAGAACATGCAAACTCCATGCAGAAAGGCCGGGGCCGGGAATCGAACCCAGAACCTTCTTGCTGCAAGGCAACAGCTCTACCAACTGCGCCACTGTGCAGCTCCCCGTTTTGCCAAAATAACCTTAATTGTTTGGTTTTGTGATTGAAAAAGGCTGTTATGTTTTTCAATTTTATAAATGTCAAACATTATATCCACTCACTCATCTAGTTTGGTTGCTTTGTCCTGTGACAACCATTTTCTTTTCGATTGCTCAGCAGATATAGTAACAAAAAAAGGTTTTAGATTGTTTCTAGTCACATTCGACTTTGACAGATGCTTTTTATTATCAGCTGAAAAAATGCTTCCAAGTTAATTCAACTTCATCTCCCTCAATCACCACTTTATTACTAAGTCCCTTTCTTTGTGCAACTTTACACAAAGCCTTGCTTTATGTAGATAAAAAAAAAGGAATCAATTGATATTTTAAAACAGTTTGGTGAGGTTTTGGTTCAACGGAGTGTCAAGGAGTCGCCCTCTTACCTGCAGCTGTAGTGGGCTGAGTCCAGAGGCCGCTGCGGCTGCCATTGTCGACGGAATGAACTGCATTGGGTAATTCTCACCTGGTGAACAACCAGAGACAACGCGTGTTAACAGAGAGGTGGGGGCAGAGTTCAGCACAAGAACAAACCTGCTCTTTACCTTCAGACCCGTCTCGTTCTCTCCGTCTCGCTGCTTTGTCTCCTTCCCCCGCTCATGTTTTTATACATAAACACAAAGGGTCAGGAACGCTTTATTCAGAGGTTAATAAGACTCACTGTCTGCACACATAAGTGCTCGAGACCGGGCTGAGCGGCGCTCGCTCAATGGGATGCACTCACCAGCTTATAAGCGAGTGCCATGTATAAACCCCTACTGTTTGTCCTTAAAAGGCTTTTCATGTCCAGGTCTTTGTTGAAAACAGATCGAAGCAAAAAAGAAAGAAAGAAAAAAAAGCAGAGTGCGCAATGATGGCTTTTTAACGCCTTTCTTTGAGTTGTTTTACGTTTTCTTTCTGTTTGCAGCCTTGTGTCCAACTTTAATCAGACTGTACCGACGTGAACCGCGGAGGCTCGCCGCTAACCTGTGTCGGGCGAGCACCTGGAGGAATGTATGGGAGAGAGGAATGCGAAGGACCAGGGAGATGCAAAGAAAGCAGGTGGCGCGTGGGATCCTGCAAAAACAAGACTGCAAATTACGCGTGACTTTGCGCGAGGGTGTGGCCGAAGACGTGCTGTGGAGGGAGAGCCGGGGAGAAAGATGTGCTGCGACACGCTACGCTGTGTGCGTTCCTGCACAGAGTCGTTCTCACCTTTAGGTGGTCAGCGTGGACCACGGATAAAAACTATAACAGCAGCAAAAGTGTTCTCTGAACATTTTCACATTTTGTCACAATCCACTGCAAACTTAGACGTGATTTGGTCAGGTTTTCTCTCATACACAAAAGCCAAGCAAATAATTAATTGTGAAGCGGAAGGAAACTGATATGTAGTTGTCAACCTTTTTCAAAAATAAGTGTCTGAAAAGTGTGGTATCTATCTGATTGCCACTTTCCCGAACTAATGTTGTGTGGAACCATCTGCATCCATCTATTAGCGTATGTCTTTGCTAGTGTTGCACATCTAGCGACAGAAATTTCTGCCTGGTGTTCTTCACAAATTAGCTCAAAATTGCTAAATTCAGATTCACGTCTGGTAATGGCAAGGCATACATCTTCTGCATATCCCTCCGTCTGTCCGTCCGCCTATCTATCGGACTAGCTATCCATCTATATATCCATATATCTATCCATTCATCTATCTAATTAGACTGACATTAGACAGAAACACATGGCTACTTATCACCGGCTCATCACCATAATCCACTAAAGGCCTGTTTGAGGGCAAATCTCCTGAAACTTTGCAGCCTGTTTTCTCACTGATCGTTGTTGCAGAGCGCCAACATTGAAACGGCCATATCTTCCTCATTTTTTAACAAAATAATTCTGTGTTTGACATCATTAAAAAGTTCAGAATCCACATCTTCATAATCAGGAAATAACTCAAGACACCCCCAGATGAGACTTGTTCCTTATTTTTTTGTGGCCAGCTACAAATGTGCAGTAGGTGGATGCGGGGTGTGTGTGTGTGTGTGTGTGTGTGTGTGTGTGTGTGTGTGTGTGTGTGTGTGTGTGTGTGTGAAATCCCATGTTGCAGATGTGCAGGGCGACTGACATGCTCTGCGGTTGCCACGGAAAGAGACGTTCCAGTCCGCTCTGTGTCCAAACGCATTGATCCTGAAGTGAACAAGCGGAGCTTGTAAATCTCTCCGCTCATTTCCAGAACATTCCTTACCTGACACACCTCATTACTGTCAACTGGAATCTGTGTGTGTGTGTGTGTGTGTGTGTGTGTGTGTGTGTGTGTGTGTGTGTGTGTGTGTGTGTGTGTGTGTGTGTGTGTGTGTGTGTGTGTGTGTGTTGAAGGGTGAGAGGCTAAAGGAGAGGAGGTGCACATAAATATACCTGGCTTGTAGGACATGCCGGGCGGGAAGAGGAAGCCTTGCTGTGCGGCGGCGGCGGCAGCCAGAGAGCGCTGGTCGTGTGGGAACAGGGGGATCATCAGAGGAGGCATGTGACCCTGGACCTGAGGGGGAGTCAGACCAAGAGGGAGAGGCTGAGGTCAAGCCGGGAAAAAAGGAACTGAAAGCACGTTTACGAGCACATCCGACGACGCCGAGAGTACGTGATACTGGCCATTTATCACAAACAGTTTGATATCAACTTAAACGATTTCACTTTTTTCCATTTTTTGCAACTTAATTTTACTGTAGCACATTTCAGATAGAAACTCTAAATGTATACATGGCTTGTCGTTTTGTTTTCAGCTGTTTAGTCTCTACTGACCAATAAGAACATTTTCAATCTGAAGCATTTTAAAATGAGGATGTTTTAGTAATAGAGCGGCTCTGTTTGAAAAGAATTCATCTTTTATTGGAGAAGCAGAATCTGCTGCCATTACAAACAACTTTAACCTAGTAGCTTTTTAAATGTGGCGTTCCCCCAGGGCTCTATTTGGGCCCCTGTCTTTTGTTGCTAAACACATACGCCTTGGATAGACGACAGATAAATACAATAAAATGTCCCGTTACTTTTATGCAAATAACGTTCTTCACACTGTCAGATTTACTTAAGAGTAAAAGTGAAATTACAAACTGGTTAAAAAAAATTGCTCCATCCAACTGGACTTTAAGACAACTAAATTCCTGATAACCACACCAGGAACTCAAATTCTGACTTTAAGAAATGTAGGTTGTTTAACAGTATTGTGGAAATATTTTCGAACTAAGAAGGCTGGTGTTGAACGGGCGCTTGTGATAATCAAAGAAGCAATTGTAGCGCAGTTTTCATATGTATCAACAAAAAACATGCTCGATAAACTTCAGATGGTTCACAACCCTGGAGTAAAATATCAAACTGGAACCAGCAGAAGATCTCACCTCCCTGGTCAAACTTTTTGTTCTGTCACCAAATTGTTGGGATCAAAACCTCAAACGTCAGCCACAGAATGTTACTCACACTTCCAAGATCAAGACATAAACATCTGTGGACTAACCCTCCTCTGTCTTTATGTACTCGACCTCTGATATCTGAAGACATTTTTAATAAAACAGGTTTTTCCTTTTTTCATTCTACTAATTGTCATTTCATTTAGGTTTTAGCTCCATCTTTGTGAACCACTTAATGATAAATTACTTAATTTTATTAGTGAAAGCTTTTAAGAGTCCTACATATATCAGACTAAATAAAGACTTCACTACATTTTGTGCCTAATAAATATTTTCAATTCAGGCTTTGTACCTGGCATTAATTAGCTTTACATGTCTGTTTTGGTGCTTTTAGTTTTGGTCTTACGCATGAATAAAAAAGAAAAACTCCACTGCAGGGAAAAAACTAAAATAAAATACAAAACTAACAATTAAAGACATCAAGATGGAATGAATTATTAATATATATATAATATATATATATATATATATATATATATATATATATATATATATATATATAATATATATAGAAAAGAGCCTTACAAAAACTAAAGAATATCAATCAATGGTACGTCGTGTAAAAATGCTCAAGACTTAAAAGGCTGAATGAAGACTTCAGGAAACCAAGAAACAAATGAAGACGTACGTTCTTGAGGGACGAGTGTAAAAGTGTGGAACAAAATGCCTGAACAACGACGGAGAGCGTGAAGAAGCTGCCTTTCATGTCGGCTTGAAAGACTTTTAAAAACTGCTTGTTTGCCTGAGTTACAGCGCTGACGGCTTCGACTGAAGGCAGCGTATCAAAGATGACCCTGCGGGAGTCTATTAGGGCTGCCTGCGTTAAACCAACAGGCTGTACTTTCCCCTCCATCTCTTGCCCTTTATCTCATCTCTTTCTCTTTTCATTAATTTTTGTCTGACTTGTAAAGAGAAAACTGGACGCCTTTCGTGCCTCTTCACCCTTGCTGATCTTTTCACTTCTCCATCTCATTTGTGAGTTTTTCACCAGAAAGACGAGGATGTTCAACAGCAACCTAAACACCTAAAGTAATAAAATGTTAACTAGGAATGCCTTAGATATGAGCTGAGGAGGCGTTTTACCATATATATAGGTTTAAAATAACATTTAAAAATGCAAACTAAATGCTATTACATATGGAAAATCGGTTTTTATACTACTTTACAGTTGTCACACTAATGATGAGCTAATATTTTCCTGCTTTAGCTGCTGTTGGGGAAACTTGTTAACTTGTTTACTGTAAATTTAATGTTTATCAGCTGGTTTATAAGTGTGTCATATTGTTTCAAATAGTTAAAACAATATGACACACTTATATACCGCTCTGCATTTGAAAATACAACAAAATTCAGTTTGTTACTCCTGTAAGGTTAAAATCAACAGCCATAATAACACTGGGATGATTACAAATGATGCTAATAGTAGCATCAACTGATGCTAATAGTAGCATCAGTTGATGCTAATAGTAGCATCATTTGTAATTGATGCTGTCAATTACAAATTTGTGGCATCAATTTGTATCATTTACATATTTAGAGTAGTAAATTATACTATTCTATCACTTACATAGTTACATAGAGTAGCTTAGGAATGGTAAAACATTTGGTGTTGACATGTTGGTATGGGGGGTCCAAATGAAAATCTTCCTCGGGCCCCAAAGAAGCTTGTTCTGGCCATACAGTTTTTTTGTTGTTGTTTTGTTTTGTTTTTTGTTGTTGTCACATTTTATTTTCAAACTAAATATTTTGTGTTTTTGCTGTTAAAACCACAACATGGTTTAATACCCTTTAAAAAAGTATTTCCCCTTCTATTCGTCCCTTTTCATTGATGACCCAAAGCCCCTCCCCCGAGACCCCGCTGACCCACCGGTGCCCCTCATAATGAGCTGTCGGAGCTCAACCGATCCGCTGCGTTGGTTAAACAGGACCACTTCCCCTCTGGGGCGTCTCAGTGTGCAGCAGGGAGGTTTAAACAGCATGACTAAACAGAGACGCTCTGCTCTGAGCCTCTGAAGAGCCAGAATTATCATCTGATTAATAATTAGATCAACAGAAAAGTAATTGGACTTTAAATTAATAATGCAAACACTTATATATCTATAAATGTATACATACATGTCCTTTTGATCTGCGAGCTAACCAAATACCCCATATTTATACACGATCAGTTTGTTGACACTACTGCAAAAATATGAATCTTTTCTCGTGGCAGAATAAAAATGTTGACATAAATACGGCCTGAATTTGAGTATATTTATTCCTATGAGGGAATTTTTCTCTCATAATGAAAACTGCTCTCTTCTCGTCAGGTTCCACTGTGGCTCATTATACTGACCCAATGGGAGGTTTACAGATAGACTCAATTGATGCCTTGGTGTTCCAAAAGACGCCCAAGTGAAAACACACCCACAGCATCACACATTCCCTACCTTGCTGCAGAGTGGGGTTCAGATGCTGTGTTTGTTAGCCCAAACACACCATCTGATCAAAATCCACATTTCAGTTAGACTGGAAGTGAAATATAAGGAGAATATTTCTCTGCAATAGTATTCATGGATATTGAAAAAAAAAAACCTTTGACTATGAATTATAAATTCTTCTCTTTTTGTCCCACCACTGAAGATAAATATCTGGCTGCTAGAGTTCATTCAATTATTGGTCAAATGGTTCTCACTGATATAATAATCAACCTGAATAATACCAGAAATATCTGACCAAATGTTGCATTTGCACTTCAATGTTGCCTTGATTGTTGTGATTCAATAAATGTGTTTTGAAGGTTTATTTTTAATGTTGTTTAACTTCCAACTCACTGTGTGGGGCAGACAGTCAGCATTTATTAATGACCTAAAAACAACTCATCATATTTAAATCACCATTTTGTAAATTTTATTTTAATGTACTTAATGCCTTTTTTGTTCAATATACAAGAAAGACATTAAAAGATGGAAACAATCCATTTGATTCCTTTTGTAAATAAGAAAATAAACATTTTATTGCCTAAGACGCAGCAACACAGCATTCCTTTAGTGAGTTTGAACAGAGGAATATAAAAAAACCTAAAACATACTGACAGATGAAGGTGTTTTAATGTTAAATACAAACTGCTTGTATATTTTGTACAGTTTGGATGAACTGCTGCTCTGAATATGTTATTCTTTTTAGCAAACTGCCTTTTTTTGAGTTTGCATACTCCAGTTAATGATTAATCGATTAGTAAATTAGTTGTTAATTATTTCAACAATTGATTTGCCACAATTAACCTGATTAATCACGGTTAATTGGATTAATCACAAATAATCCAATTAGTCGTGAATTATCAGGTTAATTGATTAATTGAATTATTCACGATTAATCCAATTAATTGTTTCTGCGCTACAGGAGACCAGTTTTGATCATGGATTTAAGCTCATTTTACTCCACATTATCAGGTTTGTAGAGAACAGACCCTGTCATCCTTATTACACCCAAACATTACTAGTTTTTGCTCTATTTTAATTACAAATGGAAAAACGAATACCTAGCAAAGAAAATGAAGTAAAGTCTGTCTGTTAAATGTTTGCTGTTGCTTGTCTTAATAAGCTGCAGTTACAGGTTTTAACGTGACTTCACGTGTTTATCGGCTGACTGGCTCTTTGGACCGAGTCGTTTACATCACCCTGAAGAAGATCGATATCAATTGGGGCACCAAGCAAACACACTGGTGGCTGATGGGGCATTTCTACACACACATATGTACAAACGCTCCCATAAAGATAAGAAGCCTGATGTCTTGTGACATGCCGAGGCGAGAAGGAAAAACGAGTCCGAATGGCTAAAAACAAACCCCCAAAAAAGAAGAAGAAGAAGAGGAAAGGAGTGTGTGTGTGTGTGTGTGTGTGTCTGTGTTGTGTGGTGAGTGGGGTTTTTTTGGAGTAGGACAAAATGCTCCCATTCATTGTGCTCCTCTGGGAACACTGGGACTGACTGGGGCAGCTTCTCCAACGCAAACACACAAAGATCTCCTTTTACTGAGGGGAGGGGCGGGGTGGGGGGTGCTACTGGATGAATGGTTGGGGAGGAGGGTGGGGGCGGCGGTGGGCCCCCCTCTCCTTAGCCCCTAAGAAAACACAGAGTCCCCTTCCTCTAACTACCCACCAGACGCACACCGACATACACACCTAGGCAGCGTGGAGCATGTGTACACACTCAGAATTAATGGGGCTGTTGTTGGAAGGCACCGGGACCAGGTGGGGGAGGAGGGGTGGAGAGGGCGACCAGTAAGTATGCGCTACGCCTTTATGTCGACGTGAAGAAAAATACGGTGTTGTCTGGCAGGTACCGACTGTGACACCTGACCCGGTCCATCGCTCAGACGGAGGCCAGGCTACGTAAACCTGCAAGGAAATCATCGCCAACGCAAACAAAAAACGTGACTGACAGGCGACACTGTGGGGGCAGGAGGGAGATAACAGCATGGGTTTTTACAGGTTAAACGTATGTGGGTGGGCGAAATAAACTCAAAAGTTCGATCAGGATATTTTGTGGTACGTTTGTGACAACGATAACAGTAACGATGACAACTGTTTGCTAGATCTTTTTTTAGGTAACTGTATTCATGTCGCAGAAATTATGGGTCCCTCCAAACGCATGCTGCTCTTGATTGCATTCCCATTTGTAATGTGTTTCTTTAGGTCACCAGTCACGTAAAGAAGTGTGATTTGTTTCACCAAGATGCAGATGGTAACTGTATTTTCAAGTCTATTGGCATTTTTTCATGGCAAAACTATCAAACCTGACAATAAAGACAGTCTTAGGGTGTTTTAAACTTTATTAATGGGAATTTATAGGTATGACGAAACAAAATTCTTATCATGATAAGTAGTTTATCATGGTAAAGAAGCTGTCAAAGTTCTACTTTCTACAGAAGTTTTGCTTTTTATAGGACGCATTTCTGATCCCAGTGAGCTTTAGACTAACAGAGCTCTGCCCTGTTTACTGTAGGCTTGGTTTGGTCAAGGTACATTAAATAAAAAAAATATTTTTCTCCAGCTGTATGAAGCTCCTCTTCACCTGTTGCTGCGCATTGCCAGTCAGCTGCCCGAAAGAAGGCTTGTATGTTAACAAGCTTAAAAGTATTTCAGACACTTCAGATTCGTGGATTTTTAAAAACACCACTGTTTTATGTTATCAGTATGCATTTTTAATTTACTGCACAATACTTTGATGTTTAATGTTGTTGTTCAACTCTACAAAAAACTAGTACCTGTACAAGCACCACTTTCTTAAAAGAAGAGCTTTATTGTCTATTGAAGCTGGTGAAAAGTGGGTGAAATCTCAGAGCTTTAGGAGGCTAACAGCTAGTCATACAAACCCAGGTCCTGAACCTTTTTAGCCAGTTCAACCTGAAAATGTCTCTAACTTTAGCTTAGCAACACAGACAGTGTTTGGGTAAGAAAACAGTAGTGAACATTCACATCTCGTGAAAGGTTAGACAGTGGACATCTACAGATGAGTCTGGAGGATTTTCAGTGTTGGTTGTTTTAAGTTTTTAAAATTTGTTAAAGCTAGCTAGCTGTTGGAAGGCTAACTAAGAATGTACTGGGTTTTCGACAAACTTGTGCCGATGAGACACTTTTTTACAAGAGGCTAGTGAACTGTAACTGCGAATAACGTCACAGTGACTCACTCCAAAACAATTCCAACTATTTCTTAAAACTTCTGTTACTTCTGTAAAGAGAACAAAATTAAATTCTATAGCACTAGAAAACTAGTGATAAATTTAATGTTTTTTTCCTTAGTAATTTTGCTCCAGTGTGCAAATTTAGATCAAAAAAACTATAAATAAACTTTACATATTACAAAGTAGAAGAACAATAATAATACTACATTCTACTGCAGCTTAAAGACAAAATAAGCTAAGGGTTTCAGCTTTATCTAGCGCTTTAGTTCATTCCCTGAGACAAACACCGTTGTTCTGTTCTGCTGATTAGACAGAGTTCTGCTTCACTGTCTGTCTGCAAATGACTTTGAGCTTCTTTGGTGTTTTGACTTGTTTTTGCAGATCAAAACTAACATGTTACAACACTAAGGGAGGTCAGGAAGGTGTTCTGCCAGGTAAAATTATAGTTTTTGTCAAAGTTATCTAGTGACATGAAAGAAAAGGAAAACAAGTGAAAGTCTACTGCTGAAAAGAACTGAATAAATACAAAAGCTAAAGCTCCACATTGGTTTCAATTGCATTATGGATCGATTCAGGCTACGTGAATTAAGAAGATAATGGTCAAAAATATGCTCATATCTGATATAATATTATATTTGGATGTTATTTACTACATTTTTTAGTACAAACATCTTATTTCCACTGATTAAAGAGGCAAACTCTTAGGAAACAAAAGACAATCTGACCTCTGATACCTTTGGGTGAACTTCCTAGTATTCATTTAAGTTACATAATCAAAATTTCCTGCACTAGCTAATGAGTAAATTAACAGAAAATGACTTTAAATCATTTATTGTCAAAGTGTCCCCAAGACGGGCATAGCTTCATAGGTCTGTGGGAAATACCCCCGAGCAAATGTACGACGACGTATTAGGGATGTGTAGACAAAAGAGCACATTTTTGCCAAAAAAACTCTGAAATTTTGAGATTAATCTCAGAAATGTTCTAGAAAAAAACTTTGAATTTTCAGAATTTTAAATGTGCAAGATTTTAACTTTTGGAAACTTTTTTGAGTTTCAGGAGTCAAAGTTTTCTGACTTTTGAAACTCAGAAATGTCCATGTTCTTTTCTAGAACATTTATGAGATTAATCTCAAAATTCCAGATTTTTTTTTCAAGCAAATTTTTTGACTTTTTAAACTCAGAAATTATCATATTAAATTCTGAGATTAAAACTTTCTGACTTTTTTTCCAGCAATGTTTTATACTTTTAAAACTCAGAAATGTTCCCGCTTTTTTCTAGAAAATTATTTTTGGGGGGCAAAAATTTACTCCATTTTCTACCTACAATGCCACTGATATCCCGACATACAACTGCCACTTATTAGTCCTACCAAAAAAGGAAAGCTTGTTGTCTGTGTTTTACACTGCTGTAACATCTTGTTTTTTATCATGTTCTAAGTTTAATAAACATCCGCATATAAAAGTTTTATTCCGTGATTACAGCGGATGAACTCGGTTGCCAATGTGAGCCTTACAGTTGCTCAGGCTGGAAGCGTGTGCTGACTTAGAAACTGCCTCTTCATCAAACAGCCTCTCAGTTCCTCAAGAGTTCTTGTGCGTGTTTGTGAGCGAGTGGATTGCTGTGCTTGTGCTTGTCTGCTGCCCTGACGGCAGAAGAGCTATTGGCTCCGATGCAGACAGTAAAAACGGCTGAATTACAGAGGGCGATACGCTATCAGGACTAATAAAATAGCCAATCATTTAGTCCTTGTAGACTGCTGTTTAGAGTTTAGCACACAGAATATCGCTCATTTTGATCAATCGCTACGTCAATGGCCAAACAGAAGGGGTTGGAATATATATATATATAAAAAAAAACAGGACACAAGATGAAAAATAAAAACAGGAGACGAGAAACCCAAAGTTGGAAAAGACGGAGGAGGGCGGGTGAAGGAGGAGACAGAGGAGTTATAAATGAAGAACAGAGAGGAGGAGGAGGAGTGCGGCTTTGCAGTCATTAATTAGCCCGTTAGCTAGGGCCCGGGCGGTGCGGTTAGGGCCTGCGTCTTTGTGGGCCTGAAGGAAATGGGCCACATATGAGAGCCATTATAGGAACTGACTTAACAAAGACACATGCCTGTCAGCCACCAGGCTGGGCTGGGCCACTCGGCTCATACGGCACACACAAAGGGCCCCGCCACTGCTACAGCGTGTGTGTGGACGTTGTTTGTGCCAGAGCAAGGCATGAACTGTCCACATGTGCGTGATTACGCGTTAACGCCAATTGTCTCTTCTTGGTGAAGCACTGAAAACAAATACGCACGTGATTTCCTCTGGTTTGGCTGTTCTAAATTACTCGCATCAAGCTTATTTTAACTCCAGACAGAAGATAACGTGAATAAACGTGAAGGTGCACCTGATCTCAGTGTTAGAAACTGACGGCTGAACAATCTGCAGAGCTTTTATCTGCAGAGAAGAATTCCTAGTTTCATCGATAAGGGCAAAACGTCAAGGTCACCGGCAAACTACCACCGCCATGTTTCACTGTTCTGACTGATATTTTCTTGATTGACAAGAATCATGAGTCAGCAGGATATTTAGACAAAAGTCTTGCGTGATCATCAACATGTGAGAGGAGCCTTTGTGTCTTTGGTCTTCAGGTCTTCGTGCCTTGGAACGCCGTTTCGCTCCATCTCTTTCTTCGTATCCAGTCGTCAGTCCTAGCTGCGTTTCCATTACAAATTCTCGCAAAACTTTGGTATTCCTCTAACAACAAATCCCACACAATTTTGCAATTGCGGTGCTTTTCATATCATGGCTGATTCACCCCAAACCAGAAGATGGAAATATTTTTTCTCTTTCTTTCTTCTTTTTTATGACATTTTAAAAGTTTGCTCAAAATTTGCATCACAATTCAATATAAACATAGCTAATGAAGCGATTAGTCATCTTTCTTAGATCTCTTTGGCTTGGGCTACAATATGTTGCATGTTTAGCCTACTTCGTGTTGTCGGGTGGCTCCTGGGTAATTATTTTTTACTTCCTGCCTGGATGGGGCTGATTGGACTAAACCAAAAGAATTAGACCAACTAAAGTTAATTTACATTTTACCAAAGAAGGTCATTACTATTTTTAAACCGGTTCTAAAATAGTATTGTTGATATTGGATAGCTTTTTACCATTATCAGATAAAATCATTTTTAAACTGCAACTAACCATTATTCTAGAAATCAATTAATCTATCCATTATCCTCATGATTAATCAATTATTCGGTTAAGAAAAAACAGACATTCTGCAGATTTTTCATTAAACTGTCTAAGCCTTTTCTATACAATATTAGAAAAATAATATAAGATAGAAATAAACAAACAAATAAATACATTTCTCTTCTAAAAAACAAAACTGTCATTTTATTGCTTAAAATACAATGATGCAACATTCTCTTAGTGAATTTGGACCAGGAGAATATATATATGAAAACCCTTTTAAATATATATATTCATATTATATTGTTCAGTTTTGGAATAATTACTGCTTTGAATATGTTTTTCTTTTCAACAAATATTAATGATTAATCGATTGCTAAATTTGTTGACGATTATTTCAGCAATTGATCAATCACAATTAATTGTTTGAGCCCTGATTTATATGTTTAGTAATGTTATTTTTTGTCTTATATCAGATGTTATTTGATGATCTGAAACATTTAGATGTCCTAAACCCCCCAGCAGACTCTATAGAGGAGGTAAGTGATGTTTCCTGAGTCTTGCATTTGTTCGCTCCTCTGTGTGCTCACATTTTGTAAGTATATCCAGCAGAATGAGGCCTTCGGAAGCATTTCTTTAACCCCTGCTTGTCTCCTGCTGGCATTCTGAACCATTTAAAACCACATGACAGGAAACCTAGGACACTTTGAACTCTGCTCCCCCCCCCACAACCTCCCTGCTCCCCAAACCACCACATTAGCCGACAAACACATTCACACCATCCAGGGAACGGAAGCAAGAAAACAGGAAAATATACAATAAAAAACAAAACAAACAAAAAAAAAACTTCTCAACAAACTTCTCTTGATCTGCAACATGTTAAACTTCACAATGACTAAAAAAATAAAAATAGAAAAATCTCCTGTTAGCGCTGTTGCTGAGTTGGTTTCATTACGCAGGAGACTTTGCGCGAGCGCTCCGAAATGTTCTACTTTGGTTTATCTATTATTCGCAGCATCTGGACAAGATTTGACCTTTTTCTGAATTGAGATGTGAAGGGGCGGCGGGTGCCGAGGCCGACTCTCTCTCCGCTGAAACAGTAGCATTCGGTCAGCTCCTCTGAGCATTGGCCTGAGTGAAGCTCAGGTCTGGAACTGATAAGTGGAAACAGACCGCCGCCGCGCTGCCTGTGTGTTTAAGGCCCAACACACATCCGACACAGCGTAAACAGCCCGGACCCCAGCGACTAAACCCTGGAGCTTAGCCATAATAACTCTACACCTCCGTACAGTAGACCCACCATATGCTTCTCGCTAAGTCGGGCTTGCTGTGCCAAGACGAGGCTATTGTTCTTTAAATAAACGACAAAAAGTTGCTGTAACCCCACAGTGGGGGGGGGGGGTGTAGGATGGGTGTAGGGATTTATTGCTAAGTGGCTTTTAAAATGAAAACAAATTATTTCTCCCGGCGTTCTGGAATTTTCTACGGAGAGAGAGAGTTGTGGAAGCGAGCTGAAAAAAAAAGAAACAAGTGCAAAGCAACAGCTACACAGCTGATGCTCCTGAAAGCCCCACGCAATAACGAGGCGCTCCAGAGAGCTATTTTCCGCACGTCCCTTCATCCTCAAAACCAAACATGACACAGTATCCGCTGCCTCTCAGCGTGGAAGAGGATCCGAGCAGCAGACGGGCGGTTTTATGGTCTCACTCTCTCTCCCCCCGGGGCTAAGAATCCTAATGAAGTCCGATCGCAGCTTTATTAAGATCCAAAGGTGGGGTCTCGCAGTAAAAAAAAAAAAAGAAGAAAGAAAACATAGTGTGTGGGGATGGGGTGGGGGGGAACAACCCCTCATTAAACCTATCACACCTCCAGAGCAGCAGGGAGACGAGACGGGGGGTAAAGCATCGCACATCGCAGCGCTGAATGTGTTCGGGTTTGGCTCCAGAGCCGATTTCATTTAGTCCGAGCGCTAAAAAGAGTAAAAAAATAAATAAGCTGATCAAACGTGGAGCAAAATTCCCATGTGGCTATTAGCCACAGTGTGCAAATTTGACAGCATTTGGCTCACAGTCGGGGGTCATTTTGGTGCTAAAGTCTGGATGTTCATGCAGCAGTTTGCAACGGAATAGAGTCAGGTGGCTGAAACAAAAAATACACGACTTCGAAACAAGAGAGGGCGACACGAGGAACACGACTGATAAAAGTTACGAGGAAAGCTGCGATTTGATCAGAAAATATGGTGGGGAAAAATGTTATATATAAAAAAAGAGTGTTTTACATGATAATATATAAGGAGAAACACATGCTGTTGAGTAGACGAGTCAGGGGAGGGGAACACAAAACGCAGGCAGGAGGCTTGGGAATTCTGGAGTATTGATCTTGGAGCAATCAATGCAAAAAGTAAGCAGGGTGATTTACTGGGTCACCACTGAGTTAAAATGGTTTGGTCTGGTTTTGACAAAATAACAATCTCCTTGTTATTAACATTAACATTAACTATCAAATTTTCAGAAGAAGAAGCTCCTGAGCATGGCTAAGGCAGTGCTAGGTTAAAGATTCTCCAACGACAGTGACCTTTTTTCATGCATCTCCTCTCTATCATTTCTTTCTTCTGCTTCCGTTTAAATTTGAATTAAAACAGAGTCAAAGTAAAGCAAGACAGATGCAGAATAACCCAAATAAAAACAGCTTCACTCCAGTCATAAATCCAACTCTAATCTAATTCTGCCACTGTTTTTGAGTAACCTCTGCAATCACAGATGGAGCTTTTTAAAATATTCATTTCTGGTGACGTGCAAATTGAGTATAAAATCTCAATTTTGCTAAATATCTGTTTGGACAAGGGAAGGACAAAATAACATAGCAATAGCTATGTATATAACAAAGGAAGAGTAAAAGATGTGAGCAGAAACATTTTTTAAAAAAATGAACAAACATGTCTGCCAACTGACCTGAATCTGTTGCTGGAGAATGTTGATCTTGTGCTGCTGCTGCAAAAGCTGCTGCTGTTGTCTGGCAATCTGCACACACACACACAATAACAACAGAAATGATGTTATTTGTGATACCTTGAGTTGACACAAATAACAACTTGAGAGTTTTATTTCTCAAGTCATATAAAATTCTGAAATTTTTATTTCAGAATTTTATAGGTAAAATAAAAACAAAGAAAAAACTAAAATATCTTAATGTTTCTCATGTGCTGTCTATATCGGCATATCCAGCTGATATCAGCATTTTAAATCGTCTGTTGAAGTAAGTTTAACTAAATATTATGAGCAAAAATATGAAAATGAGCAATTTCAGCTCGACAACCTTTGTATGTGTATTTTGAAGCTATCAGTTAGCTAGGCTAGGAAACAACTACATTAGCATTGAAAAGTCAATCCAATAACCATTTGTGTTTTAACATTTAGTTCCTCTGTGGTAAGAATAAATAATGGCAGGAATAAAAAGATAACATTTTGTAAACAATGTCAGAACTCCACTACTCGCTAACTGGCTAACCATTATTGAAAGTAGTTTGAAAAATATTGAAATTTTTAACGTAATTTTACACAAAGAAAGCATTTTTATGCTGCTTTGAAACAAGAACAAATTTTGAATGACAAAGTATGGAATATGGACTATTTTGGAACATTTGGGTCGTCGGTAGAAAACGGCAAATGAAAATAATTATCTATTACTAACTGGCTAACAGTTAGCCAGTTGCTAAATGTATCTAACTGCTAGCAACTGGCTGACTATTAGCAACTGTTAGCCGATACTATATTTTACTATATTTACTATATTTTAGGTAAATGTTTAGAACTTGATGATTTCTACTTCATAAATCCAAAGTTGTTATACTGATTAAACTTGAATTGAATTATTCTATACTTATCACAGATTGAATATATTTTGTGTATTTGTGAAATCAAAAGACAAAAAAGTAGAAGAATCTCATATTGTCTTGAGAGCTAACTGCTAACTGTAAAAGATACAAAACGAAAAAAAGTTATATAAAGCTATCTCTTATTTTTCTCATGAAAAGAAAAATAAGAGATAGAAAAAAGGCTACTTGACCGTGTGAGGTCGACTATATGTGCAACATCTATGTGGTAAAAGTGTGGTTGGTTCATGAAGACATCTCAAGTTACAATAAAGCTTTGAGACTGACATGTTTACAACACCTTGAAAACCTCTTATATACACTCAAACACAAGCAGCCGTCATCTTCACTAACGTGAGATTATTGAATGTCTAATGCTTTTCCTCTGGTTAAAGGTTGAGTGTTGTCCAGTGATGGCTGGCACGGACCTGCCAGTTGTAAAAGTTCTGACTCCTTAAAGGAGGGAACTTGTCGTTCGACTACTTCCACCCATTTTGAGCAAAAAAGGGAAAAAAAAGAAAAAAAAGGAAAACAGCTGCTTCTCTCTCCTTTTTCTTTTTTTCGTGAGGAATCGTTTAGTATATTTATTCCGAAACATAATTACAGGCTTCTGAATGGGAGGCGGCGCCCCATTTGCACACATGTCATATTTCATTAAAAGCAGATTTTTCTGGGGTTTGTCTGTAGGGCATTATCCTATCAAGTCTCAACAGCCAAATGACTGGCTGATATTGGAATCTGTCTTTCTTTTCACTCTCCCCATTTCACCTACTCCTTTGTAATGCTCTGAAAGGTGGTATGTGTTTTGATGGGAGGTGTGGACGTGTCCAAACAGAGCCTGTCGTATGCCAGCCCATGGTGACATGTCGACAAACAGCCAAAACAAAGAGGAGCAGCGCACCTAAAACACCTCTCTGCTTGTGTTTGCTCTTTCAAACATTTAGTCGTTGACCTGAAGACTGAAGCATCTGGATTAACACGCTGCAGCTGAAACTTTTAAAGTCAGCAAAAACAGTCCATAAAGAACGTATACATACACGGAAAAAAAACAAAAACAACAAGAGAGTACACTAAAGGGTATCGGCAGACGACGAGAAGATTACCAAGACGTGATTGGGAGTTTTATAGACTTACTTAATAATGTGAAGAAACCAAGCAATTCCTTAAGCCTGACCACATAAACAACTTTTTAATAGGAGCGCATTAAACTTAAGTAAGACTAATTTTGCTAATTACACATAGCAGTACCAGAAAAAAAGAAGCAGAGATCAAATATAATGACAATAAAATGCAGGAGGAAGAAAACAGGTTTTTTCTTGGGAAATCCTCACCAGAGGTAAAGTCCTTTTAGGAAAGCATAATACACAGTCCAGTCACATTAATGTGACCATCTGTCAAAAGCCAGAATAACCACCTTTCGCAGAGCGAACTGCTACGAGACGTGCAGGAAGAGAGTCACTTAGGTCCCTGAAGGTCTTCTCTGGGATGTTGAGCCATGCCGACTCTAATGCCGTGGCCAGCTGCGCTAGATTACGCGGTTGAGGATCCATGGCGCGAACAACTCGATCGAGATGGTCCCACAGATGCTCGATTGGGTTTAAGTCAGGTGAGTTTGCTGGCCAGGGGAGGACGGTAAACTCATCCTGGTGCTCTTCGAACCACGCACGTACACTGGCAGCTGTATGGCACCTCGCATTGTCCTGCTGGAAGATGCCATCATCCTGAGGAAAAACAATGCGCATGTAGGGGTGGACATGGTCCGCAAGGACAGATGCGTACTTGTATTGATCCATCGTGCCTTCCACAATAATCAGTGAACCCAGAGAATGCCAGGAAAACATTCCCCAGACCATAATGCTCCCGCCTCCAGCTTGGACCGTTCCTGCAATGGTTGCAGGGTGGTTCCTTTCAGAGGTTTCACGCCTTATACGCCAACGTCCATCTGTCCGATGGAGCATAAAACGCGATTCATCTGAAAACGCTACCTGTCGCCACTCAGTGGACGTCCAGCTGCTGTACTGGCGTGCAAATTCTAGCCTTCGTCGTCGATGAACACCAGTCAGCATAGGTGCACGAACCAGGCGTCTGCTTCGGAGGCCCAGACGCAGCAATGTTCGCTGAATAGTGGTTTGGGAGACACTTGTGGTAGCCCCTTGGTTCATTTTAGTGGTCAGTTGCTCAACGGTAGCCCGTCTATCTGCCCGAACGCATCTCCGCAACCGTCGTTCGCCTCTGTCATCTATGGCCCGTGGTGCACCACATTTGCCACGTCGTTGATTTTGGACAGTCCCATTTTGCCATGCACGGTACACTTTTACCACGGCGGCACGCGAACAGTTCACAAACTCAGCCGTTTCGGAAATGCTTCCACCCTTGGCCCGAAAGCCAATGATCATGCCCTTTTGGACGTCGGATAAATCGCTTCGTTTCTGCATTACGCCAACGATTGAAATGTTTTCCGAAGCCCACACACACCCTTTATATACGCTCAACTGCACTGTGCTGCCACCTGCCTTCTGTGATTGGTTATTTAACTCTGAAGTGGAAAGTACGTGGTGGTCACATTAATGTGACTGGACTGTGTATTTTCTAAACCTAGAAGAGTTTTTGCCTCCAATAATGCAACTAGCACACACCAGTTGGTTTTTCGATAGGTTTGTTGGAAGTTTTGTTGATTTATGTATGCATTCATTAATACTACCTGCTTGGTTTCCTCTGTCAACATTAATTTCTAAATGAATTAATTCCTTATTGTATCAGAGATGGTGATTTGAACGTCTGATCTGGAAAAAATATTGATTCAGATTCGACTTAAACTTAACGTCTACTTCACATTACAGATTAGACTGGGCCTGAAAAGTCCAGCCCGATCCGACCCAACTACTGTAATTAGCATCAATTATAGACCCAACGTATTATTTTAATTAAGCTTTACTACTTTTGTTAGTAGACCATTGTTTGAGTGAGAAGTGTAATTTCTCCCGATTTTTACTTTAACCATCTTTCGGCTCCGTTTCGTCACTCGTTTTAACAACAAGGTGAGTCAAGAGCAAATTCTCTGGGATGTGTGACTGATAGGAGCGGAGCAGAGCAGGGCAGAGTTGCATGTGTTTTCATTGTGCAGTGCGCTGTGCTCGTTAAAGTCTAATGGACATCTGCACCTTAATTTCTGTCTTTCCTCAACAGAGTAAGCTGCTTACTCCCACCTTTAAACGATGATAAGTAAATTACTGTAGTCTCCTGAATGTCAAAATATCAAATTTCACTTTTCTGTGCTGTATAGATTGTAGGATTATTAAATGCACCACCAAAACCTGAGTCCCATCTGAGTGTCAAGCAAATAATTTCGGACTGATCTGGTCCAAATTTCAGTTCAATCTAAGCTGTAGTTCACATGGAAATATTTTTAAAAGACCAAATGTGAGTTCAGAGTAAACAAACATGGCCGATCGGGAAGCAATGTTCACAGTTTGAGGACTATTTTTAACAGAGAACAAACAATACAAAGACGTCTTCGACTTTCTGGTCTGCCACAGCCGTCGTTTTACCCTTTTTTTTTTTTAGATCTCCCCTCGCCCTGTGACAGACTGGCGACCTGTCCAGGGTGAACCCCGCCTCTCGCCCGGAACGTTAGCTGGAGAGAGGCACCAGCAACCCTCCCGACCCCACTAGGGGACAAGGGTGTAAAGGTAATGGATGGAAGATCTCCCCTCCATGTGTTCGTCACTTCGTTGTCTGACTGACTACATGTCACATTCAACAGGCTGTGTTCTTATTTTCTGTTGAGGGACGCCGTACGCTTCGATATCGAGCCAAGACAATTGCTCCAAATCCAGCCAATCCAAAAGATTGGAGCGTTTCAAACATCCTTCTGAGCGGACCAGGTCACTCTTAAAACACTACACAGGAATATCTTAAGATTATCTTTAGAGCCATCCTGATAATCAGGGCTTGCAATCGGTCTCTCATGTAGAACCCATGTGGGTTCCTTGAAGCCAGTTGGGAACCTTGAGGCCCATCAGACCTAACAAAATCCAAATGGTGTTCACATACACATGTTGGCTGGCTTTGGGTTTGGATTTGTTTGGCTCTGCTGAGCTACAGCAAAACAGATTTTTATTCTCTACCTTGGTACATCTATAAATACTTCTCGTTTGAAAGTATCCATACTTTCAAACTGGTCTATTCTTTTTAAAATATGAGGTACTTTGACATGACCAGATGTATCTGACATCTTCTGAGTGGAGCTAGTGGAACCGTTTGGTGGTGTTGCCCACCAGCACCTGCCTGTTCCTACCTGGTCCTGCTGCTGCCTGGCCAACTCCATCTGCTGTCTCTGCTTCTCGAGCTGTGAGGCGGCCATCTTCTTTTGCTCGTCGTGGGCGGCCAGCAGCTGCTCCCGAAGACTAATCAGCTGACCGATCATGGTGGAAAGCTGGCGCTCCTTTTCCTCGAGCGACTCGGGCGTACCTGCAGACATGTTTGTAAATCAGTTTACTTTTACTCTGAGGCCATTAAACGAAACACAATAATAATGACGGTTGCTAAGATGACATCGAAATTACCGAAGAATGAAAAGCGCATGGAAATTTATTCTGACAAATCAAAAAAGAAAAGTTGAAAGCCAGATGATAACATTATTAGGATATTCTCCAGAGTATGAAGTTCTTTAGGGTGTTTCTTTTTCTCCAAAATTTCACAATGGAAGCACTCCTTTCACAGATACCAGAGAAAAAAAAATTCCAAACAACTTGTTTGGCCCCTCGAAAAATGCTCATACCTCAATTCCCATAAATCTTCTGACTTGTTGTTACATCTCACTACTTATTATCTTCAGTCTTGTCTCTACACGTTATCAACCTGTGTCTGCTCACAAGAACAATAAAATTAGATTGAGTTCACCTTTTGAAAATGGGTTGATGTTAAAGACTTTTGTCGGGTTTATGATTTAGACATTCTTGAGAGGTTTGTGGGCCGACACCAGAAACATTCCAGCTTTTACTCCACAGTCATAATATTTCACACGACAGCAAAGACAAAAGACGAGACGGTGCGGCTAACATTTGCCTTTTAATTAACAGAGGAGCAGAAGACTTCAATAGAGCTTGAAGGAATTCTTCTCTATATGCCTTTGTCTCTTTCATAATGCTTTACCTGACTTATTAACACCAATTCTGGTCAACAGTAAGTGGGACCATTTTGTGGTGTAAAAGTTAAGTGATACAAATCAAAACCTGCTGGTGGGATGCCAGGGAGAGTGTGGGGGGGAACAGTGTAAATAAAAAAACTGCAAAAAACCCACTTACTTCATTTGTAAGGATTAACTGACAACCACTCTCTTTGAGGAGAGACAACAGCTCTTTAGCTCAGTTGAAAGAAGCTGGAAAGTTGAACCAAACCATATCTCCAGGCTCAATCATTTCTCAGCAAACAATCAAACCGCTGTACAACCACAAACATCCTCATCCGTCAGCAGCGGAGGAGTCGACAATACGGTGCAGCCCTGAGCTCAGTCACAGCAAGTCCAGCTCTAAACCCAACAGGTCCTTGGAAATTACCAAGAAAAAGCAAACCAATGAAGAAGAGGAAGAAAATATTCGCACTCATACAATAACGTGTTCTCCAACTGCTGTGATAAGGTTAAATTGTATCCTGTATGTTTGACACACATTGTTGACTTCGTTGACTGCTATGGTCAGGCATTACAAATGAAGAAGCTGTGGTGTTACCACAAGAAGGCCATGTGGAAGCAGCATCATGTCTACCTAATGCAATGAAACAAAAGGAAGTTGAACTGGACTGTTCATTAATCATCCTGTGCATAAGGAAAAAAATGATTAATTTTTACCTAAATAAACAAAACAGGGCAACAGGTGATGCATCTGTAGTCTACACAGTAAGAAAAGCAGCTTCGATGTTTTTGTGTTTGTGTCTTAAAGAAGTACATTTTTCTAACTTTGTCTGCAACAAGTTGTAGAGCTCAGATGTAGCTTCATTCATTTTAATTGAATGTTGTGTGTGTGTGTGTGTGTGTGTGTGTGTGGTGTGTGTGTGTGTGTGTGTGTGTGTTTTGGTGTGCGCGTGCGTTAGTGTGTGTGTCCCTGTTGGTATGTAAATTTTGCACATGGACTGAGGTTTATCATGTTCAGAAGTTGCAGTCCTTGTGTGTGTGTGTAAGGTCTTGCCTTGGGGCCATGTAGGGAGACTGTAGGGTGGCCCCCAACACTACCTGCATACTAACAAAGTCTCCATTGTGGTCCTGTCAGGCCACTATTGTACCCCTGACTGTCCTCCAACACACACTCTCATACACACACACACACACACGCGCACACACACATGCAAGCAGAGAAATTACCCCTCAGCAGCCCTGACTCAAAGACAACATTCTTCTTTTCTCGTCTCTTTTTAAGTTTTTAGTTTTTAGGTAACATTGCAGTTGCCTCCAAGTTCAGATTCCACCTAATGCCTCATATTTCCTCTTGTTGTGATTTACCACACTCTCCTCGAGTTTTCTCATTTCCACCTTTTCCACATTTGTGTCTCATTTGATTCTCTAGTTTCTTTTAGACTTTAGTCTTACTTCACTCCTTCTTCATATCATTTATACATTTCAAGCCTTCTGCTTTTCTCCTGCTCCTTCCTCGCGTCTCTATCTTCTGTCATCAACGCCTTCCTCTCTTCTCAACTCTAAAAATCTTTCTCCTGCTCCTCCCTTTCTAACTCTTCATCACCCATCCACCCCTTCCACTCTTCTCTCTGCTCCTCTCTGGCTCGATTTTCACTGATGGATGATCTATAACCATATAACCACACACACACACACACACACCAAAAAAAACAGACTTCTTCTGTGTTTCACACGTGTTTTTTTTTTGCAAAAAGTGAAACCCTATTGTGTAATCTCAACAACTGCGATTACGGCTCCATGATTCATCTTTGCGGATTACAGGCTGCGCATTCCAGACGTGCTGCTGTGCGTTCCTCTGACGCTTTCTGGCACCAGCAACCTTGGGAGATATTTCCGTTTCCTATCCGTCAGGATTATTCCTGATGCCTCCTGAGGTCACGGGCCAAAACAGAAAAGCCATTAGCTGTTTTCTCACTCAGTTTGGGCGATGTGGAGGTTCCGCGTCTTAACCAAAACTCCTCTGTCCTCTGTGGGTTTTTGTTACGTTTAGTTTCTGTTTAATTCGAACCCTGACTCGTTTCAAACCTCACATACGCAAAACATGTTTATGTATAATTACAAATATCCTCACAATAAGTCCACATTATTGATCATAATGAAGCAACACCACCAGGTATATTTTTATAAGGCAGTTTTTATGGTGATATTTTTTTTAAAAAGTCATTTGCTGGTGTCTGTATTTAATTAATCGAAATTGATTGCATTTTAATCAAATACCACGTATCGGCAAAATATAGATTTTCAATTCAAAAACCCTTTTTGCTTCTAAACGATTGAGTAAATAAAACATATGAACAAAATACAACAATATTTATAATTTTCTTTATCTTATTTTTTTTTCCAGGAAGCCCTGATTGTTCATCATTCTTTACAAATGTG
Organism: Poecilia picta; assembly: GCA_033032245.1. NCBI lineage: Eukaryota > Metazoa > Chordata > Actinopteri > Cyprinodontiformes > Poeciliidae > Poecilia > Poecilia picta. Next base: position 5,564,219 of record CM065358.1, read on the forward strand.
GATTATGGACGACAATGTTAGCTTTAGCATCTCTGCTGCTGCTACATGTGTAGCATTGAGATGCTATTTTAGCTTTGAATAGCTTCACTAATAGGCTAACTCCTTTTAGCACAACTTGAACACAACAATGGTCTTTTTCAGCGTCCCATCAGATTGTTATTTGGAGTAAAAATGAAGCAGCAGCAGGTAAAAAGAAGCAGCATGCCGTCCATCATTGTTTACAGATGTTGCTTGGACGTCAGATGTATGGGTGTGCCAGAAACGTGTGTACAAAGTTTGGGCATCAGGACTTTTATCATTCTTTTTTACGTGTTAAAAGTGATGTAATTAATTCATCAAAATTAACATGCTAAAGAGCTTTGAGGCTCTCCTTTCCAAATATAAAGACAGTGTCTGAGTGTCCCTAAGGGGTCAAATTGATAATTGCTGAGCTACATCCAGCTGCAGCATCCAGCATGCTGAGGGGAGTAAATCAGCACAGCATGGGATTTGGTGAAGTTATGAAGTAATTTGCAGCTAAGTTAATACTACCAAATTTTTCAACAAGTTTGAGACAATTATAGACACTTTGTCTTAATTACTGATCAAATGGTCAAATGTGTAGACAGAGGAGGCGGGAATGTTATAACCCAGCCCAGCCATTCAAACGACGCGGTATGTATGCAATAAGGAATAAGGGTAAGAGGATTATGTAATGACTTGTTCATGTTTTTTTTTACTTAAACTTGAATGTTGGACAAAGGAAAATGAATTTCAACTTTCCTTAAGATATGTATCCATTAGTGCAACACATAACAATTATTAAACAACAACAAATCTTATTACGCAATTAGTATTAGTGTATTTGTAAATGTATTATAAATATATAATTTTGTTCTTTTTAAAGTGACCAGCACAAAGAACCTGTTGTAAGGAACCAATAAAGAAAGCACCTCCTACCATTTATTAGCTTCCACAAAGGCTGCAATCCAATTCAATTGTATTCATTCCTAGTGGATAATTAAGAAGGTGCACAGAACAGAGAAAAACAAACACATAACCACATAAAATAACTTAAGAAATATAAATAAATAAATATACGTGAGTTTTCTTGATGTTGAATACAGAAATTCCTTTTGGTACCAGAACTGTCTTGAAGTTTCTGACTCCGCTTAGTTTTTAATACAGAACATCATGTGCCACTGCTCAGATAGATGGACAGATCTTTGAAAACAAACAAACAAACACCCTCTTCATCCCCCCCCAACCTGGTAGTGTTTTTTTTTTTTTCAGAAAAAAAAAAAAAAGTATCAAAGCCAAGACCAGATGTATTAACAATGTCTGCTTGGTCAGACATCATGCGGTAATGTTATTGTGTAACAATCAGAACTGATCATTTTCTTATAACACCTCTATTTCTCCTCTAGCAGAAGCTGAGACATTTCCCAGAGGACAACTAAATAGATTAAATTTTTTTTTTAATCTCACTTGCACGTTAAAATTAGTCGATATGTTTAACCCCGATCTGTATTATTCAAGGATGTAACATCTAATCTGAAAATATTCTGGTTGCCGTTGACGTCAGTTTGTCCCAGGGGACAGGCTGACAGACAGACAGTAACATATGTTTTCATGGGAAAAATAAGAAATAAAGACGAAAAAGTAAGATAGTGGATTAGACGCTTGAATGTGAATATGATTATTGGAGCCAGATGTGCCAGCTCATGCATCTAACATTATAATGAGACACTTTCAATCCATCTGTTCTTTTGCTTTACTAACTGAGCTTTGGTGAAAGATTTAAATGTAAATGTTGGAAAATAATTTAAAAAAATAAAAAAATATCAAGAGGGTTAAAAGATGGACAGAAAACAGTGTGAATTATTAGGAAAGATTTTAAATGATTTTGTTCCTTATTCCTTTTTCTTGCATCAAAATAATTAAAATGTATGTTTAGCACAGATTGCCAGAGAGCGGAGTCTGACGATTTTGAAAACTTTGAGCTCTAACAGCCTCAATTTCTTTCCTTTTCCAGCATAATCCTAGGGAAAAAACCTGTCAAAACTTTATATTCTCCAGGTCAGACCTAAAAAAAATAAGAAATTTGTACCAGCCAGGAAAAATACATAAAATCTGTAAAATATTGCAGCTAAAGAAAATGATTGGACAAGATTACGGAGCTTCATGAGCAGGAACTCTTTAGAACTTCAGGTAAACTCTGCAGTCGAGATTCAAGACTGTGGCTTGTAAGATATTTCTTGGTGACAGGAGGAATAACTCCAGAACAAATCACACTTTGGATTCCGGATTAATTCACATCGGCCCTGTTTAGTCCGCTTTAATCCAACTCCAGTTCGGTTGTCTAGAAAGTCTGGTTTGTTTGCGGAGGTGTGAACAATCCATCGAGTTCTAATGCCGACCAAAAAACCAAACTTTTAGCCATCTCTTAAAATCATAGGCCTTGTGAACACCAAACAGACCTGAGACCGCTCCTAAAGCAAGAAGCAGACTACAGTGCAGGGCATTCTGGGTAAATGAGTCCAAAATAAACACACGAGAAATGGTTTGTGGTCTTTTGCCAAAGACAAGAGAGAAACCCTACAACCTCTAAAATCTGACGCCACTCCATTTTCGTGAAGGAGGAAGTTGCGCTCAGTGTCGTCTTCAAAGGTTTTAGTGCCATTTCCTTCATTAGCTCAAAGTACAGCGCCGCCACAGGCGAGGAGGGGAACAGACTTTTCAAAGAATTTGTTTATTTTGACACAGTGCAGCTTGAAAGTGAACTGCAGCAGCTGAAAATGTAACAAACGCCCCAACTTTCGTCCCCAATCCAGCCGAGTCTATCGGACTATCAGGCGTGAAAACATCCTGAGAGCTTTGAGGCGAAACATCACAAAACAGCAGATTTCCCACCAGAGGTTTTGAATAAAAGACGCATTTACTGGCGCGCACCCTGTGTGAGCCCTAATGAATTAAACAGGATCATCGGTTTTCCTCACCCTCAAAATAACTGTGACTTTACAAGCGAGTTCAGGTTGTTGTGTCAGGAGGCACTAAGCAATAGTTGTGTTTATATATTTAGGTCAGCCAGACCGACACGGAGAAATAAACTGTTCCGCTCTAATCAGGGCGTTCCTTTTCAGTCGGGCAGGGGGAACGGAGACATCTGTGTGTTCCGTGATGGAGACCGTTCCTGCACTCAGGCATCCATCTCAGTGTGGAGCAGGAGGCGAGCCTTTATGAAACTGAAGTTAGGTACTTTGAATGATGTTAAGAGACAAATAGGTTGGACTTTTCCTTCCAGTGTCCATCAGTATTTCCACACCGAGGGTCTCAGCGGTGGCCACTGACTAACACTGTTTGTTGCATAATTGTATTAAGCATCCTTAAATGCAAGTTTAGAGACGAGACAGCAGACTGGGTGTGTTGGCGCTTGTTATTTTAGCTTCTGTAATTTCCAGAAGCACGGCTTGACAGGAAGGCTTCTTTTCGAGTTAGCAGGCTTGTAACAGATGTCCAATTATTACTTTGCAAAAGGTGCTTACGGATGTAAAAGCAGTCTCTCTTTTTTTCTGCTAGGGTAATTGGAGATGGAGTTGGCCACAATTAAGAGAAGGAGGGGGGAGGTTTGGAGGGACTGAGCAGATTTCTGGGTTGAAATGAAACTCAATGTCTGGGCTGTTCTGCTGCAGAGGACTCTCTGTAGTTGATTTTTCCACAGAGGAAATTCTTGCCATTTCAACAGGAGGCGATCACAGTCTCTCTTTCTCTCTTTCTGTCTCTCTCTCTCTCTCACTGAGAGCACAGTCGTTAGTGACGAACGTTAGAGCGCGCGAGCAGGATCCGACGAATCATCCGACACAGAAAACCTCACTCTGTCTGACTCCTCATCAGGTTTTCCAACAACGTTAGGAGTGCAGATACTGTTATGTGACTTGCAAATTTCATAAAAGTACAGTATGTGTTTGCTTACTGCTTAAAGAAGGTTATGTGTGACAAGACATTTACAAGAATTACAAGAAGTTTACTATTAAACATTACTTTGAAGAAATTTGATTAATTAATTTAATGCCTTGAAATTGGGCCTCTGTCTCTTTAAAAGCTCCTGTTCTTTCTGAAACTCCGCCTTCAAGAAGTCATCACAACATGGTTCCACTATTAACCCTTGAAAGTTTTTACCAGCGTTTCACTGAGGAGGAGCTCGTATAATGAGCTCAGCAGGCTTTTGCTAAATGCTGCTGGCTAGTCTGAAGGAGCTGATTGGGGGACGGCTGCTCTGTGGGATGCAAGTCTGGAAACCGATGCTCAGAGGAGGAGCTTAGTCCTCGAAGGCGGGGCTAGCTCTATCCAGGTGTTTTACACAGCTGAATGGTTGCCATGGAGCTTAAAGGATTTCTCAAACATGCATGAAAGAATCAAAGCAACACTCCAACACTCCTCCTGATAGAACTACAGTAACTTAGTCACACCTTTCCAGCTATGTCAACATTTCCCCATACAGGTTTTGTGAAGAGTTACTAGAGGTCATTGTCAATCTGGAAGGCCTCAGTGTATCTAGATGTGATACACTGACATAACATTTTTTTTTGGAAAGTTTCATCCTCATTATGTCATCACACAGTTAAATGCCACCACTTCCATACTTCTCAGTTGAGATGAATTTTTTAGGCCCAATTTTTCCTCCACATGTAACATAAAATGTTATGAATGCATTTTATTGGTACATAAATACATATGGATATGTTTTTCTTCCTATGCTACTGTAACACATTCATTTTATGTATATATTAAGTTAAAAAATTGTAATGTGATAAATCGCTTTTATTTATTACATTTTTAACAATAAATCTCACAAGCTGGAACCTTTATATTCGCATGTTTCTGGTACAGCCGTAATTCTGATGCATGATCAACAGCAAGGTTATAAAAGTTATTCTTCAAAGTTACATGAGTGTTCAGTGATTCCTGAAACAGAAAAAAATACTGTATAAAAAAACGATATTGTTTTATTTAACCATATATGTCTATTCATCCAACAATTTAAAAGCAAAAAAGGGTTTGAATTGAAAATATTTATTTTGTATATGTAGTTTTTGATTAAAAAGTGATTCATTTCCACTGATTAATTGCAGAAGCTGAAATGAACTCAGCTTCTGAGAGAAACCGAGAGAGCTGGTGAGATGGTCTGTTTATATTTACCAGGCAAAGTGAGACGGTGATACAGCGATGCAGGTTGTTGTTGTGTGATGAAATGCTGACAAGCATTTGATTTTCTCAAGCTGCAGCTGCCAAATTAAACTGCAGCAGAAGAATCCTGCCGTAGCATCGCTATTTTTACATCTGAATACCAGAGCCAGTTCGAGAATACTTTTGTCGCTGCGATTTATAGCCTCATAAAGGCTATTTGCTGATGCGGACAGAAAGCCAGGGGCTCGTGTCGCCTCTCCCCTCCAACCCAACCCTTAACCAGAGATAAAATTATAACCCGTAGGTAGACCAGGCGGGCGTTTACGCTCCTGCTTTCATGTGCTCAAACTAAGTGCATGCATTCAAGAGATATGCATGGCACTTTTAGTCAATTCCTAGGGAAAATAGCTTTTTTTATTATTATTTACAGGTTTTTTTTTGCTCATGCTGATTGATCGTATTATGACACTACTTGTGTTTGAATGAGCCCAAGGAGAAAAGTAGAGCTTTAGATGTGGCTGGTTTGAAAAGTTTTGTAGTTTTCCTGTCAGACTTTTATAAATAAATAATTTCCATGCTCAAGTCAAAAAACTAGTGCAGAAATAAACAATATTTAAAATGGCAAGAACATAAAGGACACAAAGTGTAAACCGAAGCCTCATTTTTTTCATATCAAAATCAAAGCAGCAGAATCTTTCCTGTATATTTTCTAAAACGCAACTCCAACAAATTCCACGTTTCTAGAAAAACTCGTAAAAGAAATCGTAATGAAGAAACCTCATTGCATTTTTTTAGCAAATCATTTCATTCTTTTAGAAAAATTTCAAGTTTTAAGTCCACACAGCAATTATTCCACACCCAAATCCCTCTAACTGAAGAACAATTGTTTTTAATATTTGTCCTGAAAAAAAATGTTATGGATGAAAAAAGTTTAGAAAACAAATTCCCTCTGAGTTTTGTGCAAATGGAAGCAGCAGAATTCTGGAACAGTTCGGATCTCGAATGTTTTGTGTTCTCACCTTTGACCTCCCCCAGTAGCTCGCTGGCGTTGAGGCCTTCAACGTGATCCTTCCAGTCCTTGGAAAGTAGCCTCACCATGCAAGACGGTTCTGCAAAAAATATAAGTGAAACATTACGTCAATGAGTCTTCAATGGCTCTTAAAGTCAAATATTTAGAAGAAAAATCAATCACATTTAATTTATATAGCACTTTACGACAGTGACGGCACCGAAGTGCTCTCCATTTTAGCTCAGGGATAAAAATGACGAAAGAAACTAAAACAAAATGAAGTAACAACATTAGTGGAAACATAAAAATGACAAAATACTACAACATACTAAAAGCAATTCTAAATCAATGTGTCTTTAGCTTAGCTTAGTAATTTGAAATGTTATTTACAACAGATATTTGCATTTCGGCGTTAGTATTTCACAGTAAAATCTTGTGCCTTTCATGCACCTGGTTCGTGGATTCAATAAAAAAAATAAAAAATAAAAAAAAACTAAGAATACAACAGGCAGTGGGAAAGAAAAGAGAGTTGGACTGGAGGAGAACCCGGCAGAGAGAAGACATTGTTTTTCGTATCTGTGAGGACTTGTTAGATTCTAGGATGTCCTCCAGCTTCTTCTCCAAACACATAAAAAAAACAGAAAAAAGCAGCAGTCATCCAGCTGACCTATATGACAATGTGCGCATTATACAGAGACGGGTTCTTATTTGCGGCCGTCTTCTTCTCTCACATTGTGTCTCGTAGCCTGGGGATAACAGACGGCGCGGGACACGTGGTCGTACGTGGTCATGGGATTCATAAGGTCCCATTTGTTCGATGGGAGTCCTGCTGTGAACTTCTCTCCAACAATGGAAACTTTTTTTGATTTATCCCCAGAGAGGCCGGCGGAGGCAGAGGGAGGCGCTGGTTGGGTCTTGAGAGAGCAGGAGCATCACAGTGTGGATAGAGTCATGAAGAGGGAAACGCACATTGATTGAAGGATGTGACTTCAATCAATGAAGGATGTGGCTTTCTAAAAATCAGGGTCAAAGTTAGACGAGTTTGACTGATGACATCATATCCATAGAGACACACTTCATGTTACTGTTTATGTCTGGAAACTTCGCACATGCGCACAGCATATGGGAATTCTGTTATTTCAATGCTGCCATATTTGTTTCAGCTTCCTCAGTAATTTTTCAAAATGTATTTTGGATATTCCCTTTTAAAAAACCTGTGAAAAGGTGGATTTTCCATGAATAATTTCACGTTCCACAGAAACATTTGCAAATAGAAAAACTGGCGTCCAGGCAGGAGGTGACAAACAGTGACATGGAGAACTAGCACAAAGACACCATTACCACTGTGAAACATGGCAGTGGCAGCACTATACTGCAGGGCTGCACTTCATTAGCAGACATGGGGAAGATGGCCAGCGCACAAATACAGGGGAAAATATGAAGAAAACAATTATTTTCCTACTATTTTACCATCACGTACGTGTTTGTGTTGGTCTGAACACACACAATTAAAATAAAGTACTCAGATGTCGGTTGGTGTAGTTAGAAAAAAATGAGGAAAGGCTTCACCGGGTGTGAATACTATTGCAAGGCTCCTCATGGTAAGAGCCTCCTGCATGTAGAGCTGCTTGATTCACTTTTCAGCTTGTGAGTTTGTGTGCAAACAGTGGTTTTCATGCCAGCGTACGCGCTACAGATGGTGTCAGAGCCACGCAGGGCTCCATGCCAAAGCCTCAGCAGCCCGTGGATGTCAAAGACACACACACACATACACGCGCACACACACACGCACACATAAAGAAAAAATAAAAAAAGAAAAGAGACATTCTTAGGCTCTTTGCGGAAAACATGCCCCTGAGGGCTTGCCTGATTTCGAATGGTTAACTCAGACAATAGCTCATTTGTGGTGCCCTTATCCTGACAAAAGTCGCTATAGGCACTCATTACTGCACATGCTCCATTGTGAATGGCTTAATGTTGAGTTTGTACGTACGGGCCCAATGCGCGGTCATGGGATGCCGTCCTCCAGCAGAGCACAACTTCCTCACTGAGCTCATTAAAGCCAAACATGTTTACAGAGGGATTATGATCAATATAAATAAGCTGATGCAGGGGTCTGGATCATAAGGGGGCAAAACGTAAACAAAGAGGGGAGACGGCTGCACAATGTAGCAGAGAAACCGAGTGTGAGCTACAGGTATTACTGTTGGTGATTCAGCATACAGCGGTGGGCACTGCTAACTAGAAAGCTAACTGGACTAACCGTAAAGAACTAATAATAAACATTAGTTTCACTAATGCTAGAGCACTATAGAAACTAAAGCTAATGCTAAAGCGCTATACCAACACAGAATTTAGCAGAAATTATATTATGACTGCTTTTGAAGGACTACAACCCTCTAGCACTGATTTGATTTAGGTATAATAATTTACATGATCTACAATGCCCTTAGATATTGTATTTATAATTATATTTTGTTCTCTTCTGTGTTTTATTTTGTTTCTGAATGTTTCTTGTTTGAAGTGAAGGTATTGGAACACAAAAAGACAGGGACCATGTGGAGAGGAAATGGAATTGTTGTGTAAGCAGTCTCCGTCAACTTCAAAATAAGAGCATGAACATAAACGCCTATCTACTTGAAGAATTCAAAACTTCGGCACAGATGTCCAGCTTTATTACAACTGAACAAAACAGCCAAGTAAACTAAGGAATTCAAAAAATTAATATAGCAAGAAGCTAAGTCCGCTAAATGTTTTCAAAGATACCAAAAGAGCTAAAGCACTAAACAAAAGTCACTTTAGCCAACTTAGCACCTTTGCTGGTATATTTAGCGACTTTTCAGACCCCTCTAGCAACTTTTGACCATGAAAAATATAAAAGATTAGGTGATAACGTCACCCAACAACTTCTAACACAGCAAGTAACTACATTTTTAGCTGAAGAGTTAGCAACAGAGCGGAAAATTAGCCCCACTGTTAGTGGATTAGTGGAAGTGTGTCCACCACTGTCAGGACGAAAATATGAGGTATTTCCTGGAAAAAAAGCCACCTTGTTGTTAAGTGGAGCAATTAATATAACAAGAATGATTCTCATGGATATATACCAGACATGTTAGTCTGCTAAACTGCATTTATTTACTTCTAATGCTGATTCTTAGAGTCACTGTCTGGTGCTGCAGTGGGGCAGATGTGTTTTCTCATCAGGCGACCAAAAGACGCCAGTGTGCATTTTTGTAGCAGGCCTCTCCATCACAAAAAAATCTCAGCGCAATTTATGAGAGCTTTTAAATGGGGAACTGCAACCTGTAACTCAGAGATGCATCTGCATAAGTCAACCATGTGTACTCTAACACACAATTTACACCCATCGCACCGATAAACAGCCTCGCATCAGAGGACGGAGGAAGAAGAGGAAGAGATAAATGAAAAGGAGACGTTTTACCTTAGATGGCTCTCTTATCTGTCGCTGTGAACGAGTCAAGGTTCAAGAGCTGTTTAGATTGGGAGGTAGGGGAAGGGCAGCGGGGGGATAAAGATTCCACAACGTCTGAACGCAGACCTCTCTATCAAGAGGAGGAGAATGCAGAAGATGGACGGCTCAGGGAAAAGAAGGAAAGAGAGCTGGGGCGAAGGGGTTGAGGAGGTAAGGATGGAAAATGATGAGGAGAGAAGTAGAGATCAAAACCTTCTGATAGCCTTGAATAAAAATAGATCAGTGTAACGAAAAACAAAATTAGAATAGAAAGCAACAATTATTCTTACTGCTGTGTAATTATTGTTACTTAGGATGCATTTACACCCGCCCTATTTGGGCCGCTTTAATTTAAATGTAGTTCAGTTGCCAGGAAAGTCTGGTTCGTTTGGGGCAGTCTAAATGGGCAATCAAACTCTGGTTCACCTGAAAACCTCGGTCTCCGTTCGGCTGAAACTCTGACATGTTCGAATGTCCATGTGAACACCAAAAGCAGGAAGCGAACTGTAGAGCAGGGCATTGTGGGTAAACACAACCAAAAGCAACGTGGGAGTTTCTTGGTAGCATGAGAAATGACTCAGAGATTTACCAATGACAAAAGAAAAATTCCACAAATGATCAAATATAATGCTTCTCCATCTTTGTTTACATTTCATGAAGAAGGAAGTTGCCCTCATTGTCTTGTTCAGAGGTTTTTATGTTGTTTCTTTATGTAGTTCTTGCTGCAGCGCCCCCACAGGCAAGGGGGTTCCAGGATTTTCAAAGACTTTGTTTAGTTTGACTCGGTGCAGTTTGAAAGCAAACCGCAGCAACTGAAAATGTAACAAATGTTGCAACTTTGGTCTCCAATCGAACCGAGTATCTACCGGATAATCAGCAGTAAAAATTTCCCTTTAATATGTCAGTGATTCTATTTTAGTTTTTTTTTTTATTTTACCATGTGCTTCATATCCCGTCTTGCTCTGCCAATAGGGAAACTCGACCTGTTGCACTGCCACTTCTTTTCAGCTTCAAAGGACTTTAAATCTTCACCAGAAAGTTTCGCATAACTACTTAAAACCAACCTCTGCCAAAATAACATTTGAGTTATTTAGCTAACTTTCTACCATTTTCAGCCATTATGTTACTACGTGTAACTAAAAATTCCCATTGCTAGCATGTGACCCTGTTCTGCTTTTTTAATCCATCAACAGCTACCATGGAACGAGGGAAGACAAAGGCTGATGAAGGCACGTGAAGCAGCAGAGATGCAGTAAATCAGGAGTGAGGCAGCCGGGCCTCTGCCAAGTGTTTTGGGTACACATCATTTTATCACCTGTCTCAGCGCCAACCTGCCATCAAGCAGCGCTTTGGATGTTGGGTAACTCCCTGTGTGTTTCCCTGTTTGTGTGTTTGCCGCACGCTGGGCAAGAATCAACAGTGCCGAACAACCGCTGCCAACGAACACACAGTCTGCCTCAGGCTTCTGAAAGAGTTTCCTTATCTGGTTTTAATTTCCCGCTTTCATTTCAGTGGTTTATTTATTCATTGTAATGAAACAAACTATAAGACTTTCTGCCATATCTGTGTGTCTACTGTATTTCTAATCTGTTCGAACCAGAACAGCGTGGTTTTAAAGCTTACACATTTTTTAGCCTACTTCAGGTTGTCAGAGAGGTTCTGTTTAAATAATTTCTTGATTCTAGAAAATGCAGGTAATCACAGTTAATTCGTAATTTAACAAATGGAGTGTTGACTTTATCTCATAGGTTTGGCTTGGATAACCTATTACTTCCCTAATAAATAAAATAATCACATGAATGAACTACTTTACTTAAGTTTTTTTATTTGTTTTTAAAATTTGATTGAGAGAAAAAAGTTCTCTCTGAGTGAGTCAAGACTTTCAAAGGCCCTGGATTGCTTTTAAATTTTCTTTAAATTTTTTTTTAAAAATGTTCACATTCCTCCGTTCTCCATTGCTCTCCTTTAACTGTACCATACGACTGGGTCACACACTGTAGTAAACTGCAGTGCAACTCAGAAAATCAGAGCTCAGAAGTCTGCCATAAAATAATAAGAAAAGAGAAAAAAAACATTCATCTGAAGAATGAGTTAATGCTAAAGTCAACAGAGACCCCGTGTTTTAGCGAACGTTCATAGAACTCACCCAGGAACGCCAAAAAGAAAAAAAAAGGTCTCTGTGTCTTCACTTCACCACTGAGTGCCGGTAAATGGAAGCTGACAGCTACACTTTGCACTTCCAAATTTATGTCGGGGCCTGTGACTTCAGCTGCAGACCCCACAGCATCGCGACGCAGGGAGAAAGAGTGAAAAAGGAAATGAAGAAAAAGAAACACTGAAAGGAGAAGGAAGGAAAGAAGAAAAGAAAGAACAATAGAAAGAAGCGAGGAATAAATAAGAAAAAAGAGAAAAAAAAGAGAAAAGCAATGATTTGTGATTAAAGATACATGATGACAGGTGTTCAAAATTCCTTCTTTTGAACAACTTTCTCTATTTTTATGTTAACCATTTTTTCTCTTTTTTCCAGCAATATAGAGCAATAAGGATTACAGCTACACAATCATCCAGCTAAACATTCTGTTCATCAGGATTCCTACACGTTTTGTGTCAAAATCCCATAATTGTCTCAATGCATATTTCCAGAGTTCTCACTGAAGTGATGGATGGATGGAAATGACAGCGGGAAGAAATAATTGGAAGAAATTAATGCAAGTAAGAAAGTAATGGGGGGAAAGAAGTACAGAAGGAAAGATGAAAAGAAGGAAGAAAGTAAAACAACAAAACAGGAAAAAGAATTTAAGATAGAAATACAACAAACCTCAACAGGTTTTATGATTATTTCATGCGCTACACCAGCTAACATCCATAACTTTCAATAAAAAGATTAAAGAAAAAATGTATGGTATGTTTAAACATGGCCACCACCATGTTTGGTGGTGGCCAAACATGGTGGTTGGCCACCACCATGTTTCTTGCCACCCCCATGATGCTGCCACATGGAGGTGGCAGCATCATGGTGTGGGGATGCTTTCATTCAGCAGGAACAGGAAAAACTGGAGAGAAGGGTGGAGTTTTCCTTCCACTTCAAAACACCGCCTTCGCTTTGGTCTACAGAATAAAATCCTGAGCGGAAAACATTTGAGTGTGAATTTGTAACATGGCCAAAACATGAAAAAGATCAAGTGGTGTGAAGATTTTTTGCAATGGACTGTGTCAGAAATAAATAATAATAATAATAATAATAATAATAATAATAATAATAATAATAATAATAATAATAATAATAATAATAATAATAAGGGCGAGAAGCAGGAATACACTGAGAGATGGAGGGATAGAGTAGAGCGAGAGAAGAACAGAGAGAGCAGCTGTCCTAACAGCTGGCCAGCAGGATTGATGTCTCCGTGAAATAAAACTCAACATATGTCCAAACATGAGGTGGCGAGCCAGCCAGGTGGACAGGACACACACACACAGGGAGCGCACACTGATTAAAGAATACCACGACACTGCTGAGACATTTAATTGAACAGAGGGGGTACATAACACCCACACACACACACACACACGAAATCAGCCGTGTTCTAAAACCATTACGATGCAGAGTGGTTTGCTGTACCGCATGCTAGCATGGTGTCTGTTTCACACACACTATTTTCATCTGTCAGATGATACCCAGACGCTCTTGTGACAGAACACGGTCAGAGTTAAGGTGTGTTGGAGGTTTGGGGTTGTTTGTGTTTGTTTTAATACCTTGTGGGGACAATTTTCCAGACAACGTTGTGGGGACCCACTGCTCATTATGGTCCCCACAAGGGAAACACTGTTTTTAGGTCAGGACTAAGGTGTGAATTGAGTTAGGGTTAAGATAAGGGAAAGGTTTAGGTTTGAGAATTTTCACTCTCGGCTGAAGAAATGAATGGAAGACAATTGAAAGTCCCCACAAAGAAAGCCAATCAAACATGTTAGAAGGCCAGGAGAATTTTGCGTGGCATTATTTGTTTACACATTCTCACCAAACAGTTTGCTTTCCTTCATTGTGCATGACCAACATTAATAATTACACCAAATCGGTTGGTATTTGTAGCGAAGATGACTAAGAAGCCTTACAATAAAATAAAGCAAAATAAAATTAATCGTTTTATTGTGGAGTGTCATCTTACCTTGAATTCTTTTTAAATTTTAGGTAACATTCATTCATATGAAGACAAAAAAAATCTATAAAGAAAACCATAGCTTTTACAACTCCACCAATGACATGATTACTGAGACTGGAAGGAATCTACTTATAATGACTGTAACTGAAGCATCTTTAAAGGCAAACTTTGACCTGTTAACTGTAACCCTGAAAATGCTGACATGTAAGTCAATGGGCAAAAGAGGACACCAGCGTTGTCATGACAGTTACAAACCAGTGGTATAAACCAGCTCCTTGTTCTACGTTTTGCATCATACACAGAGTCTGCACCCTCAGATATTGAGAAATGATTACTTATTGAAGGTGTGAACTCTGTTGAAGTTTTAAATGTCACGAAATTGCAAACGTTTAGCCATAATGTATGTAATACACTATTTCAACACTATGAAGCTAACCGGAAATTGCCTGTGGTGTAAACAACTGTCTTCCACAGAGAAGAGAGAAGTGCCGATCCGAACGAGGCAGCTGTTGATGTTAACTCAATATTTGGAAGTGTAGCTAACATGTTTGGCTACGTTCACTTGTTTTTGTTCACTTGCTTTGTTCACTGTCATTACTAAAACTATAGGCAACTACAATTCTAAAACAGCACAGTAAAAGTAAACAAATGTATTTTAACAACAGTGTATATTATAGACTAAGATTAAATTAAGATACTTCAGGACAGAGCAACTCAAAGCAATGGATCCACAGAATCCAATGATGAAATCCTCATTCTCTCTGTTGAGATAAAACAAGAAGCCTGAACTAAGTAATCAATCTCATTATATGCTAAATTTGTTTTGTTTGTTTCCCTGGAAAGAAATGACACAGCATCCCCAGTTAATCTCATCAAGCCCAGAGGTGGAGAACAATAAAGACCCGGCTGAGTCGGCTGCTGAGCCGCAGCCGACCGAAGGGTCTGTTCTACTTGAGTTGAAGAAAATAAAAGTGTTAAAAGTTAAACATTTTTTTAATGGTTAGCAACAGAGCCTTAAAATCCTATTGTGGAACAACAAAATACAATTAACCCCACTTTGCCCCCTGTGAGTAGATGAAGAAATGCTGTTTGAGCACGTTTCAGACCGGAATGAAAATGTTCACTGAAGTTCATCTCTCTTTTCCTTCAGACTCATTTTATATTTGATTAAAAAAAATCTGTGACATATTTACTTTTTAAAAATGCTTTTTGTGTTGTTGTTTTTTTTACTCCATAACATCAGAAGAGGATTGTGGCATTAAATTATTATTAGAAACCTTTTCAGTGCCCCTTCTGTAACAATGCCGGTTTCTACCTCTGACAAAGATTACATTTTTTTACTTATTGTTTATAATAAAAAAGCTAAATGCATAATATACGTAAAAAAATATTTTAATAATAATATCAGATAGCAAAATATTATTGAATCAATTGCAATATGAAGAGCAAGAAGACTAGTCAAAATACTTTTTAAAAATTTGTAAGAAAAAATTATTGTACCAGGCTTTAAATGGTTAAATTGTAAAATGATTTTTTTAATAATTAAAAAAAATAATAAAATAAAATGAAGCAATATGATAAAAGAAAACAAGAACATGAAAGCTGACAAGACTTACACCCCTGGTACCATATTGCCTCTTTCTTAAACACACACTCTAAAAACACCAGTTCAAGACCCGAGCTTCTGGTTCCACTTTAGGCTTGATACATGAAACCCTCTCTCAGAAACACACACACACACACACACACACACACACACACACACACACACACACACACACACACACACATGCACACACACACACACACACACACACACACACACACACACACACACACTGAGACATATCTGCGCAGACATGCAGACACAGAAAAACGTGTGGTTTTGACACAATAGAAACGTTGTTTTGGCTCGGCTGGACGTGCGACTTGAATGGCGGTGGAGAGGGTCAGGGGTCAAACCTCTGAGGACTCAGTGAGTCTGGACTGAGTCATTAACGAAAGAGCTGAACAATGAAAAGCCACACATTGTATCTTTATCTACCATCACAGCTCGGATGATCAGCCAGGAGCTGCAGAGAACAGGCGTGTGTATAAATCAGGTCGTCGTCAGCGTAACGATTGATATGAAAGTCATTAATTAGCTTGTGACGCATCACTTTAGATAAAGTTAACAAAGGTTTTGAAAACTGTGTCATGTTGGCAAAGATCCACAAAACTGAAGCCAGAGTGTGAGGAAAGAGCAGTGCTAAAGTAAACTGGTGTTTAGCCTGTGGCTAAAGTGAGATAGCATCTGATAAAAATCAAAACTTAGATCATGTTTATTTGCACCTACACCATTGTGCTGCTATTAATTCAGTTCAAAATTCAAAAACACTTTATTAATCCCAAAGGGAAATGAAATGTTGTAACTCAACAAATGAACACAATTTTACTACAGCTAAATGCTTCAAATTCAAGAAACTACTCAACATATTTAGACATTTACTTATTTAAATGTAAAACATAAATGTACAATTTAATGCAATACTGTAACCTCAAACTCCATTAACATAATGGGTAAATAAACAGAAATGTTTCGTGAAAATATTTACTGTTTCACAAAACAGTAAATCCTATATAGCTAAATTTTTGCTACACCTACAAATCAATAGTTTATACAACTGTCTATTGGCAAAAACACAGCTCTTCATCTTCTGCTTAAACA
The DNA here is from genome assembly GCA_033032245.1 of Poecilia picta. Classification (NCBI taxonomy): domain Eukaryota; kingdom Metazoa; phylum Chordata; class Actinopteri; order Cyprinodontiformes; family Poeciliidae; genus Poecilia; species Poecilia picta. The sequence goes on from CM065358.1 coordinate 5,580,730, forward strand.
TTTTACAAAGTTGGAGCAGACAGAAAGAGGAATCTTTGATTTTTTTTTTACAGTCTCTCTACAAAAGTCAGAATCCTGAGTCACAGGAGGATCTAGTCACATAATGTCAATGTCAATTTTAGCCTCATCTGACTAAAACATTTGTGATAGTAGGACAACAACAGCTTTTACTGGCATCACTGACCAACCAATTGGCATCCAGATAGAGTCTGATGGTTGTTATGGAGAGTAGATGCCGTTCAGGCTTGTCAATTAAAGTTCCAGTTGTTCAAAACTTTCAACTTACTGCTCTGATTGTGTAAAATGGCAGATTTAGAAAAGTGTGTTTCTTTGTAGCCATTTCACAGCTAGATCAACAAACTGAACCCTCTGTTCTTTTTTGTCTTTCCTATTTTAATTGGTGGAAAATAGAAATTTCATGCCCTACTTATTCCTCAGGGAAAATAAAAAGTAAAACTTAATAGTTCATAGAAACTCTGATCAAGTTTTAGAAACATTTGCAACACATAAAAATAATTTTTTAGCTGCATTTACCTAAAGGAAATTTGAAAGGCTACTGATAACTGTGACTGGTTGTTAACCATAATTATTTCCTCCTCATTTTTCCCCACACTAAATAAACGTATAAGTACTAAAAGATGAGAGTTTATGCTGCTACAATGAAAACATGAAAACTAATCATGAATAAATATGACATAGACCAAAAACCAATGTGCAGAAAGTGCAGCTCCAACATAAACGCAGCATTAGCCTGCAGCTATAGCAGATGATGTAAGTTCATTTGCAGTTCTTTGGTCTCTTTGCCGTTACGAATGGTAACGTAAAAGAAATTCTGAATAAGCTTTCAGAAAATTAATATGCAAATAAATGACTATATTTTATACATTCACAGATGTTTCAACAGTTGAAATAAATAGTTTCATGCAAAGCGTTTCTTTTTTTGTAAAATTAGTTGAGTTTCTTTAAAAAAAAACATTGGGAGAGGCTGCTCAGTCAGAGTGCATCTTACCGGATAAATCTGATTTCCATCACTTGTAAACCACTAAAAAGTAAACAATCATCTTTGAACCTCCTTCTTTCTTGCCTTAAACATGATCTTTGCTGGTTTCTCTTAATTATTCTTGCATTAATTTGGCGTTCACCAAATTATGGAGCAATTTAGACTTTAACTGATATCCTTGTGGGAGGGAGTGAGGGAAAAAAAACAGAAAAAGCAAAACAGAGCTTGATAAAAATCACAATTTAATCTGATTCTATTGGACGCAGTACAAAGCTGTTCCAGCAAACCACATTACTGCTGCACCATATGCTGGCTGGCCTGCAGCCAAGCAGAGCAGCAGAGGTCTACCCCACCGACTGCACAGTCGAGACCCGCAGGCTGTGGGTGATCATTAGCTAGGAAAGCCCTATCAATTACAACGTGATAGATTGAAAGCAACTTCCAACGAGTCTGAGAAGGAGAGAGAGAGAGTGGCAGTAAGCAGAGAGGATGAGAGCTGCGCACTCCAGGATATCTGGTATCTCTGCTCCAACTCCAAATCTGCTTTTTTTCCCCCCTCATAAATCTGCCAGGTAAGGGCTAATTTCAGAAGCTTTATTATACAAATGTCCATGAAGAACACACACTGCTAAACCTGCAAACAATCACAGCTCACGCTGCCAATCCTGTAGAAGAAGGCAAACATGAAGCCAGAGCCAAGGTTTTGTCAATTACCCAATGAGATTAGCTCTTGGGGTTGACCGTGCTTGCTGTTAAGCTGTCATCGCAACTCCCTGTCTCATACACACACACACACACACACACGCACACACACACAGATTGGGCATACAGAGGGAACGCAAGGCTCAAGATGCTTGCAGAGGTTTCACGTTAGGTCACGAACTGGAGTTTCTCCTGCGGCTTAGCCAGGCATAGAAAATCTGCAGATGATTTAATCTGGAAGCACAGTGAGCGGGCTAACAGTTGGCTAGGTACAAGCAACCTGCTTTTATCTATTTAACTAATAACATAACTTTAAAAAATGATTATTCTGAGCAAAAACAAGTTTTCTGTTTGTTTTGCAGCTCACCTAAATGCTTGTACTTAAATCAGCTACCTTGTACATTTAGCTAAGTGCAAGCTAGCTGCTTATATCTAGCTAGCTAATAACACTAGTTTAAAAAAATTATAATTCTGAGAAAAAAAAACAGGTTTTGTCTGCTCTGCAGCTCAGCTAGCTAAAGGGTCTTAATATACACACGTCACACTATGGAAAATTTTGTTTGCAAAAAGAATTTGAAGATCATGTAACACTTTTCTTTCCTCTTCACAATTACCTGCTGCTTTCTCTTAGTCACCTGAAATCAAGACGGGTGACAGGCACCACAAACACCCTGTTTGTTTTGTAACCAGGGTAAGTCTTGACAGGTTCTAGGGGTGTGAATACTTTTTTCGATTTCGTACGATTTTCGTACGCAGACATTCCGTTTGGATATCTTCGTGCAATACCATGCGCCACGGCCAGAGTGGTGTCAGTGGGAGACATGTTGAAATGAGCTCTGGGCAGTTTGGAAGGACAAAGCGAGATCTGGCCAAAGGTCTTTATTGTGTCAGAGAAATACGGTCAGAGGAAGGCCTGGCCTCGCTCTGACCCCGCCGTCCAGCTGGAGGAGGCGTTATATGGGTGAACGGGTGCCCCGCTTTGGAACCGGCCTCCTCTGCAGACACAGAGCAGGCTCCTCTGAACTGCCAGGCTTACACCACCGGTGTACAAACTTTATTTATGCCTAGGGGCCAAAAGTTGTGTAGTGTGATTTTTTTTTTAATTGTGTTTTGTTTTGTTCTACTTGCTCAACAATAAACAAAATGTTTATAAAATCTTTATATCAATAAAGCTTGAAAACAAAAAGGGCTTCTGGCTGTTGCTGTGTAAAAAGATAAAACAGACAATTTTCGATTTTATTTTGGGTAATCAATTGTTTTCTAGTTTGTTGGTCAAATTTTTTTCCCATTCTTGACTTGTGCACCTATTGCAGTTTTCTGACCAATCAACTGTCATTAAAAAAATGTCTTCACACATTAACTGTGACATATCATACTGACAGCTTTATAAAAGTTACTGTCTGCAGCTTTAAAATTAAGGTATTACTTTTGAAGCTGTAACATAATACATTTAACTTACAATGTTAAATGTTTCCAAAGCTGATTTCCTTAGTAAGGAGGAAAACAAAAAGAATGTAACCAGGCATCTCCAGCAAGACTTACAAAACAAAAGCAACATAACACTACTTTTTATTAGTAGTGACCTCCTGTTTCCCTGAGACATAAATATCACCCGACACAGAGACCCATTCCTCCTACTGATGCTTCAAATTGGGAAAGACAAGAGAACATTCCAATTAAGAAAACCTCACTGTTTGTTCTGTTTGTTCTATCAGAACCCTTATACTGGATCTGGTATGAAGCAAATAGTAAATGTGTGGAAACCCAAACAAATAAGTACAGTGGAGGTGCTGTGGGCTCGTTTCTTTTCCTATACACTTGAAATAAAAATAGATTGATGTAAAAACTCATTATTAAAACCCAGAGGAAAAAAATGCTCATAAATTACCAATACTTCAGTTACATTTATTTAAAGTAGATTGCTAGAGGGTTGACAATAATTAAGCTAAAGATGATTTTATTAAAAAGAAACAAAAAGAACATTATTTCACTCATTGCATCAAATATTGTTTGGAAAACTTCCAGTGTGATGTTATTCTACAGGAATAAAAAAAAATGTATTTGAAGATTAAGTTCAATAATTAGTCTGAAAGGAAGTGTACTTATGCCACATTAGCATTTACTGCTAAAAAAAAAGGAGAATAAAAAAAACTTTAACAAACTGTATTTTAAATACACTCTTCAAGGTTGGTTTTGAAAATCTTCGCAGGAAGAAAAAAAAACATCATTTGCATTATTTTCACTCAGAATGGTGGTTTTATTCTAACTGACTGAAAGCTGCGACACAAACAAGCACTCAGCTTTTATTCAGATTATCGCCTCATCTTAAACGTGTTTATTTTAATCTTCTCTTCCTGTCAGGCCGCCTTCGTCATCGCAAACCCGAACAAACGCGGACGACGGACAAACCGAGCCAGAATCTCACGACTTATTTTAGGTCGACTCCGGACTCATCTGGGCCGAACAGATAACAAGAGTTTTATACTTAACGCTTAATTACAAGGCGTCGCAAGTTCGAGCTCCCGCACGAATGATTCCATCGAGACAGTCACGATGACTTATGAAGAAGAGTTGGGTTTGTTCGATCCTGAAAGCGGCGTCGTGATAACCACTAATCCCAGACTGGATGCCTGTTTCCATATGGTGGGAGGGGCGCCTCGCAAATGTTTTGGGGCCTTGATGGAATGAGCGAGAAGTGTGTGTGTGTGTGTGTGTGTTGGTGTGTGTGTGTGTTTGTATTTTATTTCCAAACCGTTAAATATTCAACAAATAAAGGAGCGCATCTATCAGCCTTGAATGCAGTGAAGTAAATATGATTTCAGAAATGATGCATATTCTTCTGTTTAGGCATCCGACTTAGCAGAGAGTGTGTTTGTCTGGCGAGAAACGACACCGCATTCCTTTTAGTCAAGGATCAACGCTTTTGTCTGGAATAAACAGAAGTGTTGTTGGATTTCTGTCAGAAACAAGAAAAAAAGCCTCCTTGTAAGACGGAGACAAACGCTCTGTTTATAGTGCCCTGGCAACATATAGTTTGCAAAAGATCAGCATCGAAACCGTAAAGGCTCATGGGATTCATAGGGAGTTTACGTGATGAATCAACACTAGTCTACATCTGATCCATGTCTTAAAGTTGCTGTATGTAAAATTTCGTTCTTACATGTTTGTTAAAACTGCTACCATGTTGGGACAATGTAACATGAGACAGATAATATGTGAAAAGATCAGTCTTCTCCACCTGGTCCCTGAACTGCTGAAGAAATGCACCACCTGGTCAAAACCAACCAATCAGAGCCAGGAGGAGGGTCTGTCAGTCATGCTCGTGAACATGCTGCTAAATGTGCTAATGGCGGAGAAACAACTTACCATTACAGGAAACCTGTTTATCCGGTGTCATTTTTGGCTATGCTAACTATGCAAGCTGCAGTGTAGTAAAGAGCAAAGAGGCTGAACAGCGCCACACAGAGGTTAACTGACACACTAAGACCCGCCTCCCAGCTCTGATTGGCTGCTTCTAATTATCACTTAAAGAACTGGGAGAAGGCAGAGGAGCCTGATGCTTTAAAGAAACTGTCACGACAGTTTTAACAAATACTGGGTTTTATGAAAAAGATCTTGCACATATTCAGAAAGAAAGCTTGAGATATTGTTTAATAACTTTATAACAGTGGACACAGTTCCGCTAATCTGCTAATGCGCTAATAACTGAACTCATTTTTTGCCTTAGTGTTTTTGCTAACTTTGAAGACAGCAATTGGAAAGCGCTAAGTTATTTGGCTGTAAAATAAGGTAATAAAGTAAAACATTCAGTTGAACAAAGTTCGACGTCTGTGATGGAGCTTTGAAGATTTCTTCAAGTAGCTTGACATCCAGACTCATGCTCCTATTTCCTCTCCTGATATTTTTACAAGAAACTACTGAAATGGGAAGTACACAGCAAATAAATGAATGAGACATATAACACATACACGAAGAAAGAACCAGAGGGGTTAATTAAAAAAGTACAAAATTCACATACACAAATTGTTTTGAAAGCCTCCTCACGCTGCGGTGTGTTTCAATATGTCTGAAATTAGCTCTTTAGCTTTAGTTTCCACTAGGCTTCCTGATGCTATAGCTTCTCAGCAGTTTTTTTTCTTTTTGCCGATATTATGTGTCAGCATATCTAACATTAGTGCTTTAGCAGTAGCTTCCACTAAGTACCATGTGGATATAGCATCTCAACATCAACTAATGTTTATGATTTGTGCTTTAGGCTTAGTGCAGCTAACCTTTTAGCTAGCGGTACCCACCACTGCCTAATAACTTTCTCCCTGACCTGTCGGCTGGGATCCTTGGTCTTAGTTTTGTTCACTAATGTTCTGTAAACAACCCTCTGAAGCCTTTGAAGACCCGGCAGATCACATACAAACAGACTCTACTTACTGATTAGGTGACTTCTGAATGTAATTGGTTGTCCTGGACGTAATCAGGTTAAATAAAAATGTCTCTCACATAAAATCACACTAAAATTTGCTGATGTTTGTGGTGGCAACAGGATCAAATGTAAAAGAAATTCAATGGGCGGGAATACTTCTGCAGATATTTGGCTGAGCTCAGAAATAAGTCTCTGTTGGTGGTTACCTCAGTACAGCTGCAGTTGAGCCCCGTCTCGTTTGCAAATGAAACAAACTGAGCAGTGATTCAGCCCCGCTCTGGTTTTAAGCAGGGATTAGTGTGATTTTAAGTGTCTGCCAGGCGCCGGAGCCACGTTAGGCCCATTAGATGGCTGACTAAGTTGGCATAGGGGCACACTACCCGTGCCAGGCCCCCATTAGCAGCAGGTCGGTTCTATTGAGGAGCAACAATGCAGATAATCATAATTCGCTCATCAAACGCGAGAAGGGGAGCCTGATTGCCCACTTCAGCGCGTTTGAAGTTAGTCGGCTGGAATCCCAGAGTGCTATGACTCGGCGTTCTGCTTTTACAGGAAACAGAACTAACAGGAAACTTATGACGGCAGGTTATTGTTTGACTTCTTTTTCTTCATTGTGTTTCCCACTCTCTCCAGCTTCTTACATTAGTAGCTGCGTTTGCATTACAAATTTTTGCCATTAAATAAGAAATTAAATTAAAATCACACATGAATAAACTCGTTCACACAATAGGTCATAAAATAAATGGCAGTGATATTTCACCACAGTCCGTTCTGTGCTAGGACTCATCATCTACCAGTCAATCAGCGGAGACGGGCATTGGATCAACAAGCCCCGCCTACTTGGGAGCAGATATGAATGTGATGTTTTGGGGAGATTTTACAGAAGAGTTATGGATTCACACATCTTTTTATGACCCGTGTAAAGCTGTGGGAGCTCTGGTGGAACCAGATGAACAACCCAAAACAAACCATCATCCTCCTACTGCTTCCTGTCGTTTTCTTCATCGTTTTTTACAGTAGCAACATCTGTCTGTTGATCTAGTGACTCGTGTGATGTGAAAAAAAGTGTTTGCACTGCAGTTTGGCGAAATGACATCAATCTCCATACGGCCGAAAAAAACACCTCATCCTACTGCAAAAACGTCTCACCAAGAAAAGTGAGTTTGTTCAAAATCTGATTGTTTCCATGAAGAATTTTTTTTTTCAGAATTTCAATTATTGCACAATTTCATGCCTAAAGGAAAATTGCATTTCTGTTCCGTCCGTACGCCTTTCTGTTTTGCTTCTTCCCCTTTTCTCTGCTGGCGCTCCCTCGTCCCAGCCTTGAACATTCTTCATTCAAAAAAAATAAATATAAAAAGCAGCCTAACAGTCTAATGTGTGCTAAGTGCTTTAGCAGCGCAGAGAAAGGCTTTTGTGCTCGGCGCACCTTTGTGTCCAAACCTTCGGGGCAACGCAGCCGCGACTCGACATAAATACTAAATTGTCGAGAAAGCTCCTCTTTTGGCTCGTGTGTTGTGAAAGTCCAGGTGAAAAGGGAGGCATTTTCAGCAACCAGCTGTGTGGTAACACAACTACCTGACACTGTCTTAAAGAGTTCTTGATAAAGCTTTTAAAGGCTGAGGCTGCACTCGTACTAAGAAAAAGAGAGAGAGGGAAAAAAAATAAATCTTTTATATCTTATAGCGAGGCCATGTCTATTCATTAGAACTGTCACAGGCATTTAGGGTTCCTCTGAGTAGCAGGGCTGCTAACAGCGTGCCGACATGGGGTAAACGACATGTTCTGCTGGTTTTGCTGCGCATTCAGATCAGCCATGCTCCCTAATAGAGTCCGATCTGTCTGATCGTACGCTAAACAGAACCAGAGCGAGTCCGGGCCAAGGAAAGAGTAACAACAGCTTCGTTGACGGAGGAGGGGGGCGTCGCCATTCTGATTCTGAACGCGTTTCTAACCTCTGAGACATCAGAGGACGATCATTTAAGAAAAAATATCTTCCTTAACAGGATGGTTCCCATCCTTGTGCTCCTGTGCATTTTAAACAAATTAAAAACAAATCCAACAGATCGCGAATTCGCGACACCCTTGTTTGTCGCTGGCACAACAAACGCTTTGATTAGGATGGGAGCAAGGTCGGCGTGTGGGAGAGAAATTCCATAAAGTAAAAAGGCTGCTGAAGATTGAAGGGTTGAAGACAAGAGAAGGAAGTCTCTCATCAGGTGAAAATGGGAAGAAAAAAAAACATGGCAGACAGAGAAAGGTGCAATTAAATGAAGAAGCAGTAGTCTATTCAAACATTCTAAAAAAGAGAGAAAAAAAAGTCAGAAACAGAGAAAATAAAAAAAAAGGTTTGAGGCTTTAATCCTCATCAGTTGTGAAAGCCACAGAAGGAGAGCTCACTTAATGAAGCATTCAGCCTCAGACATCTATGGATCGACTCGTTTCATTTTAGCAAAGCTCATTAGGTGAGAAAAAAGAAAAAGAAGAAGCAGAGGTGCCCGTCACTCCGTACACAGCGAACCCAGAGTGGAACGCATTTCCACGGCAAACAGTTGAACAATGCACGTTCAAGGATCACAGCAATTTATGTGAACACTTTTAGGAGGCCCCATTCACACACGCTGACCCCGTACGGTGAGGTGGGCCAGGCGGCGCCGCCATCGCACGCGCTTCTCCTGTTTGATTCCACCAGCAGATATGCTGATTAGTAAAGGAAAAGACTAAAAATGCTGCTGTGCAAGTAGGACTAATGGCATAAAATATTTAAACAAAATTGCTAATTGATCTTTGGCAAAGATTAAACGTCGCAACATTTTTCCCATTTACACACTATTTGTGTCCATCAAATTGCGAGCTGGTAGTTGGTCAAGTTATTCGTCAAGTAAACATTTTGGAAGTCCTGTGATTCGTTTAAGGAAAAGACTGGAGCGAGGGGGAAAATGACATTTTTTGTAATTTGACGTGCTGATCATCAATCAGAGTCCTTAAAATCCTAACTTGATCTGATTTGCTGATTCCAGTAAAGTGGAAAACGTCGATTTAAATGGACCAGTAGGAGACTCATGGAATATTAAACTGGAGTTAAAAATCCCACAGTCAAACAAAAATGTACATAATCTAAACATTCTAAGGAAATGTTCAACACTAAATATATTAGTGTTCAAACACTAATATATTTATTATTGCCTTAAGATTAACTTTTTAAAATACACGTTCAGATAAAAATGCTGTAGCACACCTTCTAAATTCAGTCGCAGCTTCAAGTGCTTTTATTGTATATATCTCTTAAAGGGATAAGAACAGCAGTAAATAACTCTCTTGAGGTATGTAGTGTAAATCCTGATTTGTTGGTCCTGGAGGCTGAAACTAATAGTCAAAGCGGAGCTGAGATCAAAGTGGACTTCCTCCATCTTAAAACAACTGATGATTTATGAGTGATATATGGAAGTGCTAGCTTATTAACATTTCAACTATCATCACCTTTTATTTGATAGCTGCTGAACAAAGAAGTGAATGATCATTTACACAGAAAGTGGAGGTGGTGGGCCAACAAAGAGCTTCCAGTGTCAAAAAGGGAGTCATATAAAGCTTTCCGGTTTGTTTTTAGCCTCCAGATAGCTGCTAGCTTCAGCCTCGGGTTATAATGAATTTTAATTATTACTAAATGAAAACACCAAGAGATTTATCTGCCACAGGTAACTTACATACTCAACTATCCCTTTAATAAAAACAACAAAACTATTACAAGCTGATATTAGCGTGGCAGTAAGTCAGGCTAACTGTTCAGCTAGTTAGCCAGGAATTGGCTGCGTAGCAGTCCTTCTGCTAACAGTTCGCCAGCTGTTGTTTTGGCACAGTGTTACCTTAGTGTCGATTCTAAGAGTGCTCCTATAGTTTCCTCACAATGACCGCCCTTGTCCTTCATGACTGGAAACTATTTTTTAAATTTTTCTTTCTAATGAGGTAAAAGTGTAGCAGTGGCCTACTTTAAGCTAGCTGGCAGGCATTGAGAAGCAACAAGTGAGGAAGGCACAGCACTGCGTTCTTCCATTCTCTGTCCTGTTTTAATTACATTAATTGTCGGGCTAAAAGCTGGCTCATGCTAGTTAATTACTAAGTAAATTATTGAGGAGAAGACGTGATGAAATGTTTGTCTTGGCGCTTATTGAAACAAAGCAGTCTCATCTTTTAACTTATTTCACTTTAGATTAGAGGAGGGAAATGTCAAAACACCTTTTGAACCCCCCAACAGACACACACCATTTTCTTTAAAGCCGGTTCCTGTGAGATAGATAAGAAACACAGCTACCTGCCTTTCAACTCAAGACACCATCCACTGTACTACGCCTCTGGCTGTCCTGATCCAGCCAACTTTACTGTATCAATAACACAGTAAAACCTCTAAATGAGGGAGATCAAGAGCTCCTGTGATATCATCACGATTACTATCTGCACATAACAGTAAAGAGGGGTGTTTGACGGGTTCAGATCTGGCTCGCTTTGGGGAGGGAAAGGGCGAGCCGAGGCACGCTGGCAGGCCTTGGAGAGAAAGGGAAACCTGTGTTTTCACTGACTGAAACTGTGATCTGACAGTCAAGGGATAAGCCACTTGTAATTTAAGATGTTCAAAGATCTTCTGAAGAGGAAAGGGAAAACAAAATAAGCATGGACGACATGGTTGGTCTCACTCTGTAAGCAACAGGGGGGAGAAGACAGAAAACATCTTGTCTATGAAATATGAGGCATTAAAGTAATTTAATCGAAGGGTTTGTTCAGACGGTTTTAGCTGGAAAAAATCCTACTGTAACTATCACTAATTTCCCCCAGTATTATACGAGTGACTATATTTTGCAGTCAAAATACTTAAGACTTAAAGTCATAATTAAACATTTAAACTTTATGTGTGTATTTTCATTTGCTTAGTGATTGTCCAAATAAAAATGATCAATATTTTCAGCTGCAGTTTCATGTATCAAGCAATAATTGAAATAAAATAATTATATGTATTTATCATGAAATATATAAGGGTACAGAATCATTATTTGGTGAATAAAAATTGAGCCGAAACAAAATGTGTACAGAAACAACAATACACAGTTTTAATAATTGTCATTAAAAAATGAACGTCATCATGGAAATTCAAAGTTTCATATGAAGATTTTGTCACAAGTAAAGAGTTTTGAAGAAGTTTTAGTTTTTCCTACACACAATAGACAACAGAAGTACTTCTCTGCTTCTAGCTTCCAGGGGTCACCAACTCCAGTCCTCAAGGGCTACCATTCTGCAACCTTTAGATCCACCTCTGCTCCAAAATGTCTGAATTCCCTCACCAGCATTCATTCCTCTCTGCAATAGGCTGGAAACGAGCAGTTTATTTGATCCAGGTGTGTTGAGCAGAGATGCATCTAAAATTTGCAGGTTGGTGGCCCTTGAGGACTGGAGTTGGTGACCCCTGTGTAAGTTAACGCTGAGTAAGCTAACTTTTACTCAAACGTTTGTGATTTTTTTTAAAAGAAAAAGACCTGTTCTACTTGTTTGTTTGTTTTCTAATTTCTTTGAAAAATTCACACCATGGCAAAAGTAATAGATTTATAAAGTTTTAGTTTTTACTACACGCAGAAGGAAACAACAGAAGTAGTCTCTGCCTCTAGCTTCCTGTCGGCTAACGTTAAGTAAGCTAACTTTATCAAGGCGTTTGTGATTTTCAAAATGACCTGCTCTATCTCTTTAAAAAAAATTTCTAATTTCTCAGTTGTTTTTGTATAATATTTTGAGCCAGAGCCTTCCACTTGACAAGACTGTCAAAATAACACAAGGCATTTTGCCTGAAGCTTTTTGGCAAGTTTCTACTTTGTCAGAACTTCCTGAGAAAGAACTTCCTACAAACCTTCCTGCAAATATTCTTCCCTCTCAAGTTAAAACACGTGAGTCTTGATGCTTATTGTGCATTCCTCTGTGGCTTCATTTTTTAATAAAGAACAAAAGTTGTCAAATCTGTCAGTATTACTATTACCACAACTATTAAAGATATCTACATGTATGCTGATTGCATAATTATCAGCGAATCAACTTAAATCTTTAATAATCCTTTTAGAATTTTTATGCATTTTAACAAATCTGATCATTTTGATAACCATCAGTTTGTTCACAATAGTCATGATGGGTCTGTAGACTATAGAACTGATATGTGAGCAGATATTTAAGATGATCTTCTGAGTGAACTGTGGACAAACATTTCTACTTTAGTCCAAAGGTTCCAGAAGTCTTGTGGAGAAAGAGTGAAATCTGCTTTGTGTTTTTGACACTTTTTTAGGTCTGCTTTTAATTATTTCACAACCTGGGAAAGAAAAATTTTTGGCAATGTCTTGGTACAGAAAATCTTGGGATTAAAATTGTACTTCCTTTTAGTCTAACTGGATCTATTTATTTATAGGTTTAGATTGTGAAACATCTAGGCCAATAAATTTTCACACACAGCCTAAGCCGAGCAGAAGTGTTTTTCTCAGACTTCAAAAAGCCATTGTCCAAAGCAAGACAACAAGTGAGGTTGTCGAGTGAAAGACTTGTTACAGTGTGTAGCATCCAGGTCTGAGCATAAAGAAATGCAACACTACAAAGAGGGAGCTGTCTCCTGTGTTCCCTGAAGACAGAGATGAAAAACCACGCACACAACATTTTCAACAAGCTGAGAACTTTCTCTCACCGTCTTGTTCCGACTTGGTCAGCTCCACGAGCTTCTTCTGTTTCAGTGTGTCAACCACGTCTGCCAGACTTCCTTTACGCCGCTCAGGAGTCCCGAAGGTCAGGCCGATCACCGACTCCCCTCGATCCCTGGAACACTCCTCCGGCTTGGTAGGAGAGGTAGAGTTAGTCCGGTAAGGGTAGCCAGAACAGCCTTTGCTGCCTTCATTGTCCTGAGAAGAAATAGACAACAAGCATTTAAACTTCAACACCACAAATCAATGAAAAAGATCTGCAGAATTAAGCTTGACTGGTGACTAAAAGGGCAAGACTTTTGGTAGAAAACAAGAAGACTGAACAAACCACAGAACAGTTCCTATTTTATCCCTTGGGCATGTCTGTCACGAAACATACCGGATTTGTCAAACGAGCTTTGCCGTCTCAGACATAAGTGTCCACACAAAGGGTGTCCAACTCCAGAGCAATCTGAAATTTTTAGTGCTCACTAGAACTTGACAATGTTGTTTGTGTGGTAAAAGTTTGAACACTGCAGTCTGTACGTTTCCCAGGGAATTCACACAGACTGCACTGCTATGCTAGTATAGCTAGCAAATGCCAGCTAACTACCCTAGAATAATTAGCTAATGCTAGCTAACTATACTAGCAGCATTATTGTTAGCTAATTAACTAATGACGGCTAACTTAGTAATGCTACCATAATTAGGTAGCATTAGCTAATCATGCTAGCAGAGTTAGTTGAAAACAAAATTAGTTTATTGTTCTTTCTGCTAAAATTGGTCTCAGCAGATCAAAGTTTTACATTTTACATTTCACACATTCACTCACACATTAGTTTTCATTCATTCATTTTACGATGAATGAGTAACGTTTATGCATTTGACAACTTTCTATGCAGACATCTTATTCATTTTTACCACAGCCACTTCATTATTTATTATGTGCGTAAAGTATTTTTTTTAGCTTTATGTGACGTTGGAATGGCCTTACTGTATCGGTACTTTTATGTTTAGGACTGCATTTTATTTCTGGCGTAACCTGATATTGATCTACCTGCCACCAGGAACACTGTGGTCCAACCCAGTTCTATATTTTTTTACCATCTGCTTTTAGCGCGCTGTGTATCATAATGTGACTCAAAATAAGATGTCAAAGCCAAGGATAATGCCTTTTCAGGCTGAGGAGTGTGAAAGCACCAACACATGAGAATATCTCAGACTCTCAGAGAACAACGCCAGCTGTCAGAAAATTTTTTGTAAAGGATGAGCTTTGTAGTCGTTAACTCGTTTGAAATATATTTGCAAGACCTTTATTTTGAGAATGAAAGGGCGGATTGCTTTTATTACATATACAGAGACGACAGGTTCAGTCATATAAAGACGTCTGAAGTGATTCTGATTTTATGGTTACCTGAAGTGGATACTTAAAATTTGGTCATTTTTAAACCTCAACGGTTCAGCATGAAACTTGTCCTTTTTCTGCAGGAAGTTGATTAATTCTTGTCTAAGGTGCAAAAGCTACCTTTCCGCTACCTATCAAGCACTTTTAGTGTTTTCCTCCGTCGGTATAACGCGCCTATAATTATCAAGAAGATAATCCCCTCAACATGAGCACATTGTCCCACACAACAGACACTTGAGCACAGGTGTCCCAACACCGGAGCTATTTCAGGATGCTTTCTCGCGCCCCCTTTAGAGAGTGAGGGATCTCCGAGAACTTTGGAGGCTTATGTTTCAAGACAACAGCTTTGCTGACACCAGATCTTAAGACGCCTTGAAGCTCACAAGGGCCCTGTGTGCACTTTGTCTTTAAGCAGGAGATACCTCTGTAATGAAGATTGGGGCAAATGGAGGGAGCCAGGGCTGTGGGGGGTAGTGTGTCACTTGTAGACTGTTGAAGAGCGATTATTTTCTGTGTGCAAAGGAACAGTGGGGGAAGATCTAAATGATCTGACGTAAGTCAATGACAAGATGAAGGTTTTACAGGGTCTTGCAAAACGGTTTCAACCCTTTTTTTTATGTAACCACAAGTTTGGATTCAATTGGTTACAGGATGAAGACTTTGTCACCCTTTGAAGGCCATGTAAGTCACACATCAGTAAACATATAACAGGTAGCAGGTGCTCAGTTTTATGGGAAAAAAATGTAGTTTTTTTTTTGTTTTTGTCTAAAATGCTGCGTACGACAGATATCCTTCACTGGTGATTGCACCAAACACACCACACCCACACCGCACCACACCCAGGTGACACACAAGACAGGTCAATGATGAGACTCTTGACTCACCATCCCCACTGAAAAACACACAGCACAACCAAGTAACTATGTTACCTTCAGTTGTTATAAAAATTCTGTAGAAATCAAATATTACTTAAAAGAAATTTGACTATGATATTTAACGACTTGAAATTAGGCATCTGTCTCTTTAAAAACTCCTGCTCTTTCTGAAACTCCGCCTTCAGAAAGTCATTACAACATGGCTCCTCCATTGACCCTTTAATAATGTTTTTACCAGTGTCTTACTGAGAAGTAGCTCGAATAATGAGCTGAGCTGATGCGCAATTCTCACTGATGTTTGCTAATTACTCCTAGCTAGTCTGAAGGAGTTGAGTGGGGGAGGCTGGAGGAAACTGCAGCTCCAAGGAGAAAAGAGTTGAATGGTTGCCATGAGGATTATAGGATTTCTCAAACATGCTTGGAAGAATCAAAGCAACACTCCAGTTATGTTTTTATAACATGATGAAATATTCCCAAAAATAAATTATACACAATAAACTTGCAAAAACATTTTTATGTTTTGGATCTACAAAAGATACCAATTCTATTTCCAACAAACAATATTTCTACAGCACTCAATGTATTTCAGCTTCATTTATTGTTGAGTAAGTTAAAAAAAAATATGTAAAAATTATATTTTGTTTATTTTTTTTGCTGTTTCCTCTTTTTTGGCTCATGTGACAAAAAACACTTCTGCTCTACTCCATCCAATCTGACTGAGTTTGAACTGTTTTGAAAAAATGTAGATGTCTCTAGGTCTCTAGATGCAAAAATATTACATGCTACTTTTTTTAATGTATTTTTGCACAAAAACCAAAATGTTTTATTCTTCCCAATTACAACAATGCACTAGGTTTTGTTGGTCTATCACATCATCAAACACACTTAAAGTTAGCGACTGTAAAGTTATAAAAAGTGGTGTTGGATTTTGTAACTGAATCACTGACTTTATGGAGTCAAAATTTCCTTTTTGCTACAACTTTGTTATATTTATGGGACAAAATTCCCCTTTTGAACTGACTTGTTTAAAACTTCCCAGTATTCAGGAACATGTTTGCCTTGAGGCAGCTTTGAACCCTGATGCTAATGCAAAAATAAAATAAAATAATAAAACAAATCAAAGTTTCAGCATAAATACGCAATGCTTAAAGTTCGGACACGATCGCTAAAAATGGCCGAATATGAAATGAAATCTTAAACATCCTCATCATTAAAGATGATGTTTTAATGCAGGACAAATCTACATTACGGCTGTAAAGTTCTGGATTGGTATAGCGAAGTGTGTTTGACTACAAGGATGGACTGAAAGAAATCTCTTTCCAAGAACTTTCCTAAACTCAGAAGCTCAAGCGAATCCTGCTTCATCTGCTGGGAACCGAGAGAACCTAAAGCTGAGCAACACATACACACACACGCGCACACACACATCCACCTGAGAACACACTGCGGAGATGAGAAAATTCTGGGGGTATAACCCTCCAGAGGAGGACCCTCACAGGGCAGCCTGCAGCACCGCCTGCAGCAAACAGACCAGAAACAACTGCTGCTGTGTGAAAGTGTGTGTTCACTCCGGGTCAGTGTATATATATGGATTTAAAAAGGCGCACGCAAGAGTGCACAATCATCATTATGCATGAGAATTTGCAGACCCAGTGCGTTCCAGCATGTACTCCATGAGTGTTTTATGAGCTGCGTGGCCCCGAGTGTGTTCACTGTGTACACACACATATACACACACACACTGCAACCGCATAATATTTCACAGAGCTGAGCTATAGCGATGCATCTCTGGCGTAAGGTAACGGTCCGGTTCTCAGCAGCCGAGCGTGATCCACGGCTCACCATCACGGCTGGGGCGACCGTCTCCCACTCGACGATGTCGGCCGCCGTTTTCTTCCCGGCGGGTGGGGGCTCGTCCGGGGAGGGCCGGTCATGCGGCGGGGTTGTGCCAGGGACCGTCTCCGTTGGGCCTTCCCGCTCGTCTGCGGCCCAGGCCATGTTGTTGTCCTGATCTGTGGTGTCCGCCTCCTCGGATGGCGGCGGGTGGAAAGGAGGCGTTGCTCGCATGGAAGACATCATTCTGTTGAAAACACAGATGAAGGAAATGAAAAAGTTTGATTCCTACAGTGAATATGAGAACTTAAAAGCTCCACGTAAAACACAATTTATCTTCCTACTCAGGGACACCATTTGCTGAAAAAAAACCCCAAAAATATTCAGAGCAGTAATTAAGCGGAGTAGGCAGTAAATAGGACTGAAACAAATAGTTAATCGGCAACTCATTTAGTAATTGATAAATCATTCACTCCAGCACACAGACACAAAAAAGGCCTTGTGATAAAAAAAAACATATTGAGAGCAGTAACTGAGCTGAGTAATCAGTAAATAAGGCTGTAATGATTAATTGTGATTAATTGAATACTGAAATAATCATCAACTAATTTAGTAATCGATAATTCGTTACCTGGAGTACACAGACTCAAAAAGATGTCATTTACTGAAACAAAACAAACATATTCAGAGCAGTAATTCAGTCAAAACTGTACAAAATTTATATACATTATGAATTTAAGATAAAAACACCTTTCTCTGTTTACCCAAAATTCCTCAAATGGGATCGATTGTATATTCCCCTGATTCAAACTCACTAAAGGAATGCTGTGTTATTGCAATTTAGGCAATAAAATGTTTATTTTTCTAATTTAAAATAACAACTGAATTATTAGGTTGTTTTTTTGTGCATTTTTTATGCATTTTTAATATTGTGTAGGAAAGGTATGAGTTGTTCAATGAAAAGCCTGATGAATGTGTAAGTTTTTTTATTCAATTAATGTCCAAATAATTGATAGATTTATCAATTACTAAAATAATCGTTAGTTGCAGGCCTAGTTTTAAATAATCAAAACAATAACTGACAATGCGTGCATACACATTAAAGCAGTCTGGCTAGATACCATTTTGCTCTTCTGACTAAAAACGGAAAAACGCACAAGCTGGTTGACAACATCAGTGCTTCGTAAATCAGAGTGAGCTGTCCGTCTGAAATACGGAACCCCCTGGGTGCCCTAAAACGTGAGTATGACTTTGTGTTAAAGAGGTATGAGCAGATTTTCACTCTGTGTGAGTGGGGGTGTAAGGGATAGTGAACAATATTCAATTTACAGTGCGACTAAAGACTTGCATAATAGAATAAGCCTGATTGTGAGAGAAAAGGGACAAATAGTTGAGGGAGTAGAAGTTCCCGCAACAAATCAAAGAGAGGTTGGAGAGTGAAGGTGAACTGTACAGGGTTGCTATCAGGGCATGACTCGTGTTCAGGGACTTTTTGGACCTTAATGTTCTGTCCGTGTCGCTTTTTACTGCCTCTTTTGGAACGCAACATGCAATGACTGCAACACAGATTAAATTAGAGGAGGGCCAGGGGTGTTATGCCATGAAAAGTGAAACTTGCTCAGCTCTGACCTGAAGAAGTTTGAGAACCCTTAGCAGAGTACCAAGGCAATGACATACTGTACTGCTTCTAACCTGTTGCTTCAGTAACACTTTATGTTGTTTGTCCTTCAAATTCATAGTGTTCAAGTTAAAGGTTTGCGGGTACCAAAAGAAAAAAATCAGTCTATGTTTCACCCAACATGTTACTGAATTGTCTACATTTTTGGAGGCGAACTGCAAACAGGACTTCGTATGACTTTCTTTAGTGGTAACTTTCTGGTTGCCAGCATATATAAAGGTCTCATTTCTAGAGTACACATGTAACCACATTCAGGTAAAAACATCATCTAGCCAGTTATGAGTCAAGCATGGGTCTGTAAATGCATCTGTTAGACTTTGGGTAAATATAGTTTTTTGTCTTGTTTCCTTCAGAGGTTCTTGGTGCAGTGCCACCGCAGGCGAGGAGGAGAATAGGTTGCTTAACCGTCTCACAGTCTTAAGAGGTGGGTCCCATTAGACTCCATGAGGTTTTTTACTCTGTGAATTGACCCCACGTGCACAATTATGAGGTTTTTTTTGTGTGTGTGGTTTCGGGAACTGATTGTCTGATGGGACAACCCCCTGCTTCCCTGCTCGTGACAGTCGCCAAACTCCTCCTGAGCATCACGCTAAGACCATTAGAGTGTGTACCAGCTGAAAATGTAAATCCATCCATTTTCTATACACCCTTATCCCCAGTGGGGTCGGGAGGGGTGCTGGTGCCCATCTCAAATAAACATTTCAGGCAAGAGGCGGGGTCTGTCTGTCACAGGAAAACATAGATACAAACAGGACAAACAACCATACACACTCACCTAGGGAGAATTTGGAGAGGCCAATTAACCTGACAGTCATGTTTTTGGACTGTGGGAGGAAGCCGGAGAGAACCCACAGTGCACAGGGAGAAAATGCAAACTCCATGCAGAAAGACCCCAGGCTGGGAATTGAACCCAGAACCTTCTTGCTGCAAGGCAACAGTGTTACCTACTGCGCCACTGTGCAGCCTAAAAATGTAAATAAATGTAGAAATTTTTAATCTGCTGTCCTTTTGGCCAGACTACCAAGTGTGAAGCTAGTTAAAAAAATCTAGAGAACAGAAATTGAAATTGAATTCATTTGGACTGTATTTGCTTTTTTAGTACTTGCAAAGTTTTATTTCAAACTTGCCACAAGTGTCATCTTCCTTGCACACAGAGGGCATTTGAAGGCTTGTTCACAACCAATCTTAGTCTCCACATGCTGATATGACTTGAGTTATTAAGACAGAAAACCAGCAACAACTAACACTAATCCCTGATCAACTCACGGAGTTGGTGCTGCAGCGATAAGAGAGCACTGGGGAGCCAAGGAAGGAGAAGACAGAAGACAGACTATATTTAGCTGACAATATTGCTGCTGCTGTGTTTATGAGGGAGCTTCAGTTTTGGTTTCTTGGAACCGGAGTCTCATATGGCCAGGAATGCCCAGGCTCTCAATCCGCTGCCACTGATAGAGTTTCACCAAGCAGGGACCATTAGTTTGTTGGTAAGCACACCGTAAGTCCTGTTGTGACTGTCTGGAGCAAGAAGATGTTGTTCTTCTTAATCTGACCATCAAGTAAATTACCTGTTAACTTCTTTATTTACCCAACACCACCAGTGATGGATTGTTTATTGTGGACTGGATGTTTCGGACTATTTAGTTATACTTTTTCAATTAAAAATGGCTTATTAAATCAGATTGCAACAAAATGTTACAAATGGAGAACTCACAGTGGATGTTTTTGATACTGTATGTGTGACTGACTCTCTGCCTGGGGTGCCCTTATATCGGTGGGCAGCACAAGAAAAATCCATCTGTCAGAATGACTTTTTTATTTATTTATTTTTATCAAAGCTGAAATGCTCATGCTTTTAAGAACTCTGGACTGCATGCTTCTATTTTTATTTATATCTAGTTCTTGTCTTAAACATTTTTTATGAAACAGTTTAAGATTCAAAAAATATTTAATCTGAATTTATTTTTTTTCTTTTTGGCGTGAGGATCCTCTGGCCATTTGTCCTATGTATTTCTGCTTTGATATTAAAAAATAATACAGGGATTAAAAAACACAGAATAATAATATTTCTAACAATAATAACAGTATTTCTTGTAGAATAAGAAACATAAAGCAACCTTAAACTCTATGTTTTTACATATACTTAATGTAAACATTTTTGGCTCTGCAAGATGTTTTTTAAATTAAATGAGATGTAATAGGTCCTTTATTTTATTTATTTGTAGACCTGTTTCAATAAGCAAAAAAAACCACTTAGTCGGATAATAAAATAATACAAGTTTGTTTATTTCAAGTTGTGTGATTTATTGTTTTTCTCTTTTCAGTCTCTCTTTCCACCAAAAACTGGATCAGAAAAGTCTTCAGTCGGGTTTTTTGGTCTCAACTAGCCCCTTTTTTGAAGGACAATTTTATTTATAGAGACTTCATAATTTATTTTACTTGTTGCTTCTGTTGCTTTATTTATTTATTCTGGTTATTTAAAGTATCTTCCAGTGCCACTGTTAAATTAATTCAGAGTTTATTTATCTTTGAGAATGTGTTCTTGCATTAATATGCCACTACCATTGTATTACTTGAACAAAATAGTATCTAAACAACAATGTTGTTGTCTATTGCAATAACTTCTGGGACAATTGATAGTCCAGCAAAATGTGTTATGGCGACAGGCCTAGATACTCAGAATTATATCGCAAGTTTGAGAGCTTGACACAAAGCATTTTCCTACGTAGAATTTACAGAGTACCTATGGAGTATGAGCTTTACTCTGAAGTAGATTTCTACCTTCTACCTACAAAGTTACAATAAGGATACTTGCAGAGGTACCTACAGAGGTACCAAAGATATACTGAAGGTGAGCTTTTAAAAGCACTTTTTGAGGTAAATACAGGGATAATCACACTTTTGGTACCCTATGGATAACTTTTGAGCTATGTACAAGTACCATGTAGGTACATTCATAGGTTTCCCCAAGAGTGAATTGCGTGAACCCCAAAATACTCCCTTAAATATATTGTATGTAAGCTTGTAAGAGCACTTAAGGGTACAACAGTGAAGAAATACTGTAGGTACCATGTAAATATCCTGTAGATACTTTATAAGCACCTGGTAAGCACAGCAACAGGAGCCTGAACACAGGGCAATGATATGTACTACTGTTGAAATGAAAAGTATCAAACACTATGTTGTATGTCTTCATCAAGTTGTGTCTTATCATCAACCAAGAACTACAAATTAACACTAAAACTTATGTTTAGAAAAAAAGGTGTTGAACACCTTTCCTGACCTTAAATGGGTTGAACGGCTCAATGTCATCTTTGTGGACAGGGTGTGTGTTTTTTAAAAATATATAAATAAATAAAGCAATTAAAGAAGCAGAACAAGAATCTCCCAAAGACATTAATGGCAGAATGACTTTGGGTAACTAGTCACAAAATACAAGTTCTTGGTGATGCTGATGTGACTACTCTTCTACTGCTGCCACTCATTGCTGTTTTAGAGTATGATGATTCAACGTCTGCCCCTTTGCCGGTTACCTTAGAAGATTTTACAGCCTTTAGCTTGGAGGAAAACTTGACTAAACAAAGTGGTGATAGCGGACAGCTAGCAGTAACTCAGAATCCCTTTGTGAGTGGGAGAGAAACGAAAACCAGGGTCGGAATTTGGCAGGAGAGCGTTTGTTCAGATCTGGCCTGGAACCTGGCGACTTGGGCAGGAACAATCAGGCATTGTGGAGTGTGTGGACGGAGAGGGACCTGTGACAGATGAGAGTGGGAGAGAGAGGGCCCCCTCTAAGAAAAACAGCGCACAAAGCACCATTCACAGGCCAGGTCCTTCTGCCACTTGTGGAGCAAGAGAAGGGCTCCGATAAAGGCCTCCAACCAGACCAATTGGGTGTAAAATCTCCGGCCATCCCAGCTGGATACAACGGAGGAAGTGGGAAAAAGAGATGGAGAATAAGAGGAGGGCAGACAAAAAAAGCAGGAGGACTTGGGAGATTTTTTGTCTTTTGGACAGTCCAAGCAAGAAAATAAAGGAAAAGAGAGCATTCTGACGGTTCCACTGGAAACAAAGAGACTCTATGGCAACGCAATCTCAACCCCCTGAGAAAGACAAAATCATGAATGCACGCTTATAAAACTTTAAGAAATCCAGAAAGTCAAACATTTATCAGTTGTCCATATTCAAAGGAAATAAATATTTACAAGACTCCAGAGTCTTGAGAAACTCTGAGGTTTTCTCAGCTGTCCATGACAACATAGGCAAAGTGACAGAGCCACAAATTATGTCAAGTAAGATCAAATCGTTTCAATTAAAAGTGGAAGAGAACAAAAGGACAGGCAAAAACCAAGTTCTAGGAAAAATTGAAAGGGTACGATTTCAGAACCACAATAAGTATTTCCAAGAAGACCTACTAAGCCCAGTGGTAGAGGTGGCAGGGCAGTGCACCAGCAGCTCCACCGTGATGAAGTTTATAAAAATTCGGAGATGCAAATGACATAATTTGGTAATAATAATAGTGCATGAGGCCCAACGGATAGCTGTGGGGATGGCGCTATCAGTGCGCACTTCTCATAAGCGATAGATTGAACGCATCAACTATAGACCTAGCTTAATTTGTCTTTACTGTCACTGCATAAAAAAAAATCATTAACATAAACAACACTCAGTCTGATGGGAGGGCAAGTGAAGCCGGGTGGCCCGAATAGCTTATAGTACACAGGGGGAAACCCTGCACAACACTGGTGAAAGTTGTTTCAAAGATCTCTAAATGTTTGATCACCAACTCCCTGCCAACATTTTATTAAAATTATAACTAAAAACAACAGGCTAACAAAATAAGATACTTGGCTAACAAACAGAAAACCTAAGTAGGAGATACTCCAATAATTTATTGGTAAATTTCTTAAGAGTTTAAAGTCAGCTTTCCAATATTTTGAAAACAGAAAAACTACTGAGTTTCTTGTGTCATCACCAATATAACTATAGCCAAAAGTGAATGAGATGCTAACAGGTATATTTGCAGTTTAATTAAATATGGGGTAAATTAAAAAAAAAAAAAAAGAGCCGTTGGTCCTGCTTTTAAACCCTGTTTTTTCTCTGGATTCTCATTAGATGGTTGCATAGCACTGCAAACACGGACCACAGTCAAAGGCCAGACATGTGGAATGTGAGCACAGACATGCCGCTCTGTTTTCTCCAAGAGATTCCCTTGTTCCCGCTCTTTTATGCTAAAAATAGATAAACCCAATTGCAGGACCAGTCACCCCAGAAACCGTACCGTTTTCGTTGCTGTCGTTTTCACAAGACAAGCAGTTTTCTGACTTTGCCATCAGAGGCAACTCTGCGGGTCTGTGGTACCTACAAATAGCCTCTCCCCCTGTTTTAAAGCGTCTGCCACTTATCGTCAACAACCACAGGTATTCGCTTGACCTTCCCGTGACTCAGGTGAAACAATGAGAAGAGGTAAACAGAGGGGCGGATGCTGCGCGCGATTGTCGGCTCACACAAGTAGCTACATCAATCAGGTGTCAGAGTCAAATCCTTCCGCTGCTCTCAGGTAAACACAAGTCACTGTGAGACTCTGGAAATAATTCATGGATTTACCTTGTTAGAAGCTTCTTACGACCAAAGGATAACGGTCAAGGCAAGGTGCGGAGGACAACTGATTTGTTTATTTTTTTTAAGATTTCAGTGTTATTTTTTCTTTATTGTTTTAAAACACTTGACATGATGATATGACTTTTACTAGTTTTGCATTTTATGTTTTTAATCAACAGCATCAGTGATGTGGGACTTTAGCAAGACGCTTGGTAAGTCTTTCCTATTCTTTAAAGCTGCAGTATGTAACGTTTGTGACAAAATATTTTTCACAAATTTGTTAAAATTACCATTGTCATGACAGTATGGAACAGATATGTGAAAAAATGAAGCTACTCTGCCTTCTCTAGTACTCCCAGTGCTAACTGCAGAAATACACCACTCTGTCAGAAACATCCAATCAGAGCTAGGAGGAGGGGCTTAGCGCTGTCATTCACTTGTGTACACGCTGCTCATATAGCCCCCCTTTACTCTCTGCTTCACCTGGTTCACCACAACATAACCTGTGGAAAAAAATAGCTGTGTGTCCTGTTAAGGGCAAAAGCAAAAAGTATTAGAATTACTAGGATCTTATATCAGTCATTCTCAACGTCAATATTCACCAATCTCTAGACTTTTATGTTATTTTATTTTTATGTGTAAATGTTTATTTCAAGGCTGGATCACACACGTACCTCTTCTATGCATGTGTACTGAACTGCAGCCCTAATTCAACCCCCTGTCTTTTGGTAACCTACTGTAAATTGATAAATGGGAATAAATAATGACAAAAATGTTCAAAACTCCTTTCCAATTACAGTTAATTGCCATTTTTTTCTAAAGATTTGATACTGCACCTTGTTTTTTTATTGATTTGGGTTGTGAATCCCTTTTAGGACCAGTTGACTCTTTATGTCATCTGACAGAGCACAACGCCTGTTTTCCTCAATAAAGTTATAAGCATACAGTAAACAATGAACAGATTATGGAGAACTAAGTTGATATCATATTTTGAAACAAGTATGACTTTTCTACCATAGTTTTTATATTTTACCAATGCACTACTGGAAGGCTGTAATGAATAAAAGTAAAAGCTAAAAAATAAGCATGTATTTGTTTATTTTCGTGTACAGGTGAGAGCTGAACAAAATATCAAAGCACCAAGTTGAGTCGAGAATAATAAGAACAAAACTATTAGACCTTCCGCATTTCTGTGTCGAAACACTGTATTCCTATGATGTATTAACAATCTAAATCTTCACAAGAATACTCCTTCTCTCGCAAGAGTTTACCAAATATTTTAGCGTTCCAAAATAAACCGGATCATCATCCCTCATCAGGCGGACAACTGCTGCAAACACAGAATCCGTCTCCATTAGGCTTGTTAATGGAAATATCAATCAAAGCCAACGATAGGACCCTCATAAAGTGATGAATGTGTCATTTGTACAGCGGCCACAGACCCGTAGCTGCTGTGATTTGGGCCTCTGTGTTCAGGGTCTGTACCGTGATGCTAAGCAAAAAAAAAACAAAAACCACAGACCCCCAGAAATCCAGAAGTGGTCGTGGCGACCGACACCCTCACTTGTGCTTGTTATTTTTCCTGGCCCGCGAACACACCCGTAGCTTACACAAATACAGTACACATATACATTTATCTGCTCCGTGGCAACCATACAGAACCAGGCACTGAAGAAGCCATTGAGGACCAAAGTCAACACACGCAGCGGCTCAGAAAGGCACCGTTTGTTTCCTCCTCCCCTCAAACTTCACATTAGGTAGAAATTATGAACATTTTGTTTCTGAATCATAGGTTTCCTCAGTGTACCAGAAACAGCTAGCTTTATTGTGAGAGAACGTCAACATCTGACTGAACGAAGCATCACGTTAGAAACAGACCTGAGAAACAACAAATACAGCAGCCATTCTCCAGTTTAACAAGCAGAAGTAAAAACTAGACTGTAACCTATTTACTTCTCTGCAATCTTTTTATTTCCATCTGTTTTATTCCTACCTCCATCCCTCTCTCAGACACACTGAACACCTTGTAGAGGTGTGTACCATGAGGATCTCATGGGAGTCTTACACCCAACTTGAAGGACCTCTTGACCTCTACAGGGACGGACGTGAAGTACCAATAAGCTCATTACATAACTTTTAAGCCTTGCTGTGCTGGAACCACACCAGGTTCCTTCCAAAGTTATTGGTATTCCGGATAAAGATGAGCAAAGGCTTTAAGGGAGCAGCTTTATGTGCAATCAAGTAATTATGTTATGGTCAATTCTTATAAAGATGCTACATATTATCAAATATGACTTAAAGGAATAGATTATTGACTTCATAATCCAACACCTTGAAACTGGGCCTCTGTCTCTTTAAAAACTCTTGCTCTTCCTGAAACTACATCTTCAAAAAGGCACCATAACACAGCTCCTCTATCAACCCGTTAACAATGTCTTTACCAGCGCTGTCCTGAGAAGTAGCTCCTATAATGAGCTCAGCAGAGGCGCAGTTACACCAGGTGCTAATTTCTGCTGGCTAGTCTTAAGGAGCTGAGTGGGGGAGCTGAAGGAGAGGGGTGCTCTGTGAAGCAGGAGCTTGGAAACTGCAGCTCAGAGGAGGAGCTGCATCTGGAAGGCAGAACTAGGTTCACTCAGGTGCTATACACAGCTGAATTGTTGCTACGGGAGATTAAAAAATTTCTCAAACAAATAATTCAGTTTAATTTTAAAATCAAATAACATTAGATTATGAAGTTCCTTTAGTGAACGGTCCCTCATTGGTACCAAATGCATCTGCAGATAAAAGCACCTCTGACATCAACATGTGAACAGCTCCTCCCTTTCTATCTGATTATTATTTTTGATTGATTTTTGATTTAACAATTAAAAATGTGACAGCAAAAGGTGTTTAATAGATTTTTTTTTTACATAATCTGAAGCTAAAACTGTCAGCTGCGGAGATTTTGGGAGTACATATTTGGAGATAAGGGCTTTTTTTTCTTAAATGCAAAATGTGTACATATTTTTAGCACAATTTTAGCTTATTTACAACCCTGAGTGTGTTGTTTCAGAAAATTGCCTTTTTTCATATCTTGTAAGAAAAAAGCAGCAATCTACTACAAACAGAGCTGAATTTCTTTTCAGCTTTTTTCCCCTGACATCTTTATGAAAGGAGTCGGTTTCTGCTGAGGGTTCTTTATATTTGTTAGAAGCAAATAAAAATCGTGTTATGTGAGATATAAACATGGCACAAAGTTGGAGGTCGATGTGGTTAAAAATATATAAATAAACCAACAAATTTTCGCTGTCTTCCAAATAAAGTCTTCTAAATATGGAAAGTACAAAACAAAGATTAGGATATTGTTTGTAGATTTTTGCTTGCTTATTTTTTAAACCAGGTAATTCTGATAGATTTTATCTTTAAAATCTACAATGATTTACACCTCCCTTTTATATGGAAACCAGACTTTTTATAGTGTGTGTGTGTGTATATATATATATTTTACAATCTCTAATTAAAAATTAATACAAAATAGTCTAGGACAGTCTTGGCTTATACGGAAAAACCTTTGGACAACACCTTAATTCATGTATTACCTACTTTTCAAGAGAGGAAGATGCTAATTGTTTTTTGCATGAATTTCCCTACATCTCCATAGCAAAACTAACATCTTCAAGAGGCCGAATGGTACACTTGTTAGCAAATCCAGCTGCGTTCGGGTTGGAATGAATCTAGAAGATTAAACAATCAAACAGGAGGTGGATTTTAAAGGGGGTTCAGGTTTCCAGCGTATTGCCGACAGTGACGTCTATTTCGAGGTGACTTCAGTGTTAGAAAGTTATCAAAAGAAGCTGGCGGCCCTGCGACAGCTGTGCTCACACATGACTGGTCCCATTTGCCCCGAGGCTGGCAGCAGAGGGAAAGTGAGCTTTAGTAAGTCATTACAGGACTCCAGGGGTCTCCCCGAAAGCCGAGGACAATCATCAGACAGCCGGGTTTGACATTCTTACGAGGTAATTCGCCACGTTCGTCCATCCCTGATATTTATAATGTACTAGACGCTCACTCGAGATGACGTTTTGGCACAGAGAAGCCAAAACTCTGATTAAGTCTGAAGACAGTAAAGCTGCATGTAAATTACCGGTTTTATTTATTAGTTTGATTCTGCACACATTCAAACAGCAAAAGAATTAACTTTTCATTTGCAGTGTCATTTCTTTTTAACTGCACAAAAAAAATGGCTTTGGAAATTCCACAACAGACTGCAGGAGAAAGCCATTTTAAAGTTTAATGCAAACAAAAGAGAATCAAACAAGAAGCTCTGGATCGTATCATCGTCTGCTGTGGCGTCCAAACAGGTGGCTTTTAGAGCACCCAGGAGGCGTGAATGCCCGCTTAATCCCAGATTAAGACTGACAAGGCGTTTCGCTGCGTGGCCTCGTTGTAATCCCTGTTGCCTCTCTATCCTCTGACAATGAGCTTTGTTCCCCTATCTGAGAAAGAGGATTTCCTCGGCTTTGTTAGTGTGAAGTGACTGCATTATTCAAAGGCCGGCCACTTTCGTGGGCCAGCCACCGAAACAACATGTTTTCGCTCAATTATTGACGTTCGTGAATGCGTAATGCGTACAGATGGTCGTAACGAGCGGTCCCACGGAAGTCCAGCAGAGACTTCCGTTTGTGTCTCATTGGCGGCGGACGTCTCCATCTGCCAGAAGGAGGAATGCAGACGGTGGAAATGTGATTACTTCAGCATTCTGACACTTTTACCCAAAAGATTTCTGAGCAAGGCAATCAACAGGGTGCAAGTCTAGTATTTTTGAAATTCATCTGAGAATATTGTCTTCATTCAAAGAAAACCTGAGATTTAAGGTGAGCTGTTCAGCTTCCTGTTTGGTGGTTGGATAGTCACCTGATCGTCCAGTTGACTCGATTCGATTGGGGACCAAGGTTCAAACATTTGTTGCATTTTAAAACTGCACTGTGTAAAATGAACAAAAGAATTTGAAAAACCTTTTCTC
This sequence comes from Poecilia picta, assembly GCA_033032245.1. Classification (NCBI taxonomy): domain Eukaryota; kingdom Metazoa; phylum Chordata; class Actinopteri; order Cyprinodontiformes; family Poeciliidae; genus Poecilia; species Poecilia picta. The sequence goes on from CM065358.1 coordinate 5,609,932, forward strand.
CCCTTTGCCTGTGGAGAACCACTGCAGGAAAAAAAACCTCTAAAAAAGACATAAGCACAACTTGCTTCTTCCCAAAATGTAAATATAGCGCTCAACTCTCACGTTTGTTTTGGTTGTATTTACCCAGAATGCCCTGAGTGGTAGTCCATTTCGTACTTTTGAAGCAGACTCCGGTCTGCTTGCTGTTCACATATGCATTCAAACTGCACCAGAGTTAGCTCCAACCAAAACGAGGACAAGACCTTTAGGTGTACCAGCATTTGCTGTTTTGGTCCCCGTTAAAATGAATGCAACCTTAAACTGATGCAGTTTAACATGCGTCCAGTGATTATGGAGGAATGGTTGTTGCTTTTCTGCTTTTCCTTTCAAGACCAACATATAATCAAGCAATCAACTGAACAGAAGCAACAACACTTACGTTCAGTTCAACAGTGTCGTCACTTCCATGGCTAAAAACTAAAACTTTATACATTTCTGCTTTCAATGTATGTAACAAAAAATAAAGAAAGTGCTGGCAATATATTTCTGTAATATTGACAATGTCATCTACCATCAATCCCAATTCCCAGTCCTCTCTTTGCCAATTTTCCAAACAACACACACCCAACATTCTGAATATCTTATTGAGTTGCAAAGTATGACAATCGGACTACAACAGTAAATAATTATTGCATTCCTAGCGGTTCATTTTCAGATTGATATTGCATATACTCATATATCATTGAAACTCACACTCAAAGGCTGCGTGTCAGTCTTTAGAAAGTGTTTGGTACAATCTAAACAGTTTATAGTGAGTTAAGTCATGAAGACAGAAGAAGGGTAAAATCCTGCAAAGATTTATTATTGGTTCATACTTGCTGAGAAAATAACAGATGAATAAAGTAAGTATATCAGTTAAATTCTCTCCCAGTCTTGTGCTGAAGCTCTCCACTCAGCATAAGGTATCCATTGTTTTTGAGGATAATATGTATTGTTCATGATGCACAAGCTAGCCAATAGCTAAAGCTAACAGCTAAATGTATTGCAGTAAAAACTTAAATCAAAGCGAATTCTCAACATTCAGATTTTAACTGGGACCCAAATAAATTGGTAATTCCTGAAAGTCTGGGATTCATACCTTTGATTTATTAAAGACACAGACCTTAAATTCTTCCTCTGACCAAGCTAAGGTATGTTAATTAAGTTCACCTCCCAAAAACCAACCAACCGGCCAGAAGTTCATGCAGCCAGGAACAACAAACTACAGTCAGCTTAGAGAAGATTAATCTGTGGAGGTTGGTATCCTATAAAGTGACTTTGGCATACAGGAAAAATATTATATTTATTGGAAAACTGTTTAGAGAAGTAAGAAACATTCAGTTAATAAAATGTAGGAAAGAATTATTCTGGCTGCAGAAGTGTTAATTTTGTGGGTGTCTCTAAAGTGAATGAATAATGTAGAGCCTTAAATAAAAAAAAATTTATTAGATTGCTCACTTGATGGGGTTGATATAATATCCTGAACTTGAAGTGACTCAGTATATGTGTTCAGTATTCTTCGGGGAAATAGGAAAAAAAAAGAAACGTAGTAATGAGGAGTGTAACAAGACCTTGTGCAACAACATTTTCATCAAAATTCATCTTTAACTGCTAGAGCTCAGAAATAAATTAAGGATCAGTATGTTGTTTAGAAACTTTCTGGCTTTAATAAGATGAGTTTCATACTTTGTTATAATAAGAAAGATTATAGTTATATCGACACATAAAAATATGTTCTTTTGACAAGTTACAACTTCTCAAAATTCTCACTCCGTTTCTACAAAATGACACTCAAACATTCCATGAGCATTTCACTGTTATGGCGTTCCTTGTTTAAATGTGAACATATTTTGGTTTTAGCAAGAAAGTTTTATGAGTTGTTGAAATGGCAATGTTTCTCATTATGACGTGTTTCATAGTTTCTCATTGTAACAAGGTGCTGCTCCTGAATTTATTTCCTGACTCTGGCAGCTAAATGTTTCTGTACCATCTAGCTACTGTTAGCATGTTAGTTTTTCTGGTGAACAAAGTGATATTGTTATGTGTCCCACATATAAAAATTATTGATTCAAGCATAATCATTCTGTAACTATGTGTAACACTTTATTAGTCACACAAGAATGTAATTGTTCAGTTGCCCTGTTGTGTTAAGAGTTGGCTAATAGAAACTGCTTTCAGGCTAGCTAACAGCACTCAGTTACAAAAGACTTCTAGAAGCCCTAGCTAACTTGAAAGCAATTCTGTAGCTATATTTTAGGCACTTAGCAAACTGAATCCATGATAGGCTAACAGTCAACATACAGTTAATTTGTAACCTTGCTGTAACCTGTGTTTAGTTTCAAAGTCCAACAACTAGATCAACAAGTTAGAGTTGATAAAATGGTTATTACCAGTCTAACATTCAGCATTTTTATTTAAATTAAAATTGAACAGTACTAATGAGGTGGAAAAAAAAAGTTTCAACATATTTCTCTGCTGAAACAGAACAATGTTTGACCTGAAAAAAACTATTTGAAAATATGTCCATGCTTTTCCAATGTGTAGAGAGTCAGTAATTAATTAAAACGAGCTCAACATTCGATTTAACTGAATAAATAAAACATAAACCAAATACCTCACCCAAAAATTTCACAAATCTTTGCAGAGAAACTATTTCTATCCATTTCTCCTGCTGCCTTGTATCACTTCGTGGGGATTCTCTGTCATCTGCGAGCTCCCATCCGCTCCTTTTATCGGTTTCTCTCTCCATCTCAACACCGGGTTGTCGGCTATAAATCACAATTAAGGGTTTCATTAGTTATGGCTGATTTATTAAGACCCAGAGCTTATCTCAGGGCCTTTCGGCCATATATTAGCCGACTACAAGAGCTCATACATAGTTATGAGGCGTGTTGTTTACTGTATGGCATAAAGAGGTCGTAAGCCAATAGATATTAATTATTGAGTGAGGCTCCATAGGTTAAAGTAATTGTATCCAGATGATAAATCTTCTCCCTTTGTGTATTTTGAGCGCGTATCTAAATGTGTACCTTCTAATAACTACAAATTGGCAACAGCGTGTTAAATCTGTCTCTATTATCAGCACGTGATGCAACGTTTGGAAGGGAGCCAGTCATTTTGGAGTCCCATCCAAGGGATTTGAGCAAACATACTCTGGAGGTGCTTGTCCTCTTCAACACAAGCACATAAATTAGGCCTGCGCTCATATCAGAGTTCCTTCAGTCCCTCCGTGTCTGCAGAGTATTACACGGTTTTTCCTCGTAAATCACAGCCTATTTATCGCACTTCATATCAGACGCTGCCAGCAAACAGACAACTGAGATAAGGTGGATTTTCTTTTCTTTTCTTTCTCTCTCTTGTTCAGCCTACCCTGGAACAGCAATTAACAGCTTTTTAACTCCAAATTGGCCCCCAAACCCTCCCCAACCACTGAGCCTGGCTCCAAAAATCACTTGTTTGTCTTTTTCCTCCTCTTCTTTGCTTAGCCTCTATCTTCCTGACAAACTGGCAGGCCTGCTGCTTATCCCGTGGCACCTTATGGTCCGGATCACTTAACTACAGGAGGAATTCAGGATTAGTCAACTTTTGAACAGGTGAGCTTTAGCTTTAGCACGTTTACACCCGTTTACTGTCGCTGCGGTTTGCTTTAATCGTAAAACTGCGCAAATTGAAATTACGAAAATGAATTAGCTTAATAGAAGCTACTACAATGAAGCGGTTTTTCAGCCGTATCAAAACATTTCTTCCACATCTTTCGAGTCACTTGATCAACAGTTAGATGTTACTACTGGCAAAAACGCCGAAGATGCCAGGAAGTGGTAGGAGGATGACAATTTTTGTTTTTTTTTTGGACAGTGTCCAGGTGGCTCCTCCAGAGTTCTCACAGCATCTCACAGTTTATAAAAAGTTGTTGTCATTGAATCCGTAGCTTTTGAAGTGGCAGACTACAATTTCCCCAAAACGCCGCATACATAGCCCTCCCCTTGGACCAACAATGCATAGAACATTTGTAGAATATAGACAAAGACTCATGCACATTTGTAAAGGAAACTAAAAATAAAAAAATAAACAATTATCAAAAGTGATACACAAATTATTTTCAATCAAAGAGCTAAGTCATAAGATCACAAACAAGTTTGTGCACTTGTTTTGTCAGACAACAAAAGTTCACACTGTAATTACAGGTAATTGTTCACGCACACGTGTTTTCCCACATCCACTTTCCTGCGGCTTCTGGTGAATGACTAATTGGGGGTGACAGAGAACAAAGGAGAAGATTAGGAGACTGAGCCTGTGACACACCACCACAGGTCAGGAGCGGGTTTAGTCTCGGTGATTATGGACGGGCTGGAGTCACAGAGGGACACAACCAGAGCCGACTCCTCTATGCCATGCTGAGCAGCCTATTCCAGGCCTTGTAGGTCGGCACGGCGTTCGTGGTTCTACGTAAAACTCTAAAGACTTCAACACGGAGCTCGATCGGCTGCTGAGATTGACAGGTCATGTAAAAAAAGAAAAAGAAAAGAGCTCTTTGGTGAGAGTAAGGCAACCGTCTTACCAGTATGAGTAAATAAATAAAACTTTGATGAAAACCACACACGTAAAGTGCATTTATGAAACTTTGAAAGGCAGCGTTTCAAGATTACTTTTCTGGAACAATCTAAGCGTGTCTGTAGATGTTTGTACGTTTAAAGAGAATATAAAAACTCCCCTCTCAGCTGGTCATTTTTTTTTCCCTCAAGAGAAAAGAAAACCAGTGAGCTCTTGGTTTTAGGCGTTCGGCTTCTTTATCGGCGCGCTGTCTAATTGCTCGGTTTGATTCTGAAGCTAACCAGGAGCGATGTCATCCCTCTGCGATCGCCACAATGGGCCTCATTGGATTAAGTTCGAGCAGGCTTTGTTAAAAGCTGGCGCAAATCTAATCAAGGAAGAGACCTCAATTATGCTAGCATGTACTTAAATGATCAGATCACTAAAAACGGAGGAGGGGGTTGGTTGGTGTTGGAATGTAATCAGCGGCCGTTAAAGGCCGGTTCACTCTGGCTGATGGCGGTTTTAAAACGAGATCCAGGATTTTTACAGTAATGAGGAGGTTGCAATGATGAGAGAAGAGGAGGTAGCAAGAACCTTTTTCTTGTATGATCAGGTAAATGTTGTTCACAAAATAGGATGTTTAATGTGATTTTTAAAGATCTGGATCAGTACTTTACTATTCCTGACATCAGATGCTGTCTGGGTGATTCAGAGACTAACAGTGGATACATCCGCTAAAACAAACCACAGCGACATCGTTACATTATACTACTGCAAACACTAGTTAGATTTCCATTCACCATGTAATTGTGCGATTTGACATTTAGAAAATAAATTTGCTTAAAGGAAACGCTGCAATTTCGAAAAAACTTGTTTTTTTGATAAAACGTTTTGGGCCGGGATGAGGTGTTTATTATTATTTTTGGTCATATGGAAATGGATTTATTTTTGCAAAACTGCAATCGAAACACTGTTTTTGCGTCACACGAGACAAGAAACATATGTTGCCACACGACAAGGAAGCGACTGTCCTCTTCTGATGGTGCAGCATGTTTTTGAATGACTTGAACATACTTAGTCACGTGTGATTTTAATTGTTTCTTAGTGGAAACAACATAATGGCGAAATTGTAGGTTTTTTTTATTAGCAGAACTCTAATATAAGTGAGTGGCTGGAAACTCGACGTGACACTGACTGTGGTTACAGACTAAAAAAAAGACAACTTTAAAAATCATCTTAAAATCCACAAATTCTTATCAATAAATTTAAATCTTTCCAAGTCAAACATCCCATCGTTTGGACCTATATGAGGTGTTCAAACTCGTATTCATGCTGGTGATCGTGTTTCAGCTTGATACGTCTTATATGAACATGTTAAATTCTGACATACAAATGAACAAATTAGAGAGGGGGAGGAGAGGAGAAGCGGCTTAAACGAAGCGTTAAGATGAGCCTAGCAGCTGGTGAGGACGCCTCTTCCAGCTACAGCATGTTGAAGAATGTAGAAAAGGTGAAGAGGCATATTGTTTGCACTCCATTATATGCTGGATCACTGCGGCCAAAGGGCCAGGTGGCATTCTCTGAAGCCCCTGGTGGAACAGCTGAGACTGACCCTGCCCTCTGACCTCCCTGAACCGTGACAGGAAGCAATTATCCGGAATGTCAGCGAGTGCGGTGGCATTCCTCCACGGGAGGCCGAGGTCTGAGCAGATAACAGTTGTCGTCAATGATGTGCAGAAAATAAAACAAGAGCTCATAAATTCATCATGTTCACACACATATTCACAAGCTGGGTCGAAGCGCTTTTTGTTTTTACAGCCCGCGCTGACATGAAAAAAAAAACTCACATATAACCTTTAAAACTTGTTGTGCATTTATGAGGAAACAGCAGATGAAAAACAATAAGTTAATCAGTCCCTCCACGAAGCTGCGACTTTGCTACAAATCTGACTGATCACTTTAATGTTTTCTATATTTTCTTCTTCTCTGACCATTCACTGCAGTTTTCTTCCAAACAACCCAGACAACTTCAGCTGAATGCTGACAAGTTACTCCATCTCCAGTATATCATATTAAACTTGTTAATATAGAATACTAATGTTATTGTTACCCATTTTACATCGCTTGCTCATTAGTTGATGCCAGGAACAAACCCAATCCTCTTAAATTTCTATACAGAAGTTGCATTTCCATGGACAATATTATTACGCAATTTGACACTTTGGAAATAAATGTGCTCAAAGAAAACAGAATTTTTTTTAAAAAGAACTCTTGTTTTTTGATTAAAAAAAAGAAGTTTTTTTTTGGCCATATTAAAATCGGTTTATTCACAAAACTGCAACAGAAACATTTTTCCAGATCCCACGAGTCACATGATCAACACCTGGATGTTGCTGCTGGCAAAAACCACAAAGACGACAGCAGGAAGTAATAGGCAGATGATTCCATGGCATGTTTTTTTAATGACTTATTGCATGAACAAAATTATGCACATATGATTTTAATTAGATTTCTCATTCAATGGAAACACAGCAACTGCAAAATTGTAAGGGTGGGGGATTTCCAACGTTAGCAGAATATTAACAAGTTTTGCGCACATTTGTAGTAGAAACGCAGCTACTGTTACTTTCCACATATTTAAAAGAAATATTTATCATCTTTATTATATACAGCATTTTAAACCCTTTTCATCAAAAAGGAATAAAGCTTAAAACATTTAAAGTTTGACTGCAACTTTTTGAATAAGGCACCAAAAAACACAAAAACAAAACATTAACCTGAGGTCACAACAATCACAATAAAGCATCGCAACATCCTGCCTGGACTGACTGTTTAATGACCAAAACTGGATCCTCACTTTGAGATTTAATTGCAACTGAAGCAGGTATCATCGAAAAAGTGACTTCTGTGTTTTATTCTCAGCTTCAATTTGTAGAAATGCTTCCAATGATCTTGTGATAATGGAAAATTGGACCACAAACTAGATTCTGTTGTGTGAAAGGACCTGACTCACATAGGGCCTGCAGCGGATCTACTCAGCAGATCGGACCACCTAGACAGAGCTGTGAATGTGCGCAAACATTAGATGGAAAGATGGAAAGCACGTATCCTTTTGAGAGAAAACGCTAAAAAGGTTAAAAAAAATATCTGAAGCTCCGCTCGCCTTGCACCTTTTATTTTCCGACTCTCGCATTACCTCACCAGAGGAGGATCTGCCTAAAGCCGCAGCAGTCTCAGAACAGACAAAAGGCGCTCATCTCCAGGAAGCCGCTGCCGCTGCCTGCGGTTTTGGCGAGGAGAGCAGAGGGAGAGAAGCGAAGAAGGGGGGAAAAAGTGACTCAGCCCCACGGCTTCTTTTCTCGTCTCTGCCGACTCCGGGATAAACGGAGGTAAGAGAGCGCAGGGGGAGATAATATTTAGAGCAGACCTCGTTTCAAGGGCAATAGAATAGAGAAAGTGGGTATGAGTTTGGGTGGTTTGGAAGCCGCGAGGGTTGATCTATACTATTACTGGCAGAGGGCCTCGCACCACGGACTCCTGTGTGAGCGAAGAGGAACTGCCGCCGGGCTGGGTCCGGCCCGGCCCGGCCCAGCCCCGACTGGCCCGGCCTTTCCCCGCCGCTGCAGCTCCGCTGGCCTCTTAAGCGAACCAGATGGGCCTCAGATGAGATACTGATGTGGCATGAGTGAGCAAAACATTAGCATGCATGTAAGGATACACACAAATAAGCTGGTACCGACACAGCCTGACAAACCACCAAATCCATAACACAAAACATATAATCTGCTGCTTCGCCACAGCACGTCACCAAACTTCAGAACCACCCCCTCCGCATCTCCAAACTTACTAAAAAAACAAAAGAAAACTTAATGGTATCTGCTGTAGACCTAAAAATATAACTCTCAAACATGGTTTATTTTTTTCCATTTGTTGCGTTTAGACACACTCCATATCTGTGTGGGTTTGGGGCTTTAAATAATTTTAACTCTTCAACTTTCTTAGGGTGGAACAATTACACAACTTACAACTTTAATGATTTTTAAAAGCAAGAGTTGGATGCACAAATTTGAGTTAGTTATGGATTTTGTATAATCCAAACAAGTTTAAAACGACACTTAGCAGCTCGAATGTATACATCCAACCTCAAGGTTTGGACAGATGTTCCTCAGCAAGTTGCAAAGAAACTACACTCTGAAGTTATTGTCTTTATTACAGCTACAACTACTTATCAGGCTTGAATCTGGGTATAGTGATGGACTCAGGCCTGAACATCCAAAGACACATAAAGATGGATACAAAATCAGCCTTCTATCACATGAAAACTTTTCAGGATTAAAGGACTTATGTCCCAGTAAGACCTAGAGAAAAGCATCCCCATGGTAATCATTAGTCACACTGAAACTCAATAGTGTTCTCACAGGTCTGCCGGAATAAAAAAAGAGCTGCAGATGATCCAAAATGCTGCTGGTTCAGGTTCTGGATCCTGAGAACCAAAAATGGTTCTGGTTAATGTTTGGTTCACCCATTTCTTTAAAGATTTTACTCATCTGACCCAAACTATCACTTATGACAAAAATAAATTGATTAGGATGTTCAAAATTTACCCAGGAACCATGAAAACTAAGTCAGGACATTTTAAGAAGTACTTCATAGTCAAATTTTGAGACAGCAAGGAGGCGTACAGAAAGAGTAAACTACAGAGGAATTATACCAGGGATGAAGAAGATCACAAGTTTCAAGCACAAGAACATTTGGACAGATGAAACTCTGGATGGAGCAAATGTACTAAACTCATTCTTCAACAGATTTAGTTCAGGAACAAGCTCATCTTGATTTGATTTCTCCAGTGCATTCTACACAATTCAGCCTGATCTGATTTGTGAGAAAACTCCAGGAGACACAGGTGGAGGCTTCACCAATCACCTGGATCTATGACTACCTCACAAACAGACCAGTTTGTGAGACTCAAGGACTGAGTGTCTAACCAGGTGGTCAGCAACACAGCAGCACCACAGGGCTCTGTACTCTCACCATTCCTTTTCACTCTCTGCACTTCAGACTTCCAGCACAAGTCTGAACTCTGTCATCTACAGAAATACTCAGATGACTCTGCAGTTGTTGGTTGCATCAGAGATGGACAAGAGGCTGAGTACAGAAAGCTGGTGGACTGCTTTGTGTCATGGTGTGGGAACTATCACCTCATTGTGAATGTAAACACAAAGACTGTAGATTTCAGGAGAAATATTTAAATCAAACACCATTTCCATCACCAGAGAAGAAGAGGAGGTGGATGAATATAATGAATACCTTGGTGTTCATAGGGACAACAGACTGGACTGGAGACTCAACAGTGACGTCATCTAAAAGAAGCAACAGAACAAGCTGTACTTCTTAAGGAAGCTTAGGTACTTCAGTGTTTGCAGCAAGATACAGCATATCTTCTATAAGTCTGTTGTTGAGTGTTATCGCTTTTGTCATAATCTGTTTGGGCAGCAGCATCAGAGCCAGAGACTTAACTCAACAACCTGATAAAGGCTGGTTCTGTTTTGGTTCTATTCCAGGGATGACTGTGGAACCTCTGGAGATGATGAAGCAAAGGATTTTGTAAAAATGAAGAACATTACGGATAACCACTAGCATCCTCTTCATGAGACTGTCATACAACAACAGAGTGTCCTCAGTCAGAGGCTTCATCAAAACACCTGGAATACAGCCTGCTACAGGAGATAATTTCTGTCCACAGCCATTAGAATCAACAATAACTCCTTTGAAGAAAATTATGAGATATGAGTTACAGCATTTAATTTTGTTCCGGGATTAACAAAAAATATTTTTGAATTGAATTATTATAAACTGGAAGATTGTTTAACAAAAATACCAAAATTCATCATTCATGATGAGTGTATGTAAACTGACTGGCCATGTGAAACCTAGCTGGTCTGAAAATGAGAGGAAACACACAGCTAACTGCAGAGAAACAACACTAAATTGTGTTATATTGCTAATTGGAGCAAAGTGAAGATCACATACAAAGACGAAGCAGAAAGAAAAAAAAAACAAGGAAATTGTTTTGGGGAAGCCAAACAGGCAACCTCAGTGAGTTCATTAGCTTATTAACTAATTAGCTTTCAAGCTATCTCAACAACCGCTAGCTATCTGTTTACGTTCTTAACTCCTCACACATGTGCCATTAGTTCAGTTGGTTAAAGAAGAAGGGCTTTGATTTTACAAGCATCAGCTGGTTTCTGAAGATTTCCAGAATTAGGATGGTTCTTGTGTTGAAATGCAGGTCAGTAAATACAAAGCTACTGATCCATTTTAGAAGCATTTAGGCTTAGATCGGGATTTGATCTTATTTTTCTGTTTTATCATTAAACCTACTTTTGAGACACAAATTAAGCTCTGGTTCTCAACCCTCTGAAGATAAGCACATTGTGAACTTGCTTTAGATTTTATGAAGTGACAAAAACCACAGTAAGTGTGGTCTCTAATTGTGCTAATTCTCCACCGCTTGACACAGTTTTTTCCATTTCAAATGCCCCCAAAACAAAGACTCCATTAATTGTGTCAACATCAAGACTGTAATTTTGTTAGGAGAACCCACTCCCTCCTCTAACCTCTTTTTTCATGGTATGAAAATGTGATTACTGTTTATACAGTAATCAGATTTTTTTTTAAAAGGCATGTTAGTACAATTTCAAGTTTGCTAGAATAATTGATGCAGTTAAGTGAAATTGATAGAATTAAATTACTTTGTTCCACAGTTTTTCCAGGTTTTCCCAGAATTTTAAGCGCAGGTTTTCTTCAAGTTCAAGTTTTTAAAGCCGCAGTGTATAGCTGTGGCGACACTACACATTACAAATATTTTCTTTTACATTTGTTGAAAGTGTCAACTTTATGTGTATGGTATGAGACAGTTAATCTGTGAAAAAAAATTTGCTTCTCTGCCTTTACCTGGTACTAACTAGAAACAACCAATCAGAGTCAGGCGGCGTGTCTCAACGCTGTCAATCCCTCTTCCTGTGTTGCTGTTCATCCATGTCTCCTCCTTGGTTTCTGCTCTGCTGCAGCTAGCAGAGTTGATGCTCCACCATTCGCACATTTAGCAGCGAGGTCATGATGGTGATTGACAGCGCTAAGACCCGCCTCCTGGCTCTGATTGGTTGTTTTTGGCCAGGAGTGATTTCTTCAGATGGCAACAGTAGCTCAGAGAGAAGGGTAATGTATCTCAAAACATACTGTCACAACATGGTGACAGTTTGAACAAATATGGAAAAACATAATTTTTTATAAAAGTTACATACTGCAGCTTTAAGTTCTAACCTCTCGAAGCTTTTACGACATTAACAGCCATGTTTTGAACAGAGATTGGGTGTTGTGGGTGAGATTTAGGAGGGAAACTAAGACATCTCTCTACCCAGTTACTCTGATTCATCCCAAGATGTCCTAAACCAGAAGAAATAAACTTTTCCCTAAAAGATTTCCGAGTCTCCTGGTAGAGAAACCTTCAGGGCAAGGTATCCTACTCAGACATCCAACCCAACCAAACTGACTCCTTTTCAGAGCTGCAACTCCTCACCCCATCTCTGAAGGAGCGCTCAAATGCTCCACTGGCCAATGACTGGAGACGGAAGCTATACCAGCATTTCATAGAAAACATCTTTTCATTTTTGACGTTCAGCTCATAGAAACAAACAAGAACTAATGTGACACAACAAATAAGTCATGTCCTTTTGCACAGGCATGAACTGTTCATCTAGTCAGTCCTGTTGGTTGTAGTTTTAGGGTGTAAAAGATTTTACGTCTCAATAGTCTGGCCCAATCTCCAGATCTCGCAACCGCAGATTAGGAGACTATATAGATGGCAAATTCTCTTTGAAGACGAGCCTCGCTCTAAAGCAGCAGAATTCAAAGTATTGTCACCCGGATTTTTCCTGCCCTCCGATTCTGAGATGCCAGGAAGAATCAAACAGAACACTTGTTGACCTGGCCGTGACACGACTCCAGGGCCACCAGAGAGTGCCTTAATAAGTATTCTTAAACACGGAGGGGGATTAGCCAGATGGCCAGATCACTCTTTTCTCCAACCTCTCCCCATCAGTAGATTTCCAGTGTTTCCCGACCCTGCTGAAACCATCGGGATTGGCTTCATTTAGGCTAGTGTTACCGACAGCACTATTTGACTCCAGATATAATCTTTATTGCTTACAGAGAGAAAGTCCATTAAAAGGCAAACTGTAGGGTCCCAGTGCTGAAAGGTTCCTGGAGTGATGCCTGCGAGAGCCTTAAAAAAAAAAAAGGACCCCTTTCTTCGCTAAAGTGAAAGCAGCTATTGAGGACGCTCAGAGGAGAACACTGCTCAAAGTGGTGCTCTACATTCGCTGTGAGACAAATCAAAAGTGTTTAGTAAGAGACAGTGGTGGTAGTGGTGGGAGGGGGAAAACTGCAGAGGACATACACAGGGTGTGATAAGTTTTGTTAAATGGACTACAAATTGGTCACTGTAGCAGGAGACTTTGACTTCCATTCAATGTAGTTTCTTTGTTTGTGTTAGGATAGGCCCATGGTCTAAACAAAACATGTTCATTACATTTTTTGCACAAAATGATTCTTGGATAATTAAGTTTTAGTCTGCTCAGTTCTACTTTGAGCTCTTTTCTGAGTGAAGTTTCAAGTTTCATTCAGGGCTTCAGTTTCTCGACGTTTACACTCGCACGTCAAAACTGTACATCTGTGCATCTCGAAAAGCAGAAGTGCAGCCTCATGCACAAAAAGCAAAAATACAGTAAGTGGTTTCTGAAAGATATGTCAACAAAAAAAAAACACTTATCTAGCACAAAAACAAATGCATCCCCTTTAAGACCATAAGTGAGAAAAGGTCCAAAAGAAGTCAAGTCAAGACAGTAGACATTGTATCGATTATCATTAATTTCCACTACTGCATTCATAAAATATATCTTCCATTACATTAAGACTAGGCTGTGCTCTTCACAAGGAACATCAGTCGAGAGAAAGTTAGTGACTATGCCAGAAAAGATCCTAAACACCACACACAAAAGCTGCACTAAAAAATCTGACTTGAAAGAACGTAGCCAAAATCATTTGTAAATTGAAAGCTTATCCAAAGTGCCAAACAGTGGCATGGAAAAGCTCGGAAACTTACAGAGATAAGAGACTTTCAGCTCCAACACCCTCGTCTCACTTGTGGCCGACTTTAAAACGCATGAACGTTGCCTGAAAAACAGAGAAAACTGGATTTTACCACAGTGACTCAAGCATCACACATCTAAATGCCTGTTCTTTGTCATCACAGAGTTCCCTCGAAGGGTATGCATTCACCCAAATGATGACAAAGGAAAGCCATGAGATTCTACATATTAGCCATTATTTCACACCTGAGACCTACGAACTGAGCTCCGATAAAGTCTACAAACTCAAAGTGGAAAAACTTTCAGCCCACCAGAGAGGCCTTTGCGCCCGATGTTCGAGACCGAACAGAGGACCAGTGTGAAGTTCAAGCGGCAACAGAGGCAGTGGAAGTTCACAGCGGAGCAAAAGAGGATCAGTGTGCGTTCTTCACAGCGCTTTCATTGAACAAACAGCATCACATACTCTCATACCACGCAAGGTCCAACAAACAACAAACAACGGGATTTTTGTACAGCGCTTTGAAGTTGGTGAAAATTGGCTGCAATCCTTAACGTAGTAAGCGATGCCTGACGTTTACATTTAAGAATCAATTCCAGTGAAAGCAAGTTAAAAAAAAAGGTCTCAGGTCATTTGGACAGCTCTCTGTTCTTCAGCGGCCCGGCCTGAACAAACCACTTTGACTTCGAGGGCTGACCTGGGGTCGGCCTCAATTTGGTCTCGCACGCCCTGCACGCTCAAGTCGCAAGCAGGCGTTGCTGAAGCAGGAGGTCACAGAAAACAAATAACATCAAAGGGGTCAAAATAGCCAACAAGATTCTTTTAAGGCACCGCGACACGAAAGAGGCGGCTGCGACAGAGCAGAGAAGCTCCAAATTGAGGAAGGATGGAAGATGGCCTTAATTGATAGTGGGAGGTCAGTAATTTAAGAAATACAGAGGTGAACAAGATAAAGAGGAAGTTCATGGAGTGGAAAAAGAAAGCAATACTTGCTCCAACAAAACTTGGCATCATGACGGCTCCTAAATGCGGCATCTAAGTTGTGCAAAAAGGGCAATATAAACACGCCTTTGATTCCAAAATTTGAGGCTAATTGAGAACAATGAAGGAAAAAGCAAACTCTGGGCATGTATGATCTTTTATTCATGTCCATAGTCAACCAAATGATTTTCTCTTGCATTTTTTTTCTCTCAGGGCACTATTAAGTGTGCACAAAAAAGTAATAATAATGATAAATCATCTGCAAAAAAGAATTCAAGGATTTGAAAGTTTCTTGCAGTCGGCTGACTTTGGGTTGGATTTGCCAGATCCCAGTTCACACTCCGCAGCTCTCGCTGACCCGTCTGAACACGTTTCCCACGACTGCTGAACCAGTTTTTCTCTTTCCCCTCCATTTCGTACTGCAGATAGCAAGTCCAACACCTGGGGAATGCTGGGTAATCAGAGAAACAGCTGGCTGCCTTATTGTGAAGAGGTGCCTCAAACCATACATACCTGTTTAATATACAAATTCAATGGAAGTCTTGTATAAGACTTTCTAAGGATTTTCAGTATAAACTTGGATCCATAAAAACTGTCAGTACTTGGATATGAGCTGCAGGTAAGGAGAAGAATCAGAGGGGATTCAAGTTGGAGGGTTTGTGACTTATAGTTCCTTGTCAATTTTTGGAATGTGCATGAGAAACGGACAAAGGTTTCAATGGTGTTTTCACACCTGATAATCTGGTAGATTTGGTTAGGATGTGGACCAAAGTTGCAACATTTGTTATATTTTCTATTGGTGCGGTTCGCTTTCACACTGCACTGTTTCAATTGAACCAAAAACCTTTGAGCAACCTGTTCCCCTCCACCTGTGCCTGTGGTGGCGCTGCACCAAGAACCGCTGAAGGAAACGACACGAAAAACCTCAGCAGAAAACACTGAGCGCAACTTCTTTCTTCACAAAATCTAAACACTACACTCCCGGGTTTGTTTTGGTTGTGTTTACCCAGAATTCCCGGTGCTATAGTCCATTTCCTGGTTTTGGAGCACCCTGCAATACCCTTGGTTGTCACATGTGCATTTAAGAGTATAGTATAGTTTATAAACATTTAACTTCAAGTAAACTGCCTCATTTTAAGCATCAAATAAGTACGGTTGTAATAACACTAGAACAAACTGCTTCTTGCTAAGGGAGGGTAAAAACTGGTAATGCAGAACAGAGGATCGTCTTTTAGAAAGACCTCGATGATTAGAAATGGTACAGGTGAGGTGATGATAACTGTTGTTTGTTCACAGCGGGGTCTGCACCCAAACAATGAATGCACACATTGAAACAACCAAATATGCATGGCCCCAAATGTCATCCTGCTGCAGCTGTCAGTGCCACTTGTGCAGATGGAGACACTCTGGGGTAAGAACAATGGAACTCTATCAGACAGAGGCTATCTCAATAAGCGCGGCGCAGCATGCGGCTCGGTGCTGCCACGTTCAGCGTTTCCAAATAATCATATGGCCAATTAAACCAAAATGAGCTTCACTTGACCCATAAATGATGAGCTTATAGCACGTGCCATCTCTCAGATGGCCTCTGGTAACGTCGAACATCGAATATTATTATTTAGCTCAGTTTTTTTCTTTTTCTCTTTCTTTCTCTCTCTCTCTGAGGGGGCCCGTAAGCAAGCAACACACTTCCAATAAATGGTTACACATTTCACACCATGAAACTGTCTATTATTGCACAGGCTTCTGATTTTTTTTTCCTCTTTTTTTTAACCAAACCTCATACCTCGCCAACATTAGCATTTCGCAAAAATGAGTTTCTAAAATGTATTATTTTCCAACAGAGACATTTCGGAGACAATTTGTGCTGGACATCTATCAGTTGCTTATTTGATTTCTTGTTTGTTTCAGTTCTTGAAGAGTAACAGCCTAAATGCCAAGGACATATTGGTAAAGAAATAGCTCATAAACTTCTTTTAAGAGAGCCTGGAGGAAAAAAAATTATTTACTGCAGTTTTGTACCAACAAATCAAACCCAATCTTTCCGCCAATAAACTTTATACTTCTGTCAATTCACCAGAAATTCAAACTGGGAGTGGCGACCGCAAGGATTTTTAACGCTATCAGAGGCTTTTTTTTTTTTGATTGGGTGTTGGTACTCTTGGTTAACTTTCGCTGCTGATAGGAGGCTAAAAGCACAGATACAACGACTGCACACCCTTATAGGTCACATTAAGGCATAAAATTTGATTCTGACACCTGTTGAAGACTTTGTTTACTGGTGCTGATTAAAAAAATCTGAACACGAACCAAAGAGTGCACAAATGTAGGAGCAAAATTGCTTTCTGGGAAAGCTATCTAGGAGTTATATGCAAGTTTAACAAGTATGAATGAAGAAATGTTAATACAGTTTTCAGGACACGAGAGGCTGTGTAGCCATTCGTGTGAGTCACGGAAACGGGAAGATGACCCACCTGCTGATATGCCATTAAATGCAGAGAGGCCATCCAGATGCCGACTGAGACTCATATATTGCATCTTGTTTGTTGCAGTTTTAGTGACTTACATATAAAAGGATGAGTATTTTTCAGAAATTTCATAAGCGGTAAAATAAATGCTTTTAAGGTAGGTTTCCTTTTTTTATAAACGTCATAAATTCCCACTGGCCACTTTAGTAGTTGGTTACTATTTTTTTTAAAAACACAGGCTTACATACCATAAAATACACACTCACTTTCAAACCTGGAAGATTATATATGTCAACTGCTGAAGTAGCAGTCATCTAACTGAGCAGGAACACTCATAACGTCATGTGACAACTAAGGCTAGACAAGAACGAAGCCTGGCAATGAAAGTCGTAGCTAGCTTGGCTATGTTAGGAGCTACGTCACTGCCGTCCTTTACTTGCTTGTGCAAGCTCATTGGACAAAGAGATGGATCAATTACAGGAGTAAGTACAAATAGGAGCCACACAAAGCTGTGTTTTTTTTGTTTACTTCCTCTTGGTCAGCTCTGTTAACTAGCTGGACATCCTAGCTAGTGTAGCTAAAAGCTAGTCGTGTCACTGCTGAGCTCAACGTATTTTAACGTGTTAATTATAACATTACTGGTCCCCTTTCCTTTTTTTGCATACAAAAGTCTTGAGCTGAAAATTTTGTGTTTGCGTATTTCTGACACACAAGCAACGTCCAGAAACAGCGATGAAACTCGAGTTTTGAACTTGCTTCAAAACACAATCTCATGGCAGACTGGAAAAGACTGTTGCTGTGAAAAGGAGAAGCCTAAAATAGCACCTCAATGCTAAACATATTGCAGCAAAAAAAGACATCCCTACAACGAATGTCAGCATCTGCAGTCCACGTTTATAAAACTTTTTTTTTGTCCAAGACATTACATGACGAAATGTGATAATTATAAAACATCCAAAAAAAACAAATGAAACTTACAACTATCACTATGTTGTATGAGCACAGCAGCCATACTAGTGACCCAACTCGCTGCTCTCCAACTTTCAACGTCATAATTCCAACTTTAGCAGAACAAAGAACTCATCATGACATCCTATCATGTAGAATGTAGATGGTAAAATAGTGGCTCTGATGCCAACTTGTCTTAGCAGAAGTTAGAAATGAAAACTTTGAAATTACTCTGTATCTAAATTTTGTTTGAAAAACAATCTGAACGTCATTCCGGCTCCATGGACCTACTGACAACTAAAGTTTTTGATTTCAGCGACTTCCTTTCTGGTCAGATTAAGGATAAGCAAGCTACATCAGTTGACATATGTGTTAACAGAAAGTGTGTTTAACATCCAATCTGAGGGATGCTCAAAATACAATACCAAAAAAATAAAAAAAAACTTATCGCAAGTTTTCATTTAAATGGACTTTTTAAGCTTGCCAATTGTTTAATGGTCAAGAAATGACTCAGACAATAATGTCTCCTGATTACATAAAATAAAAAAGACCTTGTTGAAGGTATGAAAGAGGCTTGTTCAAACTGCTATAGAGGACTTTTAAACAGAGGGATCAGACGAGAGGGAGTTTGAATGAATAAAACACTTTTACGTTCCCTTCGCAAACAACAGGGGCGGCAAGGGGGGGAAACACTGCGGAAGCTTAAGTGACAATATGTATTCTCTCTCAAGTTGCTGTTAACATAAAATATTGCTAAAGCGAAGGGTGGAAACGGGGTCGGGGGGTGAGAGGGACGAAAGGGGCAAGTGGCGGCACATACATCTAAACCTCACGGCTCCACTCACTACCCTCAAGAGATTACATTCTGCTGCTCGCCATTGTCCGACTCCTTCAAGACAAAGCCTGTTCCACTGTGCAAACAGCACGCCTTGGAAAAGATTGTAAAAACAAGAGGTGAATGTCAAAGGCAAAAAAAAACTGAATAGGATCTCTCCCTTCTTTTGTCGAACAAGTGAGGTATGCACA
Source organism: Poecilia picta (assembly GCA_033032245.1). Taxonomy (NCBI): domain Eukaryota; kingdom Metazoa; phylum Chordata; class Actinopteri; order Cyprinodontiformes; family Poeciliidae; genus Poecilia; species Poecilia picta. The sequence continues at coordinate 5,629,053 of CM065358.1, forward strand.
AACACATCACTGCGTGACAGAGAAGAAAGGAAGGCCTTGTGAAGGAAGGCGCTGGAAAAAAGTTGGAGCGTCTTTGCGATGAAAAGGCCAATACCGTGAGAAGTTGCCTGCCTGACTCTTGGGTCTATAGAAAAAAAAAAGAAGAAAAAAAACCTCCTCCATAAGTATTTAAATGAAAGACCTCCAGGATCATGAGGGGCGAGGGGTTATTTCGTTCCAGAGTCCAGACAAACACGAGGAACGACAGAATGATGACCTATGGCTGCCAAGAACGTAAAAAGTTGCAAAACGCCGTTGGGGACAGTCCGCAAAAAAATAAATAAATACATAAAAAGAGTGCAAAGAAAAATAAGACAACAGCTACAAACAAATGTCTTCGCTCAGATACGGCGAATTGAAATCAGATGCAAGGAAGAAGCACCAACTCTCTCGTTTAGCTTTTCTGGGGTCTAAAGTCAACCTGGTCGCAACCCCAACAAGGCTTTAACTGTCGGGGGGCAATTAATAAGGGGCGACCTTGCTCCCATCCGCACCTCCCCTCCACGTCCCATTCTTTAATTTACAAGGCCAGAGCCAGCCTGTAATTAATTGCTGCGTGCATAAATGTAAATGAGTCCACTGGGGGAAGCCGAGGGAAGGAGAAAAAAAAAAAAACGGCTGTCAGGCCAATATTCCAGCGGGGAGCAATTTGCGAGAGAGGGAAATGATTTAGAGGACGGGGCACAAATCTGCTGCTCGGTGAAACACGGAGAGGCCAAACACGAGGGGAGACTTGTTGAGATGAAGAAGCTGGTCGGCACAAATGATTTAAAAAGGACAACTGGAATGGAAAAAAACATGTACGCCGCTAATAAATATAACTTGTTTTATTTAAGACTTTTTTTACTTACGTTTGTCTTTCAGCCCCAATGTCTAAACATGACTTTTTCTATGTTAAAGCCAACAGATGTTTCTGCTGTCATTTCTAATTCCTCACTCTGCGTCCACAGTGATATATTTTTGACGTTCATATTTCACTATGCTGCGACGTTGAGTTTGATGCAATCCTTTATAGTGAAGCCGGGATTTTCTCATTTCTTTACACTTGCTGCTTTTCTAAGTCCTTTCGCCAGAAAATTCACAACTATATAAAATGAAAATCTGAGAAAAATGTACCGATTGGAAATCAAAATTGAGTCCCACAGCATGTTTGGCTGGCAGTGACCTTTTTCTATTATTATTATTTTGTGACTATGTTTCCAGAGATTTTAATAGATATTCAAAGAGGAATTCATTCACTAAGCAAATAAGACATTCCCTTTAAAAGTATGCTGGTTAGAAGACAACAAAGTGCAGGTAGGCATGTGAAAAAAGTCTTTAATATGTTTCTAGAATTTTCAAATGATTAAAATTTACATGATTTTTCCCTTTTCCTTTCGCCCACTTCAAATAAAAAAAAAACATTAAGAAAACACGAATCCCTCTCGCTTTGCCGGTTAACAACTCGCCTTGTCCTTCAGCAAGTTGTGGAGTTTTACTGCTCCAAAAAAACTATGTAAGTAAAAAAAAAAACAAAGAGTGGCACGCCACAGAAATATGTAATCAATCGTTCATTGCGACTTAGTGGCCGTCATTCATGAAATCCAGCCACAAAAAGCCGCGAGAACAAACAGTTATGGAAACCATTGTGACTTGAAATGTAAAGAAAGCACATGTGAAATCCTCAAGGGAGGGAGGTTGAAGCAGCGACACCTAAACACACAGGTACACACACACACACACACACACACACACAGGTATACACATGCATGCATACACACAGCAGCAATCACAATAGCGTCTTTATGGAATAAGCTCCTTTTCACCAAAGTGCTTTACAAAGGTAAATGAGATTTTTTTCCTATAGCAGGCCTCCAGCAATAACAATTGACATCACAGACTGGTCTAAATATGTTCCCCTTACTGAACAGGGGAGACCCGGTATGAGCTTCTGGAGATCGAGACCAAAGTGGCCTGCTGAGGCGGCAGTTTTTTTTCTCCCCCCTTTCCTGCATCGGCAGGAACCACAGACTTCGAACACGGTGGCAGAGGGCCATTTTATTTGGCTACGCACCAGCTGTAAGCTGAGACGGATGAATTACCTCTTAAAGAACCGTCGAGGGACCGACCCGACTGCTCGTTTCCAACGTTAAACCGTTGTAGACTCAACAACGTAACTGTTTTTCTCCTTAATTTCGAAGCCTCGCAAAAGCACTCACTTTTTGTCGCATCACGGCCGCAGACCCAGAGGGATTTTATCGAGGTTTTGTGTCACAGACCAACACCAGGTGACTGTAAACTCCAAAATTATATTTTTACAAATAAAAAGCTGAGAAGGTATGTCGTGCTTTTATATTTAGCATCCCCAGATAAGCAGAATTAACTCTGCAGTCTAGCTCCTAGTTAACTGGATCTTGACTTTGACTAGGCCATTTTAAAACATACAGTAAAAGCTTCTAAATGGTTCCATCACACCTATGGCTGCAGCAGATTTTCCTCCAGAATTGTTGTGCCCTTATCTCCTTTCATCTTCCGTCAACTCTGACCTGCTGAAGACAAAAATCCCCCCATCATGACGATGCCACTGTTATGTTTTAAGGTGAGGACAGTAATAGTGTATTTTTTTCCACACCATTCTCATTTCCTCTGGGATTTTCTCAAAACAGCTGGATTTCACATAGCTTTACAAAAACTATTAAGTTCCTCCCAATACTATTATATATATATACAGTATATATATATATATATATATAATATATATATATATATATATATATATTAATATATATATATATATATATATATATATATATAAAATACACACAAGATCAGTTTCCAAAAAGTTTTCATTCACACAAACCAGAACAAATACGCCCCTGAGCGTTGTTTTAAACATTCCAAACACATAGGGAGCAGTGTAGCGCAAAGCTAAAACCTCTGCCAACCAGTCAGATTGCTTCAAAACATCAGTTTAATTTCCTGTTTAACTGAGATCCTTTAAAATACCTCGTTCGAAAATAAAGTTGATAAAATGTCGAGCAAGACGATGGATACATTGGCTCATTATTTGTCAGACTGTAATGGATAGGGTCATAAATCTCCATTTTCCCATGTACACACAAACACAAATAAGGAGTTTTCTCAAATCTCGACTTTGGTTGGAGTTTTCATAAATAATTGTTTTTAGTCGAAACGTATATAAAACTAAAAATGTTTCCTTTGTCCCAGGTATCTAGTTACGTGTGGACTATGCCTAAACTACACACAGGTGGACACTGTTTATTAATTAGGTTGTCCAGGATTTCATTTAGGGGCGTCAGAGTAGCAGCAAGCTGAATTCAACTGTATTTACATGTGGTGAATATTTCCTCTTATTTCACAATGATGCACTATTTATTTTAAGAAGTTTTGAACATCGTCTTCATGAGACTTTCATACAACAGAGTCTTCAGTCAGAAGCTGAAACAGAGACGGCTGCAGGGGATTCTTCCTCCCTACAGCCATTAGGCTGAATGGAGAAGAACCTTGAATAATATGAGTTACATTTAATTTCCCTTTGGGATCAATAAAGTGTTAGACCAAAGCAGCAAAACTCACAATAACTACAGTTCACAACTCGCGTGAGACTAGGTGAAACGCTCACATCCAAGTGTATTCTTGTCAGCTAGACGCTGTGGGGTAAATGTCAGAAGGCCGAAACCTGAGGTCCGAGTCCAGTCAGCTGGACACTCGAGTCAGTGGCCCCCCTCTCATCACGGAGTGACAAACATGGCCGCTCTGCACTGTGCCACATGCAAAGTAAGTAAGCAGGAACTGAGACGGTGGGGGGTGTGAGGTGTGTGTTCTGTAAGCAGCATCTCAGGACACACGGCACAAATCGGATGTGCGGCTCTCATAGCGTCACACTGCTGCTACGTTTCTATCCTGGGCCCACCTCGCTTTTATTTCCTCCACATCTGTCTTTTCTCCCTCGCCACCGGTCATGACGATGACATCGATTAGAGGCCGCTTTACAGCCAAGAAGCCATGGTGACGCCCCGCGCGGACAAGCTGGCCGTCGACCAATTCTATCCAGGCTTCTGCTCGGCGGGTAAGGGCCGTGTCATCCCTGGCCGTCTCCACTTCACCACAGGATCGTTTTGGAGGACTAGCACCGAAAATACAGCGACCACGCCCTACTACGCCGAACCACTGTCAAGGGACAGTTAGCCAGACTTCTTCTGACACCCCAGTGACCCATCTGGGTCGTTTACGGCTGGTTTGCTTTTGAACTTTACACCTGCAAGATGCGTCTTCATTCATGCAAAGTTACAGAACAATTGCAAATTGCCTTGCTGATGCTAAAGTACTATTTAATTAATCAAACGGCCTAAAGAAGAAGAGGAAGCAGTTTGTTGATGTGTGGTAAACTGCTCATAGCAAAACATCTAAAGATTACATTTTGAAATGCTTTTTGCTAAGTGGTTTCATAGAAAGACATGACACCGGCTCATATATATAGATATAGATATAGATATAGATATATATTTTTTTTCATATTACAACCAAAAAAATTATTTTATTGGAATTTTATGTAAAAATTAGTTTTGGTTTATTTTTACAAATGCAAATCTAAACTATGGTATACATATTTCTACGTAGCCCCTTTGACTATGGTACCCATAATTTTTTTTAAATAAAAATGAAAACTGATTTTCATTTTAGCTTACTAAAACTTAAATGTTGAAATTTTAAAGTTTAAGTTGACTGAGGCTTCATGCTTAAAATTTTTAAGTGAACTAAATAAGTGGAAGATTGCCTCAAGGAGTGGGGCTTTTCCCAATCTACAATGTTTTCCTGTATTGGCCCAGCTAAAGCACAGCGTTTGCTCTATCCAAATGATTCCAGAAAAGCTCAGCAAGACAGAAATTCTTTCTGCTCACTACATCTTGAGACTTCCATCTTTGGACAAATGATCTTAGACATCAAGTTTCCCTTCAGACTTTAAACGTAACAACTGCTACAGTATCTAATTCACAGGTATCATCACTTCAGATCAACTTATAAAGTGCTCATTGAGAGCTAGAGCAAATAATTTCGATTGTTTGTTTTAACCTTCAGGGCGTGCCACAAGGGTGGGGCTGATATGTCGTGACAATACAGATGCAAGCAGCCTGGCAGACTAAGAAAAGAGAGCTGGTGTATCTTCAGCACTTTTAGTCAATTGTCAAAACTTTCAGGTATCCATATTCTCTTCTCTATCAAACCCCACCCATTTGTTTTTTTAACAACGCCACATTAACCACAAGATGTTTGCTAACGACGCCCACTTTTCAATATTGACAAGACGCATTATGTAATTTAAGAGCTGTTGTTGTGGCTGTGGAGTCATTTCTAACAGTTAATATTTTTTCAGATACATTTTGAAAAATATCTTCAACAAAAATCATAATTTTTCTCCAGGTAATCGGGGATAATCTTGTTTTTTTCCCAACCCAAACAAGGTTCCTTGTAAGCACAAAGTTACGTTCACTGAGTGAATTAGACAATACACACACGAGTCACATGATATTTCAGACTAAAACAAGCAGTGGTACAACAGCTTGTATTGTTTAGTTAGTTATTTAAACACCTCAAATCATCCAGTTTTTGTCCATTTTTAACGCTAATGCTGTTTAGCTGCTTGTTGGTCGGAAAACAGCAATACCTAATTGAGTTTAGAGCTTAAATCTGAATGGTTTTAAGGTGATTCAGCAAGTAAAAGAAGAAAGAGGAGTTTAAAAAAAAAATTCTGTAAAATCACCAGGAGGAGCGCGGTCGCTTAAGAATCCGTCACAGCCGCTGCTGCGTTTGCAGTCAACGGCTGCTGACTGACAACAAAAGGCTCCCTGGAGCAGTTGTGTCAGTCACCTGATCACTTTCTAGTATTGGTAGAAATTTAAATAAATAAATAAAAGCGTCCCCGTGATTGACTCGAGTCAAACAGGCTGACCACAGCACTTTAGACTTGCAATTTATGACGTGTTTTTTTTTTTTTTCCAGGACTCCATCGTTCATGTTTAGTCCTGGCATTTGCCTCTGCTGAGATTATAATCCTTGTACACATTAGATAAAATCTTTTTCAATGATAGAATCACACACTTCATCAATTCTAGGATTTTATGTAACAAAAATAACCAAAACATGGGCTGTAGCTCAGGGCGCCAAGTTTTGGGGGACACTAAAAAACTGCTTTAATACTTTTGCATGTTTTACAAACACTGCACTTTATATTGAAGTCATGAAATCAATTTTAAATATTTTTGGGACCAACATTGAGCCGTCTGCCAGATGTTTTAGAGTGTTTTCAGCACTTAGCTTAGCGGTTCGCATACACAGTGTTTTGTGTCAAACGCATCAAACCCTTTTAACTGCCTGTTCACCTCCTCACCTGTGATGGCGCTTCACCAAGAACCACTGAAGGAAACGCCATAAAACCTCTAAAGAACGTAACTTTCCTCTTCACGAAATGTAAACGAAGTTGGAGAATCGTCAGATTTTAGCGATTGTAGAATTTCTGTTTTTTCTTAGGCAAAAGGCCAAATGCCATTTCTCCAGCTAGCAGTAAACATGAGTGTTTGTTTTGGTTGTATTTACCCAGAATTCCCTGCACTATAGTTAGCTTTCTGCTTTTGGAACGGTCTCCGGTTTGCTTGGCACTGAAATATGCATTTGAATCGCGCCAGAGTTCACTACAACAGAATCAAGAGCTAGGTTTGTAGGCGGACTAGCGTTTGATTACGAGTTCACACCTCCCCAAACGAACCAGACCTGCTAGGCAAACAAAGTGAAATTTTATTAAAGTGGAATAAACCTTACACCAACTATCCATCAATTCATACCTGCTAATGGGATAATTTGTAAAAAATAATAAAAAAATAAATTTCCTCTGTGATAGGGCACCAAAACTGGCTTCAGCCCAGAGGCCCTTATTCTTCCAGATCCTGCCCTGCATGGGAGTAAAGGACACACACCAGAGCCAGAATTCTGCTCTTTTAACAAAGAAGTAATAGATCAGATTTGCATGCGTAAGCAGTGATGAGTAGGACTTTATCAAGGTAATTGCTTCTAAATGAAACATTTGAGAATTAAATTAGAATCAGATTTTTGTTTTTTCCAAAACGCTTCATGAGTGTTTGGTGAAAAAAAAAGGTGAAATTATGACAAATTAACTATTCACACAGATAGAAATGTCATTATTCTTTATCATTGAGAGGAACTGATTGCATTTTTAAAATATGTTGATTAAATATGTTTTTTAATACATTTATGTCTGCTATAAATGGGTTTTTTCTTCAAAAATTACAAAATAATAGAGAAAATGAGCAAATTTATATTTCCAGTTTTAAGTGCTATATGAGGAATTAATCAGCATTTAGAAATGTCATCCAGTGTTTCTCCATCGCATTTTCACTTCCAATACAGAAAGGAATTATTTAAAATATTTAGCACAAACACAGATCCCTTCTTTTTTTTTGCAAAAAATTGTATTTTTGTCTAAAGACGCTTAAACCAAATTAGAGGAATTTATCTCTCAGAACTGCCTTGAGCTTATGCAACTTTTTTAAAAATTTGTTTCTGCTACTTCAGTTATTGGGTTAGTTTCTCCGGCACCAAACAGGAAAAACCAACCCGGATCTCTGCGTTGTGCGTCGGTGCAGAGCAAGAGGAGATTTTCTGCTCCGAGCTGCAAGATCTTTCTTGTGCCAAGTGAAAATCTAATGAAACACAAAATCAGCATTGCAAACAAATGATTCCAGATTATTGCAAAATTAGAAAATAAAACGAATGGGTTTGTGATAAATGCAGACTTGAACTAGTTTTGATTTTCCTCTGATTTTAAAATGCACAGATGGAGTCCATATGAACAGTCCAATGCTGCGGCGCTCTGGTTCTTAAACACCTTTAGCCATTTTCAGCAGAAAGTTTAGCAGATATGAAACAAACCGACTATTTATGTGGAGATTATTTTACTTCTGAAGTTGAGACTGGGAACAAAATCAAGCCCAATTTCATGGAATACTACAGAATGTTGTGTTATCTTTTTTCCACTTTGCCAAATGGTAACGCTGCAGACACCTATTATCTTTGATTCCGCAGGTGGTCAGCCTCTTCTATTTCACTCATCTTCCCTTCCTTTAGAAGAAAAACAAATTTGGCAGTTTATAAACATTCCAGCTTCTGAAAAACCGACTGATCATGGTGTGAAAAGTAAAAGGGCTCCTGTTATCATTTCTGTGACAGTAACTGTGTTTTGAAACTGCAGATAGCAAGCAGAGAACAGCATGATAGCCTGACTAATCAAGCTGCTAATATTAGCCTGTTAGCAGGGATGGACACAGACACTAGGAGGTAATAGATCACCCGCTCCTTTGTCCTGTGGACAAAAACAGTGCCCTTCTGAAATCTTATTTTTGTTTTTCCCACAGTAGCTGTGTTTCCAGTGACCAAATAATTGCATAATTTAACATTTCAAAAATAAATTTGATTAATGGAAACAAAGCAATTTTGAAATCGGATGAAGTGTTTGTTTTGGTTGTATCAAAATTGGTTTATTTAGCTAAACTGCAACGGAAACACTTTTTTTTACAAGTCAAGTCACATGTGATCAATAACCAGATGTTGCCGCTGGTGCAAATCACGAAGAAGACAACAACAGGAAGTAGCTGGAGGATGATACGAGTCACGTTTTCCAATGACTTATTGCGTGAACAAACTTATTCATGTGTGATTTTAATTGCGTTTGTTATTTAATGGAGGCACAATTGTGAAATTGTGTTTTTTCGACAATAGATAATAAATATTGACAAAGTTTTGCACACATTTGTAATATACACAAAGGCAGTGTGTGGCCAAATCTAGAATTTCTAGACTTAGAAATCTAGATTGCCAGTCCTCCACATATTTGTAATTTTCCTCAGCATCATTTTTTCTCATTTCTCAAGGGTTTGTAGTTAATCTTGTTAATCTTAACTATCAAATAATAATTTCTGTCCTATTACATCATCTACAAGCATAAGTAGAGACAATTATTTAAATGTCCATATTCTGTGCTGTTGCATTGCTATATTACACACGACTACATCAGCCATGTGCCAAACAAGGTGCCCTTTAATTCCGCATGAGCACCTGGCCCCCAAAATGTCTGTGTACGCCCCTGCATGTCATTTTTGTCTTATTTTGTATTCTCCACTTAAAAACTCCAACTAAATTGTACATTTCTGCAAACGTCGCTACAACAAAATAATAAATTCTATGTACAGTAGGAATGCACTGATTTTTTTTTGTTTTCAATTCCTATATTTATATAAATATTTGAGGTTCAATATCGGCCGATATTGATCTGATACAGAAAAACATCTGAACTGACAAAACATTTCTTTCTTTTTTTTAAACATGGACATAAATGCACTGAAAGGCACATTTATTTGATTACTTTGCACTGTGTGCTGTATTTAAGTTCAACAGACTTAAGTACACTAAGAACTTCACAAGCTCGGTCAAACATGTAAAAACAACTTTCATTTGTTCAGTCAGTGCAGGTGTAGAACAACCAATGAAAAATAAATATTAAAAAACTGAAACTTAAAAAAAAGGTTTGGTCAAACATGTTAAAAATAAACTACAACAAAGCTTCTTTCAAATGGTTCAGAATATGAAAGTCATAAATAATAATGCATGACGTCACTCAGAGCACAAAGCATAGAATTAGACTGACTAGCCCTGCCCCTATGTATCGGCCACATCGTCATCAACGATGTCTGATGTAGAATTTTTTTTCAATATCTGGACCGATACATATATTAATATCGGATATATATTTCTAATATATAGCACTGTTTTGGTTGTTTGTTTTTGTTGTTGTTGTTTTTTATAAGATTAATCAAAAAGTTTCAGGAGATCCTGTTCGCTTTAAATTTTGCATGGATGGCGTGAAAACCTGCCGATTCTCAAATTTTGCTGTTAGCTGATGTCAACAATGCATTTACTGCACACACACACACAGACGCACACACACACACACAAACACTCCTTTACCCAAGGAAGAGAGTGAGTAAGGTCAAAGGTGAAAGATGGACGAACAAGTGTGAGACAAGCGAGGAACTCCAAAGCGTTTCATTCTTTGGACTCGGACAGTGGGAAGGAGGCAGGTGCTGCATAAATAAACACACTAAAGTAAAAAGAGAAGAAGTGTGGGGGGAAGAGAGGGATTTGGGGGCCTAAATGTGTCTTTTTTCCCCCTCCACCCTGGAAGGAAAATAAGGAATCCTTTCTCAGCTGTGTGTGCAGCTGCGAGACACGGAGCAGTGTGTCCGCGCAGAGGGACGTCACGCGTTCCTCCGTCGACGAAGAAAACACAAAAGACGTGAAAGCCCTCACACACACCTACGACGGCTTTCGTGGTTGAAAAAAAAAAAAAGAAAAAACTGACGGGGGTATCCATCAGCGCGCTCCGAGCGCTCGTTCTCCGGGGGCCCCCGAGCCTTCTTCTTCTTCAGCAGCAGCACTGCAATTTGGGTGTGCCGTTGGGGCCGGAGATAAGTATAGGCTGACTAATATGCACTTAGGATCCCAGGGAAGAAATACTTATGGCTAAATGTTTAATTTGTGTTTGTACAACACATGTCCAATTTCAGAGAGGGGTGGGGTGTTTGTCGGGAGGAGGGTGAGTGGGGGGCCCGGTGTCTCTCTCAAAGAGCCCCGACAACAAATAATTAAGGCTCTCCGGATCGGGGCCACAGGCTTAAAGCGATGAAGTTGAATGACATCTTCGGCAAAAAAAAGAAAAGGAAGAAAAAAAACATCTGGAAGCGATTAAACCTGCAACACCGTGTGTCTGGATGGAGGGAGGAGAAATAAAAGGACAAAAACGACTCATCGAGTCAGGTACCGTCTCCATCACGTCGATACGGGGGGGCGGAGGAGGGATGGAGGGATGGAGGGCGGTCTCTCACTCTTCCTCCCCGACCGCAACCCGAGAGCCGCTCTGCGTTCCAACGAATCAGTCCGGTCAAATGAAATCCGTTCAGAAAAGACGACGACACTTTTTTGTTGTTTTGGTTTTTTCACGCCAGAGCAAATGAATCCCGTTCCTGAACATTTCTGGCCCATTTAAAGACGGCTCAATGTGTGTTTCAAGGCTGTTACAAAGGGAAATCAGGAATCTGAAAATGCAGTGTGAAATCAGACAAATGTTTTTAGAAATGAGCTGGTGGTGAAACGAAGGCCCGGAGACTGAGATGTTGTCTTCAGCTGAGACGGACAGTTTGAAAGGATTTTAATACAAAAAGGAAACTAAGTAAATCATTAAGATCTTAGAAACATTTGAAAATAACAAATCAGTCATTTTTAATGTCAAATCTCTTCAAAATGTTTTGTTTTTGTTTTTTAATCAGCATTTGAGCATTTGATAACTTATTGAGCTTCACAAGTCCCATGCAAATCCCCTTGTGGAAACTTTCTGAATTCACCCGCAGGAAGACTATTTTTTATGAATTATTTTGAGAGAAATTGACTTATCTTATATTATAGATTCATTTGTAAACTGAAACCTTAAAAAAGTTGAAAACAAGTTCGATTTAAAAGATGGATTTGGTTCATCTATCTTCAGTCACATTCAATTAGTTAGACGTTCCTTTTCACTCCAGCCCTTCAGCAGGTATTAAACATACTTTTTATTAAGATCATACTTCTGTGTATACATATCGTTTCTTTTAATTGGTTGATGTAATATTCTGATTTTAAAAGTCATATTTTCATTGACTGTAAATAGAAAATCTTCATAATTAATAATGATGGAGTCTTTCAGACATCCATCTATCTTGAGTTAATCTATATAATGTGCTTCAGTTAGTGATATTTGTAGAATAAATTAACTTTTGTGTAATATTTCATTTGATACAATCAGTTATTATTTATCAATTGACACAATTGATTGAACGAGATTCTTATTCTGTCATAATAAATAAATAAATTTGTACATCAGCAAACTTTTGTCTAAATCATATTTAAAAATCTCCTATTTATAAAGAAATCTTGCTTATAAGACGGATCTGGCCATCACCTTTTATCATCTTGTTTATCATATCGCTCATTACTTATCGTGATAAATTTCTTATAAGATCATTTTCATTTACCGCTTTCGCAATAAATTCAAATTAATAATCTTCAAACCCCCCAAAACTCTGTGTTGTTATTTTTACAATTTTCTCCACTGTTTGCTCAGTGAAAGCATCAATACATATTATTAAATTTAAAAAATATGATTAAATTCAGTAACTGTGCAGTTTAATAGTGACACAAATCACTTCCTTGGGTGACAACCCTGTTCTTAAGAAACATATTATTAGTATTTGAGTATCTATGATTGCTCTTCTCCTTAAGAAGTAAAACAATAGTTATTGCTATCACAAGAATACCACAAAATATCATAATAAACAGTTATGTATAAGGTCCCAAACAGCACTGGATTCAGAAAAATAAGGGCCCCAGCAGGAGCCATTTTCAAATAATTGAGTATAGCTTATTAATAAAATGGCATTTTAAATTAATTTTCTTAAAAATAAAAGAAATTAAAAAAAGATCCCATGACTTTAACATGAGGTGCAATGTTTATAAACACACACACACAAATTATTTTGGGTGTCCCCCCCAAATACTTGCCGCCCTGGGCTACCGCCCCTCTTAACCCTTTTCTAAAGTCAGGTTCAGGTCACGACTCAGTTCTGGATCGTTTCGTGTTGAACTCCTGCAAAGGCACTCTGGAGGAGCTGCAGGGGCCCCCAGCTGGAGGCCCCTGACGTATGTTCAAAAGCCTTTCAATGGACCACACAGGCCTGATCACTTGTTGCTTCCCACAGAGGAGGAAGAAGAGTGGCGGTGGCGCTGGAGGCAGTAAAGGGGCAGATGGGGGTGGTGGTGGGTGGGGGGGACAGCAGGTCTCCCCCCTCGGAACAATGTGCTGAATCGGCAGCCTATATATAAGTCTGCCATTTGGACGCTCTAATGCCACTTTACCTTATGAGGGAAGTTCAGCCTGCAGCACCTGCTGCAAACAAAATGCCATAGGAGAGCAGGCCAGATTGTTTTTCACAGACACTCTCACTTACAACAGAGGTGTGCATGCTGGAGGGTGGAGGGGGGGAGGAGGGTGGACTTAGTGGGAGGCTGGAGGAGGGTGGTGTCTATAAATTGTTCTACCAGAGTCCAAACAATTAAACAACTTGTTGGGAATGGTGATTTACTGCGACAGCGAGGGGGGCAGGCCTGAACAGGGCAGCAGAAGGGAGGAGGAGGAGGAGGAGGTGGTGGTGATGAGGGGTGTGGGGGGGGCAATTACAAGTCTGAAAAGAAGAAGAGAAAAAAAGTGGGGGGTAGAGGGTGGTTTGATGCGCACGAAATGAAAAGAAAAGAAAGGATGAGCTGGAAGCATTCAGCGGGTAAATCCTGGGAAATGGAGCATTCTCACCCAACTTCCACAAGTGATTAAAACCGCCGGGATGAGGAGTCAGTGACACGGCTGTCCGGACCTGTGTTTTGGGCTTTCTGTTTTTTTAAAAACTCGTTGTTGTCTTTCATGCGTGAGCTCACTCTCTCCTGCTCCTTCTCTCTCTTTCGCTCTGTTACTCTGAAAGCTTCTTATCTGCGGGCGGCCAGAGGCTTATCTCGGAGGTGTAGCGCCTCCGAACACGGGGAACACCCTCCAAGTGCCTTTATCGCGCATTTTCCACCACCACGCCGTGCGCCTTGTCCTCCCGTACCTCCCTCCCCCCCACACCGTCCTGTCCCGTCATCCTTACAGTGAACTCCAGGGGCCAAAGCCTCGTCCTCCTCCTCCTCTTTGTCCTCCTCACGGGAGCCGAGCTGAAAGCCGGACGATCATGGGATTAGAAGCTCAAGTTCAAACTGTCGGATTTCATCCATGAACACCCATTGTGGGGTTTTTGTGTTTGTTTGTTTTTTTTTTGTCTGTTAGTTTGTTTTTCTTTCTGATCACCTCAAGAGTTAAAACTGAAAAAAATTTAAACTGAGAGACGATAAAAAACGCGCGGGGTCAAACCTGCATGACCTCCCGCAAGATGGAAGGCTTCGTTTGGTTTCTCTCTGCATATTCCAGATGACTTAGAACGTTTTTATGAAGCAAGGATAAGAATACATATACATGACATACTGCAATAATTAAGTACAAACACACACTCCAGCTAAAAGCTGAATTTCACTGTGTCAGTTTCACAGATGTCAGATTTTATATCTTCATAAACCGTTCTTTTTATGTTTTGCCCCCAAACAAACTATAATTTTTGTTTTTTTTTAGAAATTGAATTAGTTTCTAAAATGTTCAAATATGCTGCTGTTATATAGGGTGTGACATTTGATTTTTAATGTATCATTAAGGAGATTTTTCTTGAGAGTTTTGTGCCCAAAGTCACTAGAATCCGTCTGAGCTTGTGCCAAAAGAAGAAGTACTAAAAACTAAATTAACGCAAATCTGATCTTTAGTTATTTTTGTAATAATAATAATAATAATAATGACAATAAGTCACAGCAGATGAAATCTTTTTTTCCCCCTTGCAACAAATGTGATGGAATTTAGACATCACTGCAGCGCATTTATTTTTGCTACTAATAAATAACAAGCAAAAAATAAATAAAAATAAAAATACATACAATAAAATAAAAAACTAAAGGGTTTGTTGGTGTCTGCAGTCGTAGTTAAGGTTTAAAATGAAGCCTCCAGCTGCCAGCCGTTAGTTTCTGCTCATATCTGTGCGGTTTGGATTCAGCTTTTATTATACGATTGTTTCTGTTTAAGAGTTCGCAGACTGGAATGAAAAGTCACGCAAATTAACAACCGTCTGTTTTTAATACTAATGTTATTATTTTTAAAAGGAGAACGCGTTTTAAAACTGTTAATCATAAGATTTTTTTTCTTTTACGACGAATTGGCAGGAAAGTTTTAGTTGAAGTAAGATGATAAAAACTGCAGTTTCGTGCCTAACGTGAAACTTTTGAGTCGCTTTGCTTCCCCCCCCCCTTATTTTTGTGCAGGATATTGTTGAAAACAACCTCTGCGGATTTGAAGCAGCGCGATGCACCCGGAATTTGCAGCTGTCATCGCCGTTTTTATTTATTTCTCTTCTTCTCCTTTTCTTTTCTAAAACAAAACCGAGCAGCGGCGGTTCTGACCAACGGGACCGGACCGGACCGGACCGGACAGCACGCCTCTCTTACCTGGACTCACTTCTTCTTCCACGCTCTCGCCAAAAGAGAGAGAAGAAACAAAAACAAAACTTCGGAGGACTCGTCAGCGTGGGTTGAAGATGAAGATGATGATGATGATGATGATGATGGTGACAGGCAGGAGAAGCAGCAAGTGGCGGGGAGCTCAGTTCGGGCTGCCTTCTGGTCCCGGGCGTAAAGTCACCATCTCTGGACTTTTGGTGTAAACTCCCTCCGTTTGCGCTGCGCGGAGGAGGAGAGAAGGTGAAGAAGAAGAAGAAGAAGAAGAAGGAGAAGAAGAAGAAGAAGGAGAAGAAGAAGAAGAAGAAGAAGGAGAAGAAGAAGAAGGAGAAGAAGAAGAAGAGCGCGGTGTCAAGGAGAGTTTCTGCGTCGCTGTCAGGAGTGACGCCCCGCCCCGGGAGCTGCCAGGTTTTTAATTTACACAGTGACAATAATAATAATAGTACTTTTTTAAAATAATAATAAAAAATAAAGAAGAGTATTTATCGGGTTATTCCCGTCCGGCACTCTGTGGAGGCTCCAGTGAGAGTGCAGGGCGCTGTGGGGCAGGGAGGCAGCGGCAGGATAATCCCCTCCTCTCCTCTCACTCCCACCTTCTCGCTCCCTTCCTTTCTCTCACCCTCTCTCACTTCATCCAGACCTGCCCGTTAGATTCACGGTCCTCCAAGACATTTACCTGCAACTGGAGTCGGTGGTTTTTCTCCCGCCGCTCTATTATTATTTCTTTTCATTTCTTCTTTTAGAGATTCAGCGTGTGGCTGAGTGTAACAAGCCCTACGTGTCTCCATCGTTTTGTCTTAAAAAGCTCACGAAATAATATATTTTATTGTTATTATCATTATTATTTTCTCAAGAATAGAAAAAGATTTTTTTAAAAAAGAGATTACGCCATTATGTTCCGCCTGTTAAATTTACGGAGTAATTGATGCCGTAAACTGGCTCATCAGTGATCATTTACAATGAGAACAGAACAGTTTTTCAGTTTAGTCCACAAAAAATAACATAAGTAATAAAAACTCATCATCCCGATTATGTTTGGACACTTGTTGTTTTTCAGTCTGTCACACAAAAAAAGAAGCATATATTGAAGACATGAAAATCGACCAGAAATACGTTTTAGCGCTGGAACAAAACTCAGATTAACTTCTCGCGCTGCTGAAATTAAGTTTGAACGTCCTGTCAGCGGCACGAGCGTCAGCTGCTCCTTAGCTATTAGATTTACTCTGGCGCCACCTTTCGCCAGGTTTTAGTCGTGCAGGGATAAAACCACGTATTGGACAGTTACTTCAGAAGATGTACTTATTAAGCTCGACAGCTCAAATGAACGTACTGAAGTGATTTTGTGAAATTCCAAGTGCTGAGCTCATTTAGCTTACCTGATTCGTCACCCCATGTTAAAAAGAAGCTAAAACCAATAACTTGTTTATGATTAAAGCATAAAAAATATCTGAAATTACAACAAGGTGGTGTGTAAACCGTTTATTTCAAAGTTGAGAAGCTAAACTTGCTAGCACGTTTGACGTTAGCATTAGCCTTGCCGCTATTAAATTACATCTGCTTAGCCTGCGCAGATAAGGAAAAATGTTCTGTCTGTGCTCTGTTTGTCCTATTAAGACATAAAAACAGGTTAAATGAAGCTCAAGGAGACGTCACTAATCCACAAATCTGATCCTTTTGTCATGTTCAACCATGTTAAATAAAGTGCATGACAGTTGAAGACAAAACAATACAGATGTAGTGAGTGAAAAACCTGCACTTTTACTGAATGATTTATAAAACCATGTCCGGATCATTCTGTCAAAATTTTACAGTCCAGATTGAGCTCTGCAGTGTCTACCAGGTAATCTCTGTAGTCACATGTGAGGAAATTACAAAAAATAAACTAAGACATAAAAGTTACTTCTAGTGACTTAAGATTCCTTTAAAAAATAAATAAATGAAATAAGAACTGGGCAAAGTTTTAGGCAATTGTTGTACACCCTTCTGATCTGGATAAGTCTCTCATCAATTCGATTCATTCATCCAAAGTTAGCAACTCTGCACTATCCAGTTTCTGGGAAAATAGTGGCAGTTTCTTGTCTGGCCTTACAGTTTCTGTAGCTCCTGAAGATGTTGACAATCTGAGCCCGCTACTGTTAAAGCTGCCAGCTGGCATTCCAGATCCTTTATTCGCTACGTTCATGTTGATGCCTCTTGTCACCAGCGGAAACTCTCATCTTTAAAACTTAAACCATACAATAATAAACTAAAGGAAAAAAAGGTCACTTCCCATACTTGTTCGCCAAACGCCAAATGTTACGACTCTACCAAGCCGAATGGTAACAGCAACCAGAATAAAGTCCACCATATTTATTGTTATATAAATAAGGGGATTTCTCATGAACTTTATCCATCTGTTGTCAATACGATAACATTCGACCCGAATTCAAACACCGCTTCAGGCGGACAAACACTACAGTTGTTCAAACTTATAACGCACTTGATTCACTGCAGAATGATTTACATGCAATCCAAACTCAAGATCACATTCCAAACAGGATCAAGTCTCAGATATTTAAGATTAACAGCAACATGGAAGGTATTCAGGTAAGTGACCCAAAGACAAGATGCAGGACATACAAACACAAAAGAAATGGAAAATTGTTGACCTGCATTCCCACGACAGGGCATGCAATTCTCGGCATAAGTTAAGGTCATTTTATTTATATTGCACATTTTCAGCAACAAGGCAATTCAAAGTGCTTTACATGAGTTAAAAGGAAATACAAACAAAGTAACAAACCAGAGGAAAGAAAACGAATCTAATGTTCTAAAGTATGTAAACTAAGTGCTCCTGTTCAGGGTTGCTAAATATCTAAATCCATTTCTAAATAGTGAGTACTCTACAGTTTCTGATAAAATAAGCTAAAGAGTGACTGATCTAATTCCTTTTCTGGGTTAAAAGTAATATAAACTAAGCAGTGTTTGTTCCTTTTAAGTATTTCTGGATTCCAAGTTTGTAGTTATTCTAATTCTGATTCCATTTCTGGGCTGTATAATGGCGCACTCTTTCAACAACATGACATGGTGTCAGGAGTGCTGCTGTAAGTCATCGTGAGCCTGCAACTTTATTCGGCTACAAGAGACATGGCTGAGGACGACGTACAGAGAGTTGGTTCTGCTGGTCCATCTGCAAAGTTCAGCATCCAGCCACCAGAGTCTTTCGACTACACAAAGCAGCAGGAGTGGGCCAAGTGGATACGACGATTCGAACGGTTTCGTCTGGCAAGTAACGTCTAGCAAGTTTTAATTAACGGATTCCACTCAAAGATGCACCTCTGGCAACATGTGGAAAGTGGCAACCTTGAAATGTTCCCACTAACCAAGACATGGCAAAATGTTCACACTGCTGCACTGTGTGAAATAATAGGTACACATTTAAAAACTCGAGGAGAAGATGTCATTTTATTTCTCTTCAGCCTTCACTGAATGCCTTGATTTTGTTAGGGACCCATACAGCTCAGCAGTTGTTGGCAAGAACATAACTTTACAGGAGCAAGAAGAACTAACTGAACAGAGACAAAATTGTGGTTTAAAGCTGAGCTTTTCTGATCTACCTTTGGACAGTTTTTGGTTGACTGCTGCCAAGGAGTTCCCCGTTCTGGCAAACAAAGCTATTTTGACATTGCTCCCATTTTCCACATCATATCTGTGCCAAGTGAGCTTCTCAAGCCTAACTACCATAAAAACTAAAATCAGAGAGAGACTGAGAGCTGTTGAGGAAGAGCTTCGTGTGTGTCTTTCTTCAATTCCTGCCAGAATATCAGCTTTGTGTTCATCCAAACATGCACAGGTTTCACAGTGAGTAAAATGTAGTAGAGAATGACTAACAGAATGCTTGTGGAAAGAATTAGTTTGTAAAACACTATGATGTTTTCAACAACCTCTTAAAATTTAAGTCCACATTGTTGTGCCACTGTTCAGGTGTATTTTTGAAGTGGACATGTTAAGTGCAATTTGAAATAAGAAATATAAAATATGATAAAAATAATATTTTGTGATTATTTGATTCCTATTCAATACACTTTGACAAGAATGACTATATTTAATATAGGCGGCTAAGGAGTATCTTTGTTTACATTTTTGGTTGGTGGTGTGCCTCGTGATTTTTTCAATTAAATCAATGTACAAAGCTCAAAAAAGGTTGAAAAACACTGATCTAAATAGTGCGTCCACAATTTCTGATATTAGCAATAAACCGAAATAATCTTTTTCTATTTTTCTAACAAATTACCGTTTCACCGTTTCTAACAAATTAAAACAAAAAAAGAGGAAAGGACACATTAGGGCAAATGGCAACATTCATACAAAACAATGGGCAAAACAAAGACACGAGTGAAGGCGGTGATGTCAAAGGGTAAATGAAACCACGTCACTGAGCCTCCCAGCAGAAGTCCGATACAGGTGTTGTTTATCCAGGAATGTCCTTGGGAACGCACAGCTTCGCAACTCCATAGATACAGGAGGCAGTGAGGAAGTAAGAGCGTTGTGTTTACATGTCTTCAAGGACATTAGAAACCTTTCAAGGCCACATGGGGAAAGCCAATTCAGAAACAGAATGTTTTAGGTCGGGAAGATTATAAATTTCAATCTTCCCTAAAGTCTCTCTGATACATCTCAGTTCCCAATTATCCAAATTAGTTTGGTCGTTCCACTGAACCGAAACTAGCAACATCTCCAAGATCGATTCTATCCCGTTAGAGAGTTTTAACTTGTCTCTGTCCACACCAACAGATGTAAGACAATTTATGATATATTTGAATTTGATTCGACTTGACAAATAGTAACTGTCAGACTGCAGTGACGGACTCAATATGAATCAGAGCACTAAGGCTTGCAATTAGTTTATGTATGATTATCATCAGTTCAAAACAGTGATGGGTAGATGAGGCATCGTGTGACGTTTCGACACATAGCAAAACTGTGTCGATTCTGTGTCATTCAATAGTGACACTTGCTGGACATAAAAAATTCCTACAGGCAACGTAGTGATTTGATGACCTAGACTATACAATAAGATTTAAGTCTTTGTAATTTATTGAAAATTATATATTGTGTTATGTTATATCTTCAGTTAAATTTAAAATATATTTGATATACAGTCAATAAAAAATGTGAACATGAACCATAAAGTGAAAATTTAAGTGAATGTGTTTGGAATTAGGATGCATGGACTGTTTGTTCTTCCACTAATTTTTATTAAAAAAAAGTTTTTACAGCATTTTGAAATTTAGTCTGTTAACACTTTTTTGACAAAACTTCTGCTGTAGAAAAAAATTAAGTATACACAACATTTACAGCGAACCTTTGTTTTTCCTAGGGGTGGCGTCCCGAAAATAACCCGTGATAGACAAAATCCGTGAAGTAGTTACCTTTAGTTTTTACAGTTATTACACAGCATAAACAAATTCTCTACATTGAAACCAAAGAATAAATCCTGTTTTCAGATCAACGGATGTGCATGTGCATCAATCGGGCCTTAATGTGATCCGGAGTCATGTCATTAAAGCGTCTCCTCCAACCTGCACCAAGAGATTCACAGCTGTATCTACGGAAAACAATGGATCTTGTTAAACGAGTTTTGGTCTGTGGGCTTGACACATGCGCCAACCCAGCTAGCAAGAAAATGTTCTCACGACGTCGGTGAACGTAGCCTGAAAGTCGAACGTCGAATATTCGGACCTGACGTTCAGCAAATGTCTGAACATTCACTGAACATTCGTTCCCTATTAATTTTCTCTTTTTTTGCTGTCATTTCACTTGATTTAGTTTTTATATCTTTAAAACTTTCATGGCTGTTGTTATTTTTTATCATTTTTTTAATTTTCACTTCTTATACAAAGTGCATATCAGAATGTTGTTTGAACGTTCTTGAAAGTCTTCCGGACGTTTTTAATAATGCTGCTTTAAAAAACTTCCAAAAAACAGAGGCATTACAAAGAGCTTATTTCACCCTACAAAATACGTTTTTAAGATATTTTTTGTTACTCTTGTTATTCTAATGCAAACATCTCTTCTATGCCTTAATTAAAAATAAATAAATAAATGTTCGGATTGACGTTCGCCAAATTTTGATATATTTAAAACCTTTATGGTGGTTAATCTCTTTTTTTGTCCTTTTAGAGTCTGAATGTTGTCTGAAACTCATCTGTTCGTTCGTGTGTGTCGTTTAAAATGTGGGTTACTAGCTAGAAAACCTTGTTTAGCCAGTAGTCCCGCATTTATTCACACGTAATGTAAACGTATCTCAAAGGAGAGTAATACTTAAATAAAAGTCCAAGAAGTACTTCCATTTGGAAAATATGAATTTTCTGCAGAGTGACGTCACTTCCCAACTCGAATTTCTGCAGTTAAAAAGCAACGCAAGTGATGGAATCTACCTTATTCAGTAAGTTATTAGTTTCCATACTTATTTCTGTCAAATTCTAACCACGCACGTGATTAAAGCGTAAAAAGCCACATAACTTGTGTGTTTTTGTCTCACGCATCGGGGTTGCTGGACCCATCACTAGTTCAAAACGTTTTGGCTAATTTAATATGTTATTTTTTCATGTACATTATTAAAAGTATAACTTGAAAAAAATATTTTAGTGAATTTTTATCCCTTTAAATCACATTTTTAAAATAGTAATGTTAGTTCTTTTTTTACTTAACAGATATCAACACATAAATGTTGGAACAAAAGGTACAGACCTTTTGCTACTTTTGGACATAACTACCTGTTATATGTTTAGAGAAAAAAAACTAATTACATCCTTGCTAAATAACCAAGATTTAATTAGAAAAGTAGCGGTAAGGTTCTGCTGAACTTAATGTACCAATTAGCTCGGATGACCATCTCTATAGTAACACAGGTTTGGTTTTGCGCCTTCATAAGGTGAAACAGTGAAGCAGGAAAGAGTGACGCGGAGTCTAACATCTGCTTTGGACAGGTTGTATATTATGTTCTTGATGAAAAAAAAAGGTCCCGGCACTGACCCCTATAGGAAGCCACAAGCAATGTTCATAAATAGAGAACAGTAATAATTAACAGTTAACTAAACACATTTTACACAAATATAAATGCAAAATACACAGCAAGATAAAGAATAAACCAGTCTGTGTAAGAATTGAATTACAATTCTAGTAACTTTATATAATTTTCTCTGTGTTTCTCGGATTATAAGAGCGCGCGCAGCATGTCTAAAGTCTTCGTCACGGTTGTTCAAGGTTAATTTCTGCTCTGTATGTTTTTTCCTACTCACATTTTAACAAGAGGTTATGTTATTAAAGCTGTGGTCCAAAACTCGTTGAATTGATTTACGTGTAATTTCCAGCTTTGATTTTGAAGCTACACGTCTCTCCATGAAGCAAAGCAACCTTTTTTAAAAACGTAGAAGAAGACGGCACAGGAAGTGTCGTCAGGGTGAGTTCGAATTGTTGACAACTCCAGCTAGCCCCTTTTCCTGTGGAATAAAATCCTTATTTCCAATTTAACTCAAATTTCAGTGAATAATGACTTCTCCAGAGGACAAACATGGGAAAAAACGACCCGCATCTCCCTCGGAAGTGAGTAAAACACAAGAAGCTGCTGTTATAACTTACAAAATAGGAACTAAAATCACGTTAAATGGCTAGCATCGTCTTAGCAAGCTAGCAGCAAACATCAGCGCTCACCAGCTTTACAGCGAAAACGTGAACACGCCGCGGTCCCAAAATAAAGTTAACTGGAATTGTCTGCATACTTTGAACATCTCACTGCAAGATAAAAATGGCTGAAGAGTCTACAGTGTAGGAGTTGAGATCCATTTACTGCCCGGTAGATAAAGTTTTGTCGGTAGATTAGATCTTTTGTCTGGACTGTGCGACTGTTTGCTCAAAGTGTTGCTGTTCATTCAAACCAAAGCTCCCCTCCCTACAATATGTTAGATT
This sequence comes from Poecilia picta, assembly GCA_033032245.1. Classification (NCBI taxonomy): domain Eukaryota; kingdom Metazoa; phylum Chordata; class Actinopteri; order Cyprinodontiformes; family Poeciliidae; genus Poecilia; species Poecilia picta. Next base: position 5,652,279 of record CM065358.1, read on the forward strand.
TGGATGTTTTTAACCAATTTCTATGTATTTTTGATTCAAATGTGACATCACGACAAACCTGTTCAGAATGTATTTAAAATAAACACGACGTAATTCAGATCAGATCCAGATGTTATGGCGGAATTCACGAATCAATTTAATCTTTTCACCTTTTCTGACCATCTTCAACCTTTATGTCAGCTCTATTTAGATAGAACTATATACTGTTATATTAGATATAGCTAAATACTGTGGAAATATATTTGGGCTTTCTTCTCAATTTTTAAGTGTTTTGTTTTAGCTTTTTAAAGTGTTTCATAATGACATTTATAAAACTAAATATGATTGCATTAATTTAAAAAGTTGAGTTTCTCAAGCAAGATTGCTTCCCAATCAGGATCAGGAATTCATATAGAACCTGTCTGGCAGCATGAAGTTATCTGACAAAGCTCAAAAGGAAACACATGAAGCCCTGCTTCATAACATTTTAAAAACAGATGTGAACCAAAGTCCTTGACAACCGTCAGTCTGGACAGTTTAGTAGATTGAGAGAACAAAACAGAGGTGAACGTTCCCAGGACTGGCCGGTCTCCCAAAATAACTCCAGAGCGTATTGACTCATCCAGGATGTCACTAAAGAATCAAACATCTAAAGCACTTCATGCCTCAGTTAAACTCAGTGGTTGTGATTCATCAGAGAGAAAGAGACTGAACAAAAATGGCCTCCGTGGTTGAGTTCAAAGACCAAAACCCCTGCTGACCAAATGGAGCGGAAACATCTCGACTCTAGAGACATTACCTGGACTGACCAGACAAAAGCCCAACTCTTAGGTGCTTCCTGTTGCAGCTGGTGAAAAACTAACAGCATGTTAGAGAAAGAGTCACATACCGACAGCCAACCATGGTGATGTTCAACCATGAATTCATCTCCAGGTTTTGGAGACATCTGTCTGATCACAGGCCAGATGGAAAATTCTCCAATAAATAGAAGTGTTGCGAATAAAAGTCCTCCACCGCGGTACAGAAGACAGTTACTGCAAACACATGATCCTTCAAACCAAGGATGATATGACCAGCTGCTAGATTTAGGGGAAGTTGGTTTGGATGTTTTTTTCCCCCATTTTTAGTAAATTAAATAATGACTTAATATCTGCCTTTTATATTTACCCCGAGTCATAATTGTCTGATATTACAATTTCTTTGATAAGCTACCTAAGGGGTGACATTGTAAAGTTGCAGTCAAAAGTTAACAGTAATAATTTGGGTTGCTTAGCCAGCCATCAAAGAAAAAACATGTTTTACAGTTACTTTTTCACCATATATTCAGTTAGTAAGCTAAATGTTTAACTTGGAACTATTTAGTTGGTAAGTTAAATATCTAGCTTGCTAACAGTTAGCAAGGTAAATATTTAGTTTGAAGCTAAATATTTGGCATCAAATTAAATATTTAATTTGCTAATTTTTTTAGTTTAAAACAAAAAGATTTGGCTTCAAACTAAATATTTATCTGTGTGTAGCTGACATTTATAAATGATATGGTGAAAATATAAGTTTTTCTCATATGAAAAAAACCCAAATTATTATTAAAGTAGACTTTAACTTTACACTGCAAACGTGCCAGGTGACGACTGAACGTTTTAGTCATTGGTTCTCAAATGAAATGCTGTGACTAAAGAGTACTTACGAAAGTGGACAACAAAAATGGCAATTTTTATTTATTTATTTTTTGACAAAGATGCTCAATACTTCCTGATTCTTGAATTAACCTAAGATGACCTTTGGAAGCTGAAAATGAACGTTAGTGAACCGTCTTCTCTTGGCAGGACGGGTCCACCCAGTGGGCGTCTGCTGATCTGGGAAGCAACGAAAGGAAGCAAAAGTTCCTACGGTTAATGGGCGCCTCTAAGGTTCGTACGCTCCAGTTTGTGTCAGTCAGATAAAGCTAAATCAGACAGTTAAAATAAAATGACTGGTTGTGTTTTTTTGCTTTTTTTCCCCCAGAAAGAACACACCGGCCGCCTCGTCATTGGTGACCACAAGTCCACATCCCACTTCCGTAGCGGTGAGCTTCTTTGTTGCTTTGCCAAAGTGCAATGACTTCCTGTTTGATTGATCCCTGCTTGGATCCGATCTGTAGCGATCCGGTGTGCGTCTCCTCCGTAGGGCAGGAAGATAAGCGGATGAACGACGAGCTAGAGATGCAGTACCAGCAGAGCATGGACGGAAAACTGTCGGGCAGGGACCGGAGGCACTGTGGTCTGGGTTTCAGCGAGGTGAGGGCTCGCAATGGCTGACATTGTCCAGGAAGATATAATATACATGTTGATAAAACAAAAAAATGGCAAATTTTGCTGCCACTTCAGTCTCATTGTGATGAAGTAACAAAACATTGTAGCTAGAGTAGCACAAATGTGACAACGCTGTGACCAAAGTCTGCAGTATAGTGATGTGACATTACAAACGAGCCGATTCTTCTGAACGGCTCTGTACTATGAACAGTCTCACTGAGAACTGTTCTTTGTTTTTGTAATGTTCTGCACACACTGCAGTAGCTATTATTCTATTTTATTAAAAATATATATTTACTTAATCATTGAATAAGCCTCCAAATGAAGATTAGTGGTGTTGCGGTATGTGTGTGGGCCTGTGTTACGCTGCAACTGTTAGGCAGCATGTTGATAATCTTTAAACATAAAAATGGATGCTATCAGACGGAAAAGGTCTCTGAGCTTCACAGAGCGTCATCCTCAGGTTGAAACAGAAGTGCAGAGGATTATTTGGTGCGTAACAACAATGTCTTCAATTCTGCAACACAAAACTCAATTAGAAGTATCGCTACATAGCGGTACTTCTAACTATCTTAGCAATGGTTATTGCTGTTATGCTCTGAACACAGCAACAGCATCGTTAGTAAAAGTAATTTCCAACGGAAATGATACTAATACGGAACTCAGTGTGGTAATTGACACATAAAGGAACCCAATAACATAACAGAGGTATGTTATTAACATCATCAGCTTGCCTGCAACACAAAATAACACAAAAGTATTTCTACATAGTGGTTATACACATCTGTGTTAGCAACATTTATCTCCTAACAATGTCATCTTTATCGTTAGTGGACAGATACTAACCCCTATTGGCAACTATGTCAAACTGTGGTGATGAATAATATACTCCCTATTTTTATGACAACAATTATCAAATCTTTCTGATCTAACCCCACAGCAAGTAAATAACTCAAAAAACATGAAGCAATATTAATTTACATTGAATGTTACAGTAATGTGGCCATGTGCTAACCTGCTCTCAACTTTTGTAGAAGCACTTAGTTCTACATACATGTACAATATTGTTGTTTTTGTTTGTGTATTGACATCATATGATTCCTCAATCAATATATCAAAATTTTTCAGTTCATACCCGTCTGCGTGGGCTTCATTTTCACATTTTTGTCATTTATGTTCCTCCTTATCTTCCTGGACTTTTACATGTTCGTTGTAGTTTACCTTGGTGGGGTTACCTTTATGAACCTGTTCTATGTGGGTAATGGAAAATTATAATGAAGGTCATGGAGAGTCATGGAATTTCTTTCTAACTACCAGTGGGAAACCTGAAAGACCTTTCTTTGTTTTTCTCTGGTCAGCCACAGCCAGAGCCGGAGCCGGTCATCTCTCCGCCTGCAGACTCTCAGACAGAAGCTGCTAAACCAGAGGAGTCGTCCAGTGAAAACGAACACACAGAAGCTCAGGAGGAAGATTCCAGCCCAGAGGAGAAATCACCAGAACAGGAGGATCCCGGTTCGGACGACCAGGCCAAGGAACGGAAACAAAACTACAAAATGGCCTTTGTAAAATCATTGTAGGAGGGGAGAGGAGCTAGCTTTTTTATTCTCACATCGGGACAGTTTGATGCTTTTTGTTTCACTTTAGGACATCACTCAATTCTCATTTGTACCGTCTGATGGGATGCATCCTGGTGTGCATGTGCTGAAAGAATCTAGTCTTAAGGCTTCAAAAATGGTTTTTTTTTTTTTTTTGATGTAGTGTAAGATAATGCTATGACTGGCAAATGAACCTGTTTTTATTTCACTTGAACATTTTAACTGTCCTGTTGTCTGCCTTGAAATGTGCTGGACGAAACAAGATTATTTGCCATTAAATGTGATTTGTGTAGATACGACTTTTGTAGTTTTCCGTTATTTGGAGGCATTTGATCATTTTAAAGCAGCTGCTGTAACAGGAAGCTGTTGGGTGTTTTGGAACACAAACACATATGTGCAATATTTCTTTATCTAATTTTGATTTTATATATGATCTACACAGTTGGTGTGATGAGCTTTAAGGATGCAATCTTGCCGATTAATTCAGCAATACCTGTATGGTTCCACTGTTCATGGACAATGTCTGCTTGAATCAATAAGGTTGCGCTTCTGTTATCTTAAGAAAATTCCTCAGCATAATTAAAGCTGTTAGGAATTTATTTATGGTCTGATAATTGAATATAGGCTGGTAGTGCCAAAAATGATTAAAAACAAAACAAAAAAAATGGCTCTGAAAATTGTAGAAAGCTTTAAAGGGGTTAACGATTAACATGTTGACCTAAACATGTAATTTTCCGATAAATCTGCTGTTATTTTTCTTGACTCAATTTACAAATTTTAATCGTTTACAACCCATTCTTAAAAATACAAACAAAATCACCACAGTTTTTTTTTGCCAAAAAATTTAGCCCAGATGCTGTTTACAGTCAGAGTATAAATATGGAACCTGCAAAAACTAGATAGACAAATCCAGATAATGGGATATGAGAAAATATGGAAACAAGACATTCTCTGACTGTAGAAACTGAAGCAGAAGATAGAAGGCGACTCTTCTGAAGTGGTGTAACCTAAAAACACTTAAAAATAAAACCACATTACAACAAAACAGAAACAACAATGTATCTAAATATTTATTTTAAGTAGCCTGACATCTAAGTTTTTCTGATGTGTTTAAATTATGACATTCTGGCAGTTTTATGACAGTATTGAGGAAAAATTAAAAAATAAAGCAAAGCATCTCAATCCACCTAGCAAACAAACCGGTCACCTAAATATCCCCTCTACAATCCGAGCTTGTCCATTCTGACATTTACCTCGAAAATCCAGAACAAACACAAAAAAAGGAAGTTCAGTTATTTCATGATTCACCATAAAAAAATGTAAGTGCAGAAGCAATGAAAACATATTACGTAAAAATCTGTGATTAAAAAAAAACTGCTTCAAAAATGTATATTAAAATGATAAAAAAAAACAATTTGTATTAATGACTGAATAAGTTAATTTGCTGAAAAATGTGGAGCTCCTTCTACACGGCGTGTCCTTCCATATAACAGAGTCTCTTCTGCCGGTCCTGTGGCTCAGGGCTGAGCAGCAGCTTTGGCTGAGGAGACAAAAACAAAGTCAAGTTCATTTGTTTAGCACAATTCAGCAACAATCATGCAGTAAGCAGCTGTGACGCAAGCGACAAACAGGAACGTTTTGTCAAATGCAATCATCAAAATCATTGAGCAAATAGATCAATCAATAGTCAAAGTTATTATGAATTAAAGGCAACTCTGAACGGCTGGGTTCTTAGTTTTGGTTTAAAGGAACTCAGTGTTTCAACAGTTTTGCAGTTTTCTGGAAGTTTGTTTCAGATTTGTAACTTTTCGACAAGATATAGGAGCTTGTTTTGATTCAATAATTCCTGATGGAAAAAGTATCAGTTCCACTGGAAAATTATTTAACTTACAACAAAACATTTTTCCCACATTATAAGTTAGATAATAGTTACATAATCTGCCAATGGAATTAATACTAATCAATATTAAGGAACTAACCACTTAAAACAAGCTCTTATATCTTGTTGAAAAGTTATTAGTAAGTTAGTTTTGATATTTTCAAATGTACTAAGATATTTTTTATTAGAAACTTGGAAGAAAACTTTTATAAAGTTTGTTGGTCAGATTAAAATTACTTTTTGAAAATAACATCTGAAAAACAGGTTTTGATCAAGGCTACAACATATTTTAAAAAATAGTTTTTTATTGATCTGATGTAATATTCTAATTTTAATGCCATGTTCTTATTACCTATAAATGGAAAATCATCCTAACAGTAACACACTGACACACACACACACAAACACAGCCTTCACCGAAACACCAGCTGAATCCAACAGACCACAACATTTCCCCCAGAGGAGAGTCTCATAAGAAGCTCAGCCTCTGCAGCAGCAGCAGGGAGGAAACCTTTTCACAAAGACTTTATGTGAAGCCTGAGGCTAAAAACATGGAACACTGGTTAAACTGTCAGATTACTCTATTTTCCGGATCATCAGTCACTCTGGAGGATAAGTTGCATCAGTCAGAAAATGTTTCATAAAGAGGAAAATATATATATACAAGTTGATGCTAACTATAGGTCACAAGACCAGCTAAACTATTAAAGAAACGGTGACGTCTACTCCAGAACATACGGTAATTTAGAAATGGTTCTGGATTATAATCTGCAACTTGAGCCTCTATATGCCGCTGGGGGTACAGCAATATATCGGTCCATAAATCACCTCTGAGTTCCTTCATTGTAGGAGATAGACGACTGACAGATACTTACAGTTTGAAGCCGATTCTCATCCACTGACCTCATCTACCTCATCAAACGTCTGAAAAATCAGCCAGTCTCCTTTTTGTCTGCAGTGACAGAGGGCTGACTGAAGGACCCGCCCACCAGGTCACGTCTGCACATGTTCAGTTAACAACAGTCACCCAACTGCTGACAACTAATTTTTTCAGAAAGAAAATTGGTATGGCCAAAATCTGCAATCACAACCTCTTTTAACCAGATCCTAACTAATAAACCTCAAGTTTGAGGAAGGAATAGAGATAAATCTAGCATTAGGGTCTATAAATTAAATTCTCTATTTTAGCTCCTTTTGACTAACCTGTAAACAAACTGAACACGACTCTTACACGTTAAGTTGAGAAAGTCTTAGTGAAATCCTCTCCTGAGGCTCTTTGACCAAACAAACACCCAGAAGACACAAACCCAGAGACGTGCACAGATGTTTTGGAGCTTGACATGAATGTTCGCCTCATAAAGATGCCATCATTAACAGTCTGGCATCTTTATGTCAGCCATCTGTGTGCTAACAAAACAAAAAGACACACCACAAACAGAGCATGATCCCAACCCAGAGGATGGTCAGGGTGTGTGTACCTGGACCGGGCCTGCTGTCCAGCTCTCCAGCCACTCAGTCCCTACACACCAGGAACAACAACACGGTCACACTCTGAGACGGCCGAGCAGCAGAGTCCGTCTAACACACACCTCTGTGCTGTTTGTGTTTGCAGCTCTTGAAGATGTGTGGTGATTCACCACTAGAGGGAGCACTTTCCAACTTTCCAACTACTAAGCAGCAGTAGGTAACTTTTATGAAAAAAAAAATAATAATAAAAAATAAAATAAATAAATATATATATATATACAGTATATATACACAAATATATTTGTACAAATATATTTGTACAAATATATTTGTATATTTGTACAAATATATTTGTACAAATATACAAATTTGTACAAATATATTTGTATATATACAAATATATTTGTATATATACAAATATATATACAAATTTATATATTTTGTACAAATATATTTTGTACAAAATATATTTGTACAAAATATATTTTGTACAAGTATATTTTGTACAAATATATTTGTACAAAATATATTTGTACAAATATATTTGTACAAATATATTTGTACAAATATATTTGTACAAATATGTACAAATATATTTGTACATATTTGTTAAAATTGTCACAATGTCCTCACGGTTAGTATAAAATACTGAGTTTGGTCAGCTAATTCCAATGCTAATGAATGCTAATGCAGGTTAGCATAACCACTGATGATGGAGGACAAACGGTTTTCCTGGATTAGCTATTTTCTCCACCATTTGCACAGCTGGAGCAGCAGGGTGGAGGGGGGTTGTGCAGCACGTACATGAGCATGACTGTCAGTGCTAAGACCCTCCCCCTGGCTCTGATTGGTTGTTTCTGACAGAGTGGTGTGTTTCCACAGAAGGTAAGAAGAGCACTGGAGGCATGTTATATTGTCAGATCATAGTGACACTTTAACAAATACGTAGAAAAAAACATAATTTTCAAAAAGTTTGAATACTAAAGGCGACCAAAACGTTCCAAAATGTTTTTACTGCCTTTGGATGTTTCCTTTATACGTTCATAAATTCACATTAAAAACACTCTGCAACGTCACAGGAAAAACTGATATTTATAAACTAATTTCTCGGTCCACCCAGGCGTTTTTCACAGCTGAATGGTTACCATGGAGAATGAAGGTTTTTTTTTTAAAAACATAAGTTAAAGAATCAAGAGAATAACATGACATCACCTAAAGCTAAAAATAAATCATTTCTACAGTATATAACACTGCCCTTTTAAAGCACTTGTACTACTAACTAGCTAGCTAACTAACTAACTAACTAACCTGCGACCAGTTTACTCTTGCGTGAAGCCTCTGAGGCCAGCGCGTAGGAGACGCTCATGATCCTCTCCTGCTCCTCCATGGCGTTGTCCAGCTCGTTGAACTCCAGCGATGCTGATGGCTGGATGTTCTGGACACTGGATGGGGATGAAATCAAAAAGGTTTTTTAATGAAATGCCGCCATGTTGGATTAGATGAGTTCTCCCTGCAGACTGAGGTGAGGATACCTGGACCTGGTGAGAAGGTTCTTGATGCGTTCTGCGCGCCGGCAGCGTTCCTTCAGCTCCTCTGGACTCAGAGGCTCCTCCGGGTCCGACTCCACGTAACGCTCCGGGATCACAACTTTGTCCGGTTTGGACAGCTGCATGTTGGATGGACACACAGAGAAATGCTGCACTAGATCTAGTTTGACATTTTTGTCAAAGTTTGTTAATTATTACTTGGGTTGAGTCACTGCGATTCTGGGCAGTTGTTCTCTCTCCTCCTGGAAGGAGTTCATGCTCTTACGTTTTATTTTTTCGTTAGTGTTTTTCGGACAGTTGCTACAGTTATGTAACCGTGGCAACAACAGACAATTAGCGTCTCAAAAGCTGAAGTAATAATACATGAACTACAACCCTGAATCCCAGAGGAATTGAAAAGAAGAAAGAGAAGATGATGTTTTCAAATTCAAATTTTTAAAATCATCTTAAACTGTAGACTAAGTTTCAGGCTCTTTACATGAAACGTTTTAGCAGCTTATGCAACATAAACCCTCTGAGTCCTCGACTAATTTCCACAAATCATGCCATTGTGTTTAAACTGGCAACCATATTTCGAAAAACTAAGCAGTCAAAAATACACCAGTGCCGTTATTTTCTACTGGGGGACCAGGCCTCCAAAGCGTCTGCTCCTGCCCGGCTCCTGTACCTCCCGGCTGATGTCCAGGTCGTAGTCGAGGGGCTCCAGGTCGGCCTCCTGGACGCGCCTGGCGGTGACCGTCACCCACTCATCAGAGTCCCTCGTCTCCCTCTCTCTGACCAGATTCAGGCCTTCGTCGCTCTGACCTTCAGCTCCTGGTCGCTCCTGCTGCCAGTCGAACACCTAGAGAGGGGAAGGAGGCGGGGTTAGCCCAGGACTGTAGTTAAAAATAACAAAAACAAACATGTTGAACTTCTGTTATTTTAAGCTTTATGTGCTTAATTCTGGGTGGTTTAAGCCGTTCAGAATGGTTTAATTGATTAGATTAAGCTTTTTACACGAAAGAACAAAATGATCTGCTGTCGGGTCAATAAAGGTAACAAAAGTTTGGTAGTCTTAATTTGTATAGATATGAAATGTAATTTTAACTCAGACTAAATGATGAAAAAATAAAAATCATCAGTTTTGGTGAAATTAAATGTCTTTAGAACATTTTGAAGCAGAAAAATGCCCAAATTGTCAAAAAAGTATCTTTATTTCACAGAAGGTTATTTTTATAATTACTCAAATTGAAATTTAAACCAGTTTGAGTAAGCTTTAAATCACTTCACTGTAAAATCAAGATCTTACCACACTATGTTTGTCTAGTTTCCAGTATAAATATCCTAGTAAACTTGAAATAAAGCAAAACTCCCAAGTAACTTTTCAGGAAGACATAGGAGCTTATTTAAAGTCAAAAAGTCCTTAATATTGATAAAAAAGTACTAGTTCCACTGTCACATTACTTCACTTTTAAAATGGGAAAATTGTCTTGTTATAAGTGAAATAATCTGCTTTTTTCATCAATATTAAGGATTTTCTTTCATAAAAAAAGGACTGATATGTTGCTGAAAAGTTACAAGCAAGTTAGTTTTGTTTTAATTCAAGTGAACAAAGACATTTGAACTTGGAGCTGGACCAAAAATACTTGGTAACATTTTGTTTTTGAGGCTCTAAAGGAAGCCGACATGCAGTAGTAAAGGTTTAGGGAGCAGAAATGAAGCTCAGACCTGCAGGATCAGAAGATGTTTGAAAGACACCAAATGGAGGAAGTCAGCACACAGATCCATCCAAGCTTCGTCCAGCTAGTCCAAACACACACTAAGAACACCTACCGAAGAGCGCTAACGTGTGTGTGTGTGTGTTGCAGAGGGGTACTTGTGAGTAATCATCGAAGGAGCATCAAAGCCATGCATGCATCCTTCACTCTCCTGCAGAGCCAGATCTGTCGGAGCGTTCGCATGCTCAGAGTAACGCTGCGTCCCATGCCTTCCATGTGTTCGGGAACAGGAAACACACACACACACACACAGGAGAGAGAAAACCATGCACACACCCACCACCACCACCTCCCCACCAGATTAAAAAGAAAACAGGCAAGAGGAGCTTGAGAAGCAAGAAACTCTTTATTGAGTGCAAATCTCTACATGATAGAAAAGAAAGAGGAGAAAAAGAGTCGTTGCTTCTTCAATTACACAGAATTAGACGGTGCTAACGGGTCACCTCTGTTAGGGATCTAGCTCTGTTTGATCTGACGTAGTGTGCGGGACGGGGATGAAAACTTTACGGTGGGAACACTTTGAGCAAACAAGGAGTGGACTCAGTGTCACTAGGAAACAAACCAAAGAGAGGAGAGTCCAAACCCTGTCTCATGGGCCAAAACGATCAAAACCTGTAACTTTTTAAAAGTCTTTGCCTTACAGATATGATGGGGGATGTCCAAAGTGTCTAAATGCTACAATACCATTTTGATTTATCCGTCAGATTCTCTAGAAATAAAATGTTAACGTGTTTGGTCTAATTGTTGATAAAAGTTATACGTCATAACGATAAATGTATTTTACTTTTGAACCTGAATTAGCAGTGGGGCAATAAAAGCCAGGATGAAAAAGACAAATATCTCCACACAGGTTAAAACTACAACCTCCAGCCAATAAGATTCTTCATGACAGAGCTGTCCACTCCTTGCTCACACTCGTATGGGCAGCCCTGGTAAACATGGGAAGAAAAAAATATAGAGATTTTTACTTTTTTGGAGTAGCATTTTATCAAACTAACTTTTTGTTAGTACAAATTTTACTTATTTACTTTTTAAGTTGGGGGAAAATATGTTGAGATTTTTTATTCCTTCTTAAGAATTATAGAAGCTAATTTAAATATACATATATATATATATGTATATATATATATATATATAATATATTAATTATAGAAGCTAATTTAAATATATATATACTGTATATATGCTTCTATAATTAATATATAATATATATATATGTATATTTAAATTAGCTTCTATAAGCTAATATATATATATATATATATACTGTATATACAGTATATATATATATATATATATTTAAATTAGCTTCTATAATCATTTTTTGAGTAAAGTCAGAAAAAAGTCCTTTCTCTTCAACCACCACAAACTGAGAGGCAGTCAGCAACAAAAGCTCCAGGAAGCTTGCAAGAATTTGAAGTCTTAAAAAAGGATTTTTAAAAAACCCTCTTTCTAGATTAGTCTTTCTCAAACTGTGGTCCGCGGGCACGTAAATGACCGTTTATTTTGCCATGACGTCAGCTCAAAGTGCGACTCCTCACGAAAAAATTGAGCTTAAAATTAAATCGGGTTATTATCACTCAAAATAAAAGCTGAAGATACTGGTGGAAAGAAAACAACGGCGGGACTGCTTACATGAAGGAGGAATTCATTACTACAGGAATATTTTTTCAGTTTCTCAGGGTGAGTTGCAGAACTTTTTTATTGTTTTTAGAACATGATGTCGTGTTAACAAGGTAGCAATTTCAAGTTTTAGATGGTATGTTAAAGTGTTTTCTAAATGGGTCACTTGGTTCCCCGCCTGAAAAGTTTGATAAACCGCTCTGGATGCCACCAATAATTCCGCTAATGCTAATTCTGTTTAGCATTAGCATCTTTCAGTGAAAGAAGAAAAAAGAAGAGTTTATTTTACAGTAACATTTTTTACCCATGTTTACCAGGAGTGCCAATAAATGTGACACTTTATTTTGTTATTGCAAAGCAGCCCGGCTCCTTAAACCAGTTCTATATATTCATAATGCATAAAACAGCACAGAATAGGCCACTTGAAGAAACACTCCAGTCTGAGCGTCCAACCTCGAAATGAGTCGCTGTTTTTGTTACGGAGTCAAACAACAAAAATGAGCAAAGAGATCATCACACAGGACGAGGCTGTATGAACTAGGCCGTTAGCTCAAAATGAAGTAAAAACGTTTAATGCTGGTGGAGAACAGCACACAATAAAATATACTCTGGTGACATCATTAGAGAGAGGTGAAAAAGTACCAGTACAACTCATAAAAAAATCATATATTGCTTATTGTGACAATAATAAAAACTATAGAGCTTTAGAAAAGTTTTCACACCTTTGACATGTTACAAAAAGAAATTTCAGCGTGTTTTATAAAAAAGAAATATGTAACAGAACGACACAAAGCAGTGCATGATGGGAAGTCAGAGGGAAATTAAAGATTTTTTAATGAAAAAAAGCAGAAAAATATTTAGTTTTTAGTAATGAAGAACATTGTAATATTTTAGATAAATATAACCAAATGAAAAATGATTGTGTAATTACTATTTAATGATAGTAATAAGATAAAATCCATTTTTTCCCTTAATATTAGTAGTCTTGTTTCCTGTTCTCCCATTTCATATTTTTGATCTAAACCTAAAATAGAAATGGTAATTTCTTCTTTGTTGATGTCAGATACATTTTTTAAGCAACTGCATTGTTGCCAGTTTCAATTAGAAAAGGTTGATTTCAAAACACATTTTTTTCTAATCGAAATGAATTTGAACTATTTTGCAAAAAACACTTTTTAGAATTTACTTGAGCCTTTTTACATTCGCTTCACAACAACGCACCGCTTTGTGTTGGTCGGTCACATGAAATCCCAATAAAACCAGTAAAGTTTGCGGTTCTAATGTGACAAAACGAGCAAAAGCTCGGAGGGTGTGAATACTTTTGAAAAGCTTGACAATTTCTGCTCAATTCACCACAGACTTTGTGGTTGTTAGTCTGTAACCATGGTGCCAGCCTGGCGGTTAATGTTATCCAAAATGTGTGAGTAATTTCATTCTGTTAAAGCATGCTAGCATTGCTAGCATACCACATTAAAACCAGAGGGGGATGTGTTAGCTGTAAGCTAATTAAGTTTCTAGATTAAAAAGCAGCAGTTTCCCTGTGTTTCCATGACTACGATCTGTGAGTTTGTAACACAAACCATACAGCTGGCTCTTCCATCATTCCTATGCCACTCTGAGAAGTCTTAAAGATGGACATTTGGGATAAAGGCAAAAATGATCGTCAACAAACCAAGGCACTTGGATTTGATTTAAGGAAAGGAAAACAGGGAGCTGCGGTCATGATTTGTACGACAGGGTACAAGGGTCGTATAAATAGGAGGAAAGAAAGAGAAGTTAACTTTGGCCAAAAATAAAACTCAGAAATTTCTAGGTTAAGTTCAGAAATGTTATCGAGGAATCTTGGAAATTTCTGAGTTCGGAAAGTCAAAAATTTGCTTGGAAAAACAGACATTTTTGAGATGTCAGAAAATTTTGAAAAAAAAAAGCTGGGAAATTTCCAAGCTTCGAAAGTCAGTTTTGATTTCAAAATTTTAATCTCCAACTTTCTGAGTTTTTACAACAATTTTTCTTTTGACTTTTCAAACTCAGAAAATCACACGTTTTTTTCTAGAAAACTTCTGAGAATAATGTAAGAATTTCTAAGTTTTTTTTGGTGAAAATGTACTCGTCCGTTTTTTGTTGTCCATCTACAACGGCCCAAATATACGCCGTCGTTTGATTTGTGCCACTAGTGTTGCATCTTTCTTCATTATATATATTTTAAATCAACCTGAAAATTTGGGTTTTTATTCTTCCCCAACATATCACTCAGTCCTCTCTATATTCTCTATATACCAAATCTATACAAAATAGAACTTTACAACTGTATACTGAAAATATCCTCGGGCAATAAATAAAAGCATATCTATATATCTGTAGATATATATATGGGCTCTCTCTCTACTTTCTGGTGATTATAATGGAGAAAAGAAGTTAAAGCGATACTTCTCTCTCTTCTTTATGTTTACATTCAGCGTTGTGTCAGTGAGGTCCCACAGGTGGGTGTCGGGGGGGGGGGGGGGCAGTGGTATTTTAGCTATCTTAAACCCCTGAAGCTTTAAAAAAACAAAAAACATTAAACGGAGTGACTCTGTCCGTTGCTGAGCGTTTCCCCCACATCGATTCGTCTCCCGGCGATTATAAAGCGTTAACCAAAGCAAGTCGGCTTGTTAGTGGGAGCTGCTACCAAGGAAGAGCGCTAAGTTGTTAGCATCCCTGTTAGGCTGTTATGTGGCTGGAGGCGGCAGAGTGCTGTAGCAGCACTGAGGGTGGAGCCGGTGCTCCGTGTGTCTGCTGCTGCGCTGCAGGGAGGGGTAACGTACGGAGGGGCTGGAGGGCAGTCGGGACGATGCCGACGACGAGCGCTGGGAGCCTGATGCCGCCGGGCCCGTGCCGCCGGAGCGCTCGCCGTGGCTCAGGTTCCTCTTGCGCTCACGGACCAGCGCCCTCTGGTGGCGCTTCATGCGCTCCAGCTGCTCCTCGGCGGTCATCCGGCCTCGGGTTTGGCTGCTGGGGGGCGGGCCGCCCTCCGTGGGGGATGACAGGCGCTCAAAGGCGCTTTTGGGTCGGTCCTGAGGAGGCAGCGGTGGAGGAGAGACGGGGCAGGGTGAGAAATGGGAAATCTTCCTAAAAATGTTCCATTTCAAAATTCCATACTTAAAGACTTAAAGCTGCAGTATGTGACTTCTAAAAAATATGTACGTTTTGTTAAAACAGTCACCATGTTGTAACAGTACAGCATGACACAAATAACCTGTGAAAAAATTTTTACTCCCCTCTTCCTCCCAGTGCCAACTAGAAACAACCAATCAGAGGCAGGAGGCGGGTCTTAGCACTGCCACTCACCCTTTTTGTGGCGCTGTCCTTTTTTCTCCCAGCTTTGATATCTGTTATTCTGCAGCTAGCCATGAATGCTAAGGCTATTTAGCATGTTCAATTATGTTTCCCTTTAAGTTGTTTCTCTCTCACTAGCACATTTAGCAGAGAACATGAGGTAGAGCAACCGTGCTAAGACCCTCCGCCTGGCTCTGATTGGTTGTTTTTAGCTGGTAGCAGACAGTAACAGTAGCTCAGGGAGGAGGTGGAGGCATTTCTAATCCATGTAACAATAAAAATAATACAATTTAATTGTGATTGTGGCTGCACAGTGGCGCAGCTGGTAGAGCTGTTGCCTTGCAGCAAGAAGGTTCTTGGTTCGATTCCCGGCCCCGGCCTTTCCGCATGGAGTTTGCATGTTCTCCCTGTGCATGGTGGGCTTTCTCCGGGGACTCCGGTTTCCTCCCACAGTCCAAAAAAAAACATGACTGTCAGGTTAATTGGTCTGTCTAAATTGCCCCTAGGTGTGAGTGTGTGTGTGCATGGTTGTTTGTCCTGTGCGTGTCTCTGTGTTGCCCTGCGACAGACTGGCGACCTGTCCAGGGCGAACCCCGCCTCTCGCCCGGAACGCCAGCTGGAGATAGGCACCAGCACCTCCCGACCCCATTAAGGGACAAGGGTGTAGGAAAATGGATGGATGGATGGAATTGTGATTGTGTTTCGGTTATTTGCTTGAGTAAAATATTTTTTGGGGGGCAAATAGGGAACCAAAAGTGACTGCAGCCCAGGGGTCCATATGCTTTTAAATACGGCCCTGCAGATTTGTATCAAATGGCTGAAAGTTAAGGAAACAATCAGTGAAAATTAGGAATTGCATATTTCTTTCAGCAAACTTAGGTAACTTAGTTTGTTAAAACTAAGTTTGTTAAAACTAAGTTACCTGTCATGGTTTTAACTCTGTTTTATGTCGTTCTGCCATCCAATCCACTATCTGTAAACTCTTGGCTTTCTAATTGTCAGATCTTCTGCTTTTCCCGTCCAAGTTTTGTCTTGCCTGAGAAATTTTGGAGTGGGTCCACTTCTAACACTGACATAAGTCTGTTCACGTTGTCTTATTTTCCACATGTGCCGTAACAAACTGACCTTTGGTGCGGCACTGCCGGGAGCCCTCCTCAAGGTGACGTAGGACGAGATGGAGTTGGTCTGGTCCAGCCGAGACGTGGTTCCCAACAAACCTAGTTGACAACAGAACCAACAATCATGGGTTAAGTTCAGCTTTATTTTTAGAACGTAAAAAAAACAACAACAAAAAAAACATGTATAATTGTCCTTCCACTTTGCAGTTATAAGCCACCAATAATCCTAACTCAAAAAATAATACATACATTTTAAAACATTAGACATAAGACTTTTCCTTTAAGGACAATTTGTTCCCATGTATCTGAGTCTTTATAAAAATGAATATCTCCACCACATCATTTAAAAAAATAATTTGTACATGTGGGATCGTTTTCAGAAAGGTTTCCATCTACATGAATGCGCATAAATCCGTCCCTGAGTTTTAAACGTTCCAAAGCCATAGGGGGCAATATAGCACAAAGCCAAAACCTGTCAGCTGATCAGATTTCTTCTTCCTGTTAGGACTGAAACATGGCTCCATGATGTTTAATTGTGTCAACAGATCCTGTAAGTAGGTTAACCTGCTTTTAAATACCATATTAGAATGTAAAGTTACTAAAACACAAGATGATGCCGACTGGAGTTGTGTTGAAGACTGTAATGCGCGGGACCCTAATGCTTAGTTTTTCCATGTATAGACGCAAACACAAATACAGAGCTTCCTCATATCACCTCTTTTCATTTTGAGTGATAATAAACTGAGTTTCCGTTGGGATGAAAGGGAAAAATACATAACAATGTATTGATTTTCCCAGATATCTGAGTGTGTTTGGACTAGGCCTAAGAGATGGCCAATACTGTTGAACATTTTCTATTCCATGTAGGCATAACACCTACTTAAACACACAAAACATGTCAAAGTGTTGTTTTTCTTGCTTGTAGTGATTAAGACTTTGGCTCGTTACTGCTCCAAGGTGACTCATGTTACCTTTGCCTGGGTAATACTGGTAGTCAGCTTCAGACGCTGTGATTGGCTGGCTGCTCCCTGGCAGCTCTGGTTCGCTCAGGTATGACCTCAAATCAGTCTGAAACAGAAATCAAAGACAGGCTGAGATGCTAACATCTCTACCACCCTACACAGATTAACTGTATCGTATCGACTTGTAGAAGGCTTCCCACGTTAGGAGAAATGAATGATGATACCTTACAGTCTCCATTGGCAATGTACTGGCCGCCCTCCCTGTCCCGCTTCCTCTCGTCCGACTGGCGTTTGAGCCCTCGCACCGATGTGTGGCGGATGACCGAGGCCTCCTTGGGGAGTGGTGGCACCACAGGGGGCGTCTCCTCGTAGTCATAGAGACGAGGCAGTGGCGGCCTGGGCGGGGCGTCGTCCTCTGCCTGTACGGCAGTCGGATCAGGACGGTCACGGACTCGCGGAGGAGGTTTGTGGTGTATTCTGTTTGCAGGGGGCGGGGAAGGACACTCACCCACTTTGGCACAGTGCTGGGAGGTAAAGTGTGGGAGATGGAGCTGCGGGGGGGAGGCTGGACCTCCGCGCCACCGGAAGGCAACGCTTGGTCCGACACCGAAGGCACTAATCTCCTGTCTGCTGAGGCATGTCAACACAGAAAGCTGTACGCTTAGACAAAGGTGGAATGAGAACGGCTTTTTTATGCTACGCTAAATTAAAAGAGGCTAATTTCATGTATCATGCACCCTCACTTTTCCTCCAGTTTTGCTCAAAAAACAAATATGACTGGGCAGTGAGACGGATGTGATCGCATACATCTATGTTAGCAAACAATAATTTGTGTGTGCATTTAAATCTCACAGAAGTATGCTCAATATGTATTCAACTCTAATAAACTGTCACTCCACACTGACTTGTGCTCCTCAGGTATGGAATGCCAAGAGAGCCAAAAAATGCGCAAAAAAATCCGAAAGACATACTTTGCATGTTTCTCACATGCACTTTACTTTTTTAACGCTTAAACAATTGTGTTCACAACTTAAGCTGTATGAAAATGAACCACATGACCAACCAATCACAGACGGTCGGTTTATGTCTTATCAAAGTAATCATCGGATGAGAAAACCAAACCAAAAAATCAAAAGACTGCACCAAGAGGCAGACATTACAAAGCAAAACATTAAGATTTAAGAAAAACAAACTTTTACGATTAAATTTCTAGCGTAAAAATATGTACCTAAGCACATCTTCCTTCTTCATAAAATCTAAACAAAAATGGAGCACAGTTTGATTTTAGTGGTTGTAGGATTTCTCTGTTGTCTTTGGCAAAAGACCATGAGCCATATCTCCTGCTATCACATGACTTATGTTTGTTTTGGTTGTATTTACCCAAAATGCCTTACACTATAGTCCACTTCCTGCTTTTGAAGCGGTGTCTGATCTGTTTGGCTTTCACTTAAGCATTTGAACCACCCAGAGTTCCCTTCAAACGAACTAAGACCTAGGTTTCTGCAAACAGACTGATTCTCACCTGGATTCTGAATAGAGTCCACAGTTATCTTGTAGTTGGCTTTGCTGGCGCTAAGACCACCAATGACATCCTCGATCCTCCACAGCTCCCGCTTCAGTTCGGCCTTTTCCTGCTGTATTAAAACACATGCAAACAGATTTTTTTCTACTTATTTGACCTTTTATTTATTTATTTTTTTAAATGTGTGGAAGCTCTGTTTTTGCCATTCAGCTGTATTGTGGTTTGCACTTTTGTTCATTTTTAAGGTTGTGGAGAAGCAACATTCAGAACCGCTGACATGCTGAGGGTTTTATTTTTTAAAGGGCAGAAGGAAGTCCCACCTGAGACGTGTCGTTGTGGGCCATGTGTGCCTGCAGTGCCAGCCTTAGCAGCTCCACTGATTGCTCCAGCCGGTTGTACTCCTCCCACGCACGCGCCATTTCCTGCAAAACACAAATACAAACACGCTCTTAAACCATTTGGTTAGCATTCGAAGCAAGATTTGTGTGCACAAACTAAAATATTTGAGTTCAAATATTATTTTCTTTAACCTACTAACATACACAGTCCAGTCACATTAATGTGACCATCTGTCAAAAGCCAGAATAACCACCTTTCGCAGAGCGAACTGCTACGAGACGTGCAGGAAGAGAGTCACTTAGGTCCCTGAAGGTCTTCTCTGGGATGTTGAGCCATGCCGACTCTAATGCCGTGGCCAGCTGCGCTAGATTACGCGGTTGAGGATCCATGGCGCGAACAACTCGATCGAGATGGTCCCACAGATGCTCGATTGGGTTTAAGTCAGGTGAGTTTGCTGGCCAGGGGAGGACGGTAAACTCATCCTGGTGCTCTTCGAACCACGCACGTACACTGGCAGCTGTATGGCACCTCGCATTGTCCTGCTGGAAGATGCCATCATCCTGAGGAAAAACAATGCGCATGTAGGGGTGGACATGGTCCGCAAGGACAGATGCGTACTTGTATTGATCCATCGTGCCTTCCACAATAAATCAGTGAACCCAGAGAATGCCAGGAAAACATTCCCCAGACCATAATGCTCCCGCCTCCAGCTTGGACCGTTCCTGCAATGGTTGCAGGGTGGTTCCTTTCAGAGGTTTCACGCCTTATACGCCAACGTCCATCTGTCCGATGGAGCATAAAACGCGATTCATCTGAAAACGCTACCTGTCGCCACTCAGTGGACGTCCAGCTGCTGTACTGGCGTGCAAATTCTAGCCTTCGTCGTCGATGAACACCAGTCAGCATAGGTGCACGAACCAGGCGTCCGCTTCGGAGGCCCAGACGCAGCAATGTTCGCTGAATAGTGGTTTGGGAGACACTTGTGGTAGCCCCTTGGTTCATTTTAGTGGTCAGTTGCTCAATGGTAGCCCGTCTATCTGCCCGAACGCATCTCCGCAACCGTCGTTCGCCTCTGTCATCTATGGCCCGTGGTGCACCACATTTGCCACGTCGTTGATTTTGGACAGTCCCATTTTGCCATGCACGGTACACTTTTACCACGGCGGCACGCGAACAGTTCACAAACTCAGCCGTTTCGGAAATGCTTCCACCCTTGGCCCGAAAGCCAATGATCATGCCCTTTTGGACGTCGGATAAATCGCTTCGTTTCTGCATTACGCCAACGATTGAAATGTTTTCCGAAGCCCACACACACCCTTTATATACGCTCAACTGCACTGTGCTGCCACCTGCCTTCTGTGATTGGTTATTTAACTCTGAAGTGGAAAGTACGTGGTGGTCACATTAATGTGACTGGACTGTGTATAAATGTATAAAGGAAATAGGGATGCAACTAAATTATTGATTGTTATGACAAGTAATCGATTAATCAGAAAAAACAAATTGGCACATCCTGCAGATTTTTTATTTAAGCTTTTTTACGCAATATTAGAAATGCATTAATTAATATGACCATTTCCACCAAGTCTAGCACTATCAGTCGACAGCGACAGACACTGCAGACATGAATACCGTTGAGACGCGGGAGATCTGGGCCCTGATGGTCACCAGGTCCTCCTGCAGCAGCCTCTGCTGGTAGGCGATCTTGTGGACGTGAGCTGGCTGCTCCTGGTACTGCTCCATCTGCTGGTGAGACACGTCAAGCACTCTCTCCAACTTGTCCTGCAATGGGTGAAAGGTTGGCCGGTGTAAGTTATTTTATCGGTTGTTTTATTCACCAATAAAACATATAAAACAAACATGACAGATGAGCAAACAGAAGCATTGATCTGCAAAATAACCAATTAGCTAAACCAAGAGAACAAACAACAACAAAAAAGAACCGCAAAGGAGAGTGGGAGGAAAAATATTAATTATTTAGGACAAAGGCATCTTCACACATGTTTGGTTTGAGATCATTGAAACATTTTCTTCAACATTTCTTGAAAATGTGCGTATTTATATTTCAAGTTTACAAAGTTAAGAACGCACGAGTGAAATTAATCTAAGATTTATTAATCAATTGACAGCACTAAAATAATCTAAAGTTGCTGAAAAAGAACAAAGATATCCTGATGAACAAAGATAAATATTTTACAGTTGGACTGATAATATTAATTTATTCAATGAGACTGATATGATTTAATACTGATGCAGCCCATGTCTTGTGTAAGCTTTGATAGGGAGACATTTAAATGTCCACTTTCACACTTTGCACACATCAGTTCTCAAAAGAAAAGGCATTTTATTCTGTTTTTGGATAAGTAAAGGCTGATGGAGCAGTTGCCTTTATCTGTAGTTGTCTACCTTATTTTATTATATAAAACACATGCAAAGAATAAATTATTATGGCTCACATTGTTTAATGAAACACAAAAAGAGAGAAAGTAGAAATAAATCTATAGGAAATATATATATATTTTACATTTCTTTAAATCTAATTTGAGTTGAGGACAGTATTGTTTTACAGAGGGTTGGACTGAGACATGTTGAGAAGTTGGCCTGTGATAAGTTAAAGCTGCCTACAGAGGGCAGCATTTCACCACAAAACATCCCGACTCGACAACATCTCATTAGAACGTCACTTATTCCATCTCCTCAGACTAATTTATGGCATTTAATAATAAAAACCCAATAAAGTTTGATGATTCTTGGATATTGGTGCTCAGTAAAAATCATTGCTTAGGGGTGCTGTGTAAGGGGGGGTCTTAACCCCCTATGTGCAGGTTTGATTCCCAGCCTGGTGACCTTTGCCACATGTCTTCCCTCTCTCTCATTATCCACTTTCAAGTCAATTCACTATCAAATAAAGGCCACTAAAGTCAAAACAACCTTTAAAAAAATCATTGTTTAGAGAAAAAACCTCTACTTTCTTCTGTATTTTTTTTCCAGCGTAATCGTGGGGTTGCATTTCAGAGACGGGTTACCTTGTCGTTCTTCAGGGAGCTGATCCTCGCCTCCAGGTCCTTCAGAATCTTGTCCTGCTCACATAACCGACTCAACTTCACCTGCAGGGGGAGAAGCGGAGCTGGGTGGGCATGCAGTGTTTACCCAGATGAAGTCGCTCTCAAGGGCTAATCAGAGTGTCTGTGCGTCGACCTCTGATAATGAAGTGGCCCTCTTACTTAATTAAAGCCGTGTGTCTGCAGCTGCACTGACTGCATACAGAATAGAGGGTCAGGACGTCAACGGTGATCCCCAAGAGCCGCTTTTAATGGGGGAAATGGGTGGATTAGTGAATATTTACTAACTCCACCTGTCTGGTGCAGGTGTGTTAGAAGATGTTCACTTTACAACAACCGGCTCAAACAAACCATCTTTTGATGGAAGTTTTAATGCAGAGAAACAATAAACGCTGTCTTCAACTGAGCTTGATCTGAGTTCATGTCATCAATCTGACACACTGTCACGTGGTCTCCATGGTGACCCCCATTCTTGGGGTATGGTTGTATAATGGGAGTTATTTCACATGAATGTTCATAAGTAGTGTAAGGATTGGGGAATTATTTGGATTATCCGAGTCAAAGATAAATAGAGTCCACTTCATGTTGCTAATGAACAAATGCATTCCTTTTTCTAAATCATAAAATAAAAACCAATTAGAATTCTTTGTAGCAAAGGATGATCTAAAGGATGCATCCTTTGTTGCATCTGCAAGATGCAAAAAACTTTCTGCTTGACCAAACATCAGTACAGTAAAGGGCAAATCTGTTGAATATTTTTGGCTTGAATAAATAATTTAACAGAAAAAAACATCAATTTCTTACAATATATGACATTTCTAAAATAAATCATCTTAAGTAGGTTTAGTGAGGACAGCTGTACTGCCGTTTGTTACTTCGTACTCTGAGTGAACTGAGTTGTTGTTTTCTACAGCTTTCAATCTCCGCTTGTTTATGGGCAGCAGAGGAAGAAGGCCAAAGTGCTGCGTTTACGGCTTTTTAGAAAAAGACGACGTTGTAAACAAAACCATCATTTCAAGACACTGTCAGTGACCTTGTTCTCTATCAGAGGTTAGTTTTTTTTTTTACCAGAAGCCCTCTGTTGAACATCAGACCTGATATTTTAATGTTTTATTAGACTTACAGACACATCCCATTAAATCACTTTACTTAGTTACCTTCTAATGTCTAATCAGAAGTATTCAAAGCTCCAATAAATAAGTAATCTGCCAATTTCAATGTCTTAACCTCTTTTTAAATTCACAAAGACATCAGTCCTTTGATTCAGTTCCACAGTTTAGAACCAGAAGGTCAGTAGGAATTCACAGCAGCGATTTCTAACAAGGCTGGGCTTTTAAATAACTGTAAAAACCACAAGGAAGGAAGGAAAGAAAGAAGGAAGGAAGCCAAATTCTGTTCTAATTCTATTGGAAATCCATAAATGTTGGTGGAGAAATTCAATAAACTGACAACCTGTCTAAAGAGGATTTCAATCAGATTATTTATGCGGTTAAAACGGCTCCAGCGTATGGATCATCATACTCACATCCACATCACTTTCTGCAACCTTGACAGGCTTCCCCGCCTCCTTCAGTGCCTGATTTCCAGCTACCTGCAACATTTCAACGTAAACAGACCCAGATGTTAGCTGTTTGCTGAGGCGAGGCGTCTGGCTCCTCGCTACATTAGCGCCGAGACAAAGGGAAGTGCAGAACACTGGGAGCAGCTGTAGACTACCACAAGCCAGGGGAAGAGTGTCGTTGACATTCACTTGTCCTTGTGAACATGAACAAGGTGAGCGACGTCTGGTCATGAACAACACGGTGGCCATGGACACTTTGAAGCTCTGCACAAAATTCACTTGCCTGTAAAACCTTCGTTGCCTTCAGATTATTCATCTGTCTAACAGGAGAACGTTTGAGAACACAGGTGAGGGCTCATTTAAAGGGACAGGTTGGATTTCTGAAGTGAGGCTCTGTTGAAAGCTTTTGAGCAGTTAATGACAGGCCTCCGCTGATGCTTCTATTAGAGGGGAAAATGAAAGACGCAGCAGATGAGTGCATCATCAGCAAATTAAACGCAATTTACACTTTTTTTGTTATCGATTAATCGATTATGTGGATGATTAATCGGTTTAAAAATTTGACATATTCTGCAGATCTTTCAACATAGCCACTTAAAAACCTTTTCTATACAATATAAGATGAAAATAAAGATATAATTCATTATTTAAATAAGAAAAATAGCCCTTTCATTATCTAAATTTTAACAACAGCATTCCTTTAGCATACACTGGACCATCAGTGCCTTTACAGCTAAAGAAATCCTTCAAACATCAACATGTAAAAAACTCAACCCTTTCTGATTGACTTTATGTCACAATTAATAATTGGACAGCAAAAGGTGTTAAATTTATTTTTTACAGCATTTGAAACAAGTGAAGCTAAAACCATGACACTAGAGGTGTTTTGGGTTGAGCATATTCACAAAGTTTTTTTTTTAGTTTAAATGCAAAATGTTTATATTTTTGTTCATTTTTGGCTTAATTACTGCTCTTAATATGTTGTTCTTTCAACAATTTGTCTGTTTTTTAATCAAGTTAATGATATTTTTTAATCAAGTTAATCAAGTTAATGATTAATCGATTATTAAATTAATTTATGATTATTTCAATAATTGATTCATCGCGATTAATCCAATTAATCATTTAGGCCCGACTATTAAAGCAGGATGTTGGGGTGATTGTTGCTGTAGAGCTGTAGAGCAAATAGGAGGGTGTTATTAAAATGCCAAGGTGGAGGCATCTGCAACGTCCTGCAACTGTGGCTGTCCATCAATCTGGGAGTGGTTTTAAGGCCATTTCCAAACAATCTGAAACCCAATATTTTACAAAGGGAAAAAACTATTTACAAACGGAAAACATTTAAGACAGCTGCCAATCTTTTCCGGAGTTGAGGTGTCAGTGGACTCAGCCCAGGGTCAGATGGGGTAATGGCCAGAAAAATTGCAAGAAACTTGAAACTACAGGTCTCCAGTATAATGTGAAGTTTGAAGAAAAAAAATCTGAACAAGTTTAACTTGTTTGCAAGGGTTTTCTGGAGAAAGCATCGCCTCTTTGAACATAATGTACTAGGCTACAAATAATTATTTTATTTATTGACTATTTTATTGATTTATTCTGACGATTAATCAAGTAATTGGATAAAAACGTTGGCACATTCTGATGATGTTTCATTTATCATCTAAGTGACTTTTATGCAATATTAGAAATGCATAATAAAATGCAAATAATATAGAATTCAATTCCCTTTTTAACATAAAATAAACATTTTGTTTATGTTACAATAAAGCATCGTTCCTTTAGTTTGATCATGTGTAGCAAATGATGAAGCAACATGAAGATCCTCGCTCTTTCCACTCAACTTGTCAATACAACGCAATTGTTTTGATTAATAATCGGATAGCAAAATTATTTAAGAGTTTTGTTACATATTCTAGAAAACTACTACTTTATTTAGCAGAAATACATTCACTTCTTGTTGGTTTTTTGCTCAAAATAAAAGCAATTTTTTTGCTACTTACTGTTATGGCAATGTAAACATCTTCACATAAGTGCAAGTAAGATAGTAACAGCTCATAACCTCTCAACAGAACCACACATTAAAAAAGATACTGAACCTACTTGTTAAATATCAGTTTTAACAATGAGGTTATTGCCAAAAATCACTGACAAATCCCTTTTTATGTAGTTGAGGATTAAAACAATTTGTGAGGGAGGTGCAGCGTTTCAGAGGCGATGGTAGAAGCAGCTGGCTTTTCAACCACCGGGTCACAGCCACAGCCACAACACATGCACTGCCGAGCCATCCCATGCCCAGTACTCAACAGCCTGGCCAACATCGCCACACAGTGGAGGGGAGGTATGGATTCACGACGCTGTTTGAGCTGTGAATGCAGCGCTGCAAAGCGATGGGATGGTCTTACTATAGAGCACGACACAGAACCCTCCCTGCTCTCGCCACGGCACAAACATGCACAAGCAGACACACACACATACACACGTTCTACATTGTAGAACATTTACCGGACACAGAGACACGTAGCTACATACAAATAGAGCTTACGTTCATTAAAGGCCTGAGTGGCCCAGCAGTGCAGTGCAGTAGTAAACTGTGAACTGCGAGGATCAGCGGCTCTAGAGCTCTGATCTGGGAGTCAGAAATCACAGAGACACAAGAGCCGCAGTCACAACATGGCGGCCGCTTCTAACAGCAGGTCAAGCGTTTGGGAGGAACACCACTCTTAAATAATCTGGAGCTACAGCTGGAATGTTTTGGGTCAACCGTTCAGGGTCGGGCGTAGAACAGAAGGGTGCAGTCAGTAACAGAGACCGGCGTGTTAATCTGAGTGTGAGGCTTTTCAAATCAGAGAAAATACAACAGACTGAACTGTGCAATTTGTTTTCTCACCTTTAGGTCCAGATATTCCAGGTCCTTCTTCAGCTGCATGTACGTGTCATCGGCCTGGAGGGCGAAAACCATCCGATTCAGAAACAAACCCAACAATGTGCAGTCTGACTCTTCTACAGAAGCATCAACTAGAGGTGCACCGATTGCAGTTTTCAGGCCGATCACCAGCCCTCTCTCACAAGAGGGGACAGTGACTGATTTTCATATCTGTGCAGAAGTAAACAGATCGCCCAAAATGAATGAAATCGATCGGTGCACCCCAAGTATCAACCACAGACCTCCTGTTGACATACAGAATCACAAAGTTGCACCCACACTGAAAAACGTCTTACACTCGTTTTGATTTAAGATCCGGTTAAACACGCTGTTCACAACAGATAAAAAAAGAGCGGCCAGCTACATCAGAGGGAGCCGTGAACTCATCTCACAGACAGGCAACATCAAAACAAGCTTCATGACGAGGACCGAAAGGAACGTCACGCAGCACCAAGACCAAAACCGATTGGCACGTAATCAGGACCGGCCAAACGGCTCGCTTGAAGCATGGGATGGCTTTGTGGACGTCAAAGGGATTGCAACACATCATGCTACAGACGACATCGGTAGAAGCACGACATGGAGACGGATCAGCCAAAGAGCAGCAGATGGTAAAGAGGTCGATGGGTCTCTGCAGCCAGGCCAGCGCTCAGTGAGGAGGGGAGTGAGTAGAAGCTGCCACTGCTTAAATATAGTGCTGCTTGGTCATGTAGTCCAGGTTTAGATGACATTCTTTTTTGATGTTACACACTGACTGGCAAAAAATGCTATGCTACCCCCAGTGGTGGCCACCACTACTTAAAGAGTTAGTTGTGCTAACCTTAAATCACTAATCATAAATGGTAATAACTGAAGTGGTACACCGAGATGGTATTTGGTGGAAGCTAATGCACCAATATTAGCAACAAGTTAGCTGTGGTGTAATGTTTAAGCACTATATCTACACAGTGTTTAATAGAAGCTAATGCTAAATCACTAATATTAGCAGCAATATGCTTTAGAGTTAGTGTAACACCTAAGCAGTACACCAACACTATAATTAGTGAAAGCTAATGCTAAAGCGCCAACTTCAATTCAAAATATATCAGACCTGTAGTCTGAAAGTTAAAAGGAAAAAGAGAGAGGAAATGAAGAGAAAACAAAACTGCTGTGTAAACAATCTTCACCAACCTCAAAAAAAGAGGTGAATATAAATGGCTAACAGCTCGAACAATTCCTACAAGACGAGAACCAAAACTTCAACAAAGATGTTGAACCTTATTCACCCGAAATGTTACAAAACCACCAAGTAAATCACCGCTTTAGAGTTTATCCAGAAAATTTATTTTACGGGAAGCTTAGTGTGCTAAATGTTTTCAAAGTTAGCAAAAGCGCGAAACAGAAAATTAGCTCTTCCCTTAGCGCATTAGCGGAAGTATTAGTATTTTATTAGGATTTTACGTAAAACAACAGCACAAAGTAGTAATTTAAAACTGAATTTCATTTACTTTGTGGTGTTTCTACCAGTTTTAGACATTTACAGATGTAACGCTTTGTCAATACAATAACATTTAAATCTTATAATGAATAAAATCAGATGATGTGTGTTTCATAAAAAAAAGTAACAAAATGTCAAAGTTCTTTTTTATATGTATAATTTTAATGTTATAAAACCTTTACTGAAGATTTAGTGGCAGCCTCTACCAGCTCCTGGTAACATGAGGGAGGGGTAGCCATGCCTTTTGGGGCCCCACCTGGACGCTGCAGGGGCCGACATCTCCGAGGTGCGACTCAGGAGACGCGGTGGCGCTGAGGAGGAGGGGGCTGTCGCTAGCGGCGACAGCGGTGAGGAGGCGGTTTTGGTGGCAGGACTCTCTGGGAGCGTTCAGCCGCTGGATCTGAGCTAAGGTCTGCTGACGCACAGCGGCCATCTTGGCCTGGTGGCGGCGCAGCTGAATGAGGAGCAGAGTGAGCTCCTCCGGCTGTCGGGAGGCACCGCAGGATATTCAGTCTGGCAGCTCTCAACACTGACCTCACATGCTGAACAAAAACCCACTCAGCTCTTCAATGCCTTCTCTGTCACTGCGCTACGATGCAGAAACACAAAATCTTACCAAGTGTTTTTGGTCTAGATTTTACTGCAAATGTCACGTTAAAATGTCTTATTTCGATGGCAGCTTGTTCCTCTAATAACTAATACCTTTTCATCAATATTGAGGAATTATTAAAACAAGCTTCTATTTCTTGCTGACAAGTTACTTATTTCTAGAATATGTACAAAAAATACAGCATGAAGCTTAACGTAAAAGCTTTTCTTTCGCAAATTTAAGGAAGTGGGTAGAAGTATAAACTTATCAAAATTCCCCCTCCTTCACCATCTACATTAGCATTTCATTCCATGTACCTGCTAAACCAGTATCCAATAGTAAACGCATCAATACTGCATCTAATTTTAAACACAGCAGCTGAACGATAACTATTCCTTTAAATTTCACCAAAAAACAAAACTAATGTCAATAATTTTTCTCTTATTTTGTTTTTACCTTTTTTATTATGGACCTTTTTGGTCTGGAATAAAGATTGATTGAATAACAAAAACACCAGCAACAATCGACTAATAATTTATCTGATAATTTGAACTGTTTGGTCTAAGTTTAATATTGAATGATTCAAGTTTTTTTCTAGTAGATCTGAATTTGAATAATTTAAACTGTAATATAGATGTATGTAACATCTACATTACATTCTTTATCTTATAAATATGCTCTGAAGTCTTAAACAATTGTTGAATGTTTTCCAAAAATTGCTTATTTTTGGCTTTCTGTCCTTTCACCAGGTCAAAAATCTCATAATTTGGATTTCACAAAAAAGCTGTTAATGCTTTCTAAATGTCCCACCTTATTGTTATTGCTCTTTCTTATTAGTTAGCATCGTCGTTTTTCAAGCTCCTCAAGACATTTGCAGTAGAAATTGGATCAAAAATACTTAGTAAGATGTTGGGTTTTTGCAGTGTAATGTGTCGTGTGACTCATCGCTGATCTGGACAAGCAGAACTGCAGCTTAATTAAAGATTAAAGAGTCTGAAACAAAAATCTGCTACACATAAAGTGGACTTCACAGTTCTCTGATCAACAACCAACTGACCAGGAAATTAATCCACAAACGGTCGCTAAAACCCTCCGCCGGCAGAACCGAGGAGCTCCGCAATGCAGAGCCTGAAATCTTAAAGGAATGCAGTTATCAAACGTACCGTCTTGCCATGAAGGCTGGGAGCGCTGACTGTGTGAGTGATGTAGCCAGTTGGAGGCATCGAGCGTCTCTCAATAGTAGCAGCCTGCAACACAGACATCCGTGTTGGTAGTTAACGATCTGGGTGAGATGGAGCTACGGACTCAGAATAGATACTGTTACAGTCAGGTTTAATTGCAGTATGTTACGTCTATATTAATATTATACTTTTATATAAATTTATGTTCCAAGAAATAGTTGGATTTCACTGTTCTAAATCTGTGATATTTTCTTCTAGGATGCTTGAAAACAGAATCAGGCAAACAAACACCCACTACCTGAACCACTGCTGACCGTCTTATTGGAGGGTAAACTCATAAAAATGCAGTAATGTAGAAGAAGGTTGTTCTGATTCTGTTGAGTATTATTCTTACCTTCAGCATCTGAGACTTGCTCCTGCGGGGGGACACGGTGAAGGGGACATTCAGCAGGGGCCCGTCCCCAGCGGGCCTTACGGTCACCCGTTCGGCGGGAGTGTGGGGCCTTCGGTTGGGGGACAGCGTCCTGCTGGTTCCTGGCGGAGGCCCCGGTGGCGGGATGTCTGCGGCCGACGGTGGCACCGACACGCAGCGAGGAGACCCCTCCGACCTGCGCAACGAGGAAGAGGGCGGCACGGTGGACGGGGGGCGGGGCCCGAACGGGTAATCCGGGGCCGGGGTGTAGATCGGCGCCGTGGGGCTGCCGTGACGGAACTGTTGGCGCTGCTGCCACTCGTACAGCTGCAGCACGGTGTTGGACCCCGAACCCCCCTGGTCTGGGGTGAGGCGGAAGTGGCTCAGGCGGTCGTGGGCGTACTTGTACTCGCCGAGTCGACCCGACGGGGGGCTGTGGCGTGGAGTTTTTGGCAAAGTCTGAAAGGCATCCATGGAGGTGTACTTGTTCTGGGTGGGCGGCGTCCGGCGGGGAAGGGTGTTTTCTCTGGAGGGAGGGCTGTTGAAGAGGAAAACGGCGGAAATCATTTCCTCCAACACAATAATTACCGTTAAGAGAGTCTCTGAATCTCTAGCGTCTTTCAAGACACTGAGAAACAATTTACAACATAAAGTGAAAATAAAAGCAATGTAAATAAGAAGTTAGATTGGAAAGGCTGTAAGCTTTGAGTTGTGATCTGAAAGTAAGAAGAGTCAGTAACTGCATTTCTACAACAAACGTGCACAGATGGTATCAAAGGCTGGTAGCAAAGACCCAGAGGGATGATGTTCATCACCAGCTCATCAAGACTGAAATTCCGTTTCGAAGAAGCAACATCTTTTACAGCTGAAAATCAAGTGACAAAAATCAGAAAGTTTCTATGCAAATTGAACAATATTGACCTACCCCCTTTGCTCAGCCTTCTGAACTTTGACCCACTGCTCCACCTGCTCTAGAGTGTTTCTCCTCTGCAGATGCTTGAACGTGTCGGAGGCTGCCGGCTCCGGCGCCCTCTGGTACGTCCCCGCCGCGATGCCGTTGGGCTCCAGGATGGGGCTGGGCGTGGACACCAGGCCGTTCCTCGTGCAAATGCTGGAGGGCAAAGTGGAGGCGGAGCGGGACGGAGCACGGGACGTCACCCGGGACACGGGAGCAGAGGCGGACACGCGGTCCGACGGCGGGAGAGCGGAGGTGGCTGGCGGTCTGGATGGAAGGGGGCTCTGTTTGTCCGTCTCCAAAGAGGCGGTTCCCGCGTGGCGCTCCAGGGTGACGTTGCTGGCGTCCTGGTGAAAGCTGCAGAGCTCCTCTGTGTTACGGTGGATGGGCTCCAGCAGAACTTCGTGGACAATTGCTTTTGTGGTCTCAGAGTCTACGGTCTTCATCTTGTGGTGATTCACGTGGTTCGTCTGCGGGACAGCTTGTTGCAACAACGAGGTGACTTGGTCAACGGGTCTGGAGAGAAGGAGACCCATTGATTTTGCATGAATTTTCGTGAACATATATTCTTTTTAAATAGTTGCATAAATAGTTTAGATAGACTTTATGCAAATAGTTGCATAAAGTCAAACACACATCACACTTTTCAGATTTTTGCTTGGAAACGTGTTCATAATTTTGCTCCAGATTCTTGTGGTCTATTCATAGTTTTGGCTAATGTGTGGAAGAGTTTAAGAGGCATGAATACTTACAGCAGGGCGCCACTAGTGATAAAAAAGATATTCTCTGGCTAATTTGCTCAAAAAGTTATTTATACCTAATTGCTCACTAAATAATAAGCTCATTAAAGTCATTTGATCTCCAGAACATTGTATTCCCATGTTCTGAGAGTTTAGATCTTTGTTCTTTTGTCCTGAACCGAATCTAAAGTAGATGGCTGTCACATAAAAGAGAAATTTTAAGCCTCATCTTCTACTTTAAGGACAGAACTAAATACACCTTGCAGATCTTTTTTTTTCTCTTTCTTTTTTCTTTTTTTTAAAGCTTCACAGGTGACAAGCAAAGCCTTAAAGGCATAAGCTTATTCAAAACTCATTAATTAAGTCCAACATGAAAAAGTCTTGCGAAATATTCAGGTTTCTGTCATGAAAGAAAAACCTTGCATAATAATAGGAAAGCCTGTGGTGCCAAGATTCTCCTTCCCGGCAGCTACTATCTAAAAATAATTCAGTAAAACTGGCGACTGCTTTGACCCCATTTGATGCTAGTTTCAAAGTACTTTTGGTACTCCCTTTGCATCCTGTCAATACTCATGAAAAATAAACGCTACAACCGAAAATTTTAACAACAACAAAGCGCAACGTGGCAGGCGGTGTTAGTGCTGCTGTCACGGCTTCCGCAGGCAAACAAACCGGAAAGGAGGGAGCGTTAGCAGAAAGTTCAGAGAACTCCCGGTTGGAAGCTGTCGGAAGCTCGGTTTTCTTTCTGTCATTCAGAAGCAGGCAGCGTTGCGTTGTGGGATTTCCTCTCGTAAGAACGGAGTAATGAGAAAGGACGGGAGTGTGTGAGGGAGGGCGTCTGAGCCTGCCAGTGAGGGACCGCACGTATTTGATCTGCGCTACCTCCCATCGTCAACGCATTAATAACACATGAAGGGAGCCGCCGATGGTTCAAAAACGCCGTCGTCTGAACGCGATGTCTCAAAGCACAAAAACAAACACGCTGCGCACGGAGCGGACGCTCAAGCAACCACAGAGCAAAGTCGGCCAGAGAGAGAAACCACGATGTCATACATGTTATCAAAGGCTGATTAACACGGCGCTCTACAATATTCATTTTGATGGGAGGCTGAACACTTAAAGGGAAGTGGTGAGTTTAAAGGCAGACAGAAGCATAAAATCAAATAGATCAGAGAATAGACTTTAAAATGTTAGTTTATAAATCACTTAATGTTCATAGCACCAGAATGCATACAGACCTAGTTTATAGCTGCAATAACTGAAGCTGCATGATGTTTCTTGATTGTTTGACTTTAGGTCCAGAGGTAATAACTTCACTGCTATGGACTGGTGACATGTCCAGGTTGTACCCCGCCTCTCGCCAAAAACATTCGGTGGAGATAGGAACCAGCAACCCTCCTGATCCCGCTAGGGACAACGGTGTTAGAAAATGGATGGATGGATAATAACTTCAGTTTTGTTTTTGTTTAGCTGGAGAAAGTTGTGGCACATCCACATGTTGATGTTTTCCAAGCATCTGTTCAGTGATTGGATGGGTTCAACACTCCAAGTGTTTAGAGTTGGTTTTGATTAATAATAACTGGAACATTAATGAAAATATTTGATGATTATTTTTGATTATTTTCATAATGGCATTTGACAAAATGTAATGTTTACTGCTTGGTGCTGCATTATGTTTTTACAGTGTAACAAACTTTGAACAGTGTTGTTGCTAAATGTGCTAAACAATATATAAACTTGACAAACTCAAAGAGCCACAGTATAAATAACTGTGGTAGGTAACTATCACATCCTTTGTTGTTATCAAGGGAAAAAAAGAGATTTATCATCATAAATTCACGTTTTCAAACTCCAAATATTTAGTGGATCAGTTACACTAATTAATTTGGCAGACAAACTGTGTTATGCGGCCCATCCTTCATGAGCATGTTTTGATTTTTGGAGCAGTGTTTTTGTGTGTGAGCTTCTGGCTTTATGCTCTGGCAGATGTTGCCATAAAGACTCATGAATTTTTTATGCATTCGTCACTTTCATCATTTTTATGACAAAAACCACTAAATGTTGTAATAAATGTTTATATCTTTTCTCCCCAACATTAAAAAAAAAAAAAAAAAAAAACTGTCCAAAAAATAGTCGAATTGATTGTGACAGCGCAGTATTCCCTCATCAGAAGCAAAACCAGGGGAGTTAAAAAAAACAACCTTGCAATTCTGGAAAAATCATTTTCAATTTTGGTAAAAATAAAAATAAGTCTGAGGGGTCGAGGTTTCAGCCCCTGCTGAAGGCAAATACATCTTTCACAATGGCTTACGATAATTTCTAGCTGTTTCTGGATACATGTACAATTTATCTTAGTTACTTTGATGTCATCCCTACATTTGTTAGTTAATATGTCATAAAAGTATGGTACTGATTATGCTCCTCTGTCAAAAACATAATTTCCAATAAACAGCAACAGCCAACTGATGCCTTTTATTTTGCTTGGAAAGTTTTTTCTGAGAAAAAGAATAAAGAGGGATTTACTCATAGTAAGTTTTTGTGACCTTTGACCTTTCCTACAATTCAAAATTGATAGTCTGAGTAAGAGGATATTGCTAGGTGGTCCAATAAAACAGGGTGTTTTTAAAGAGGAGGACCACCAGGGGGTGCTAGGAGGGCCACAGAAAGCTAAAGGGAAGATGATAAAAAAATAAAATCTAATCATTTTTAATTAAACACAAATTTGGTCAAAAATATCGTCTTTTTCCAATCATTATTACAAAGTTAAAATAATTTCTTGAAATGTTATTTGCCATGCAAATTTTTCTGATTTTTAAGCTGCTTTGCTCTTCAACCAATTGTAACTACAAGTGCAAAATGGTGCAAAAAGTTTCTGACTAGGAAGAGACCTCATGGCCAACTTAGATCAGAGAAGATTATGCTTAACGAATGTAATAATTATTCAATAGTGAATAAAAGTGAAACAAAAAAACATTGAAAGTTGATGTTTCTTTACATATTTTGTAGAACTCTGTTGGTTTTCGAAGCGGGTCCTCAGACAGAAGCTGATGCTCTTTGGGGGAGTCATGGAAACGTTTTTGAACCTCTGCTATATATGGTGTTGACACAAATGAATATTTTCTCTTTGCCATATACGTTAATACCATATACCATATGAGAGCACCTCTCTCCTCATGTGAGAGGTCACAATGTGTGCTGTAAGGTTTTGGGTGTGAGGGCCTACCTGAGCCTGTCGGGGTAGTTCTGCATCAGCGATGCCTGGTTCATGGCCTTCAGCCAGGTGCTCATGTCCTCCTGGGTGTCAGCGCTGAAGTAATACGTCCGCATGCCAGTGTGCTCTGCCTGCGAGCCAATCACAGAGCTCTGCTTGTAAATGTATGAACGCATACCGGTGTGGCTAGCCTAGAGGAAGAGAGCAGAGGCCAGGTCAGATCGGCTGGAGGAAAACAGAGGTCATCTGGACAACAGTGCAGAGGTCAAAGAGAGAGGGCAGCATGCTGTCGCATGGCGGGGGGAGAGGCGGGGGTTTAGAGAAAACATCAATGGCGATGCAGGCACTGACCAATGCAGAGAGGGAGAAATCACACAGTACGGTGGCACAGACATAAATATCAGGCACTTGAGTTCAACAACGGCCACAACCTTCACCAGCGTAAGGAAGGATACATTGATATGATGGAGAATGGGAAATATAGAAGGCTTGACACAAATTATCCTTTCAAATTGTTTACCTCGAGGTCTTTTCACTTAAACACCTACTTTACAGATGTAAAAGCTGCTACAGTTTTGGATCATGAGATGCCTGGAAGACATCTTTTAGAATAACTAATGACATGAACAACGATAGCTCCTAAAAGGGAAAAGAGACTGCATTTCTTGTAGTTTAATGAACCAACAAGCAGAATAAAAAAGGTAGAGACACCACAAGCTTCGTGGTGGTGTTAAAGACGGTGTTCTTGTGTTCGGCTCATTGTGAGATGGAGGAAAGACCTTCGTTTGCTTTCCTACCGGGAGGAAAGATCTGCCCTCGTCTCAAGACGTTTGAAGCCTCTCACCAGCTGCTGTGTTTCAAAAGGGGAAAAATGTAGAAAGAGTGATTTGCTGTTTTGGTTTTCTCCAGACCTTATGTTTTGCATCTAATTACAAAGTTACATTTTTGGTCTTGTCTGACAGTAAGACCTCATTCCTGGATTTAAGAACCTCTACTAACTTCTGTTCAACATTAGCTTCACTTATCCACTGACTTTAGATTTGTGCAATAATTGTTGAATTGACAGACTTTTCCGCCTGAGATGTGGATGTCTGGAGCTCCAATGAATTCACCATGTACGGAGGCCCAGATAAGTCAACAAAATGTTGACTTATGCGTTGTTTTGAACACACTGCAGGTTTCACTGTTATCTCGTAGATTTTGCAGCTGTGTTGTGACTTTTTTCATTGTCCCCTCTGGGTCACCGTATCCATGGGCAACTTGGTTCCTTCTCTGATTAAATGCTCTCCTTACTGAGTCTTACCATTTAGACGGATGGCTTTGGTGTGTCTGACGTTATGGATGATGGATGGTGTTTATCTTCACAATGCTATTTGTTCACTAATGCTCTCTAGCAAACCTTTAGTGGCGTGTCCATCAGTTGTACAGGATTTTCCTTTTTGTTCCATCTCTAGATACATGCATTTATAGTTGTGAAAATATTCAAGGGATATGAATTATTTTGCGCAGTGCTCCATCTGTAAATAGATGTTGTTCTGTCTCACATCCACACCTATTTTGTGAATAAGCGACATGTCGCTTTTGGTGGTGCTAAATGTTACAGTATTCCTCCTGTCTTTTCCTCCATTGTCCCAAGTGGCTCTAAAGGATTATTTCTTGCAGCTCCTGGTTCAGAACCATCCCTTTTATCTCCCAGGCTATCGCACAACCGAGAAACCCACAAGAAGAATCTGTTTTGAAAAAGCTACTCCAGTTGTGTAGGTGGAAATGGCAGGGGAAAAAAAAAAAACAGACAACGCAGCACCGGGTAGAGATGGAAAGCAGCGGAGGGTGTTGAGAAATCTTCTTTTTTTTGAAAATTGGGAGTGTTTACAGCTGCCGTGGCAACCAGATCTTCAAAAGAGGTCTGCAGCCTCCCGTAGGTCACTGTGCCAAGTCCAGAGAGGAGCCTCAAGAGGTGGATACCAAGAAGCTTTCTGATTGAAAATCCATTAAGAATTGATTACAGGCTGAGAATATTCCAGCTTCACCGCTCGACGTGATGCCCGTCTACTTCTAACTAACCTCAGGAACACGAGAAACACGGCAAAAAACAAGCAGAACCAGTCGGAAATTTAAGGAAGACCTTCTGTGTAACAGCTGCTGATTAATTAATAGTCTCTAAGTGCTTTGTATCCTTGATAAATAGGTCTTTGTTGTAAATGTGGGGTTATTAGTTCCCCTTAGAAGCCGGGCTGCACTTCACTGAGCCCAGCTTTTTAAATAATCCACTTTCCCTTTTCCTTCCTTCCTTCCGTCCTCCACCGCCTCGGCCGCTGAGACCAGCAGACAAACGAGAGTCCTCTCTCGAGAACAGATGCATGTAAATGAAAAGTAATTAAACATAGAATCTCCCGTACTCTAATTCCTTCTCTGAATAATGAATGCAGAACAGCAGGGGGGGTTGTACAGCGTTTGGATCCACTTTGGCTGCAGTATAGACATTTTCTCTGTTCTTCGGTTCAGATTAGAAGACGAGCGCGTTTCATTAGCGTGGCTTTCTTGTCTTTCAGTGAGCAAACACGCCGAACGTTACGCTTTTAACGTACACACCAAACACTGGTGGATAAAGCAGACTGTTGCCCCTGCTGTGTTACTGTAAACTCTAAATAAACCCTGGCAAAGGAGCCGACAAACACGCACCGTGTTCGTTCACATCTGCTTCTCACAGAGCCGCTGCCCCGGCCGCTCACGCAAACTTAGCCCTGATTACGAGAAAAAAAACGCTTTGATATAAAGCTTTCCGGCTCAGCATGCCCAAAACACAGGCTCTGACCCTGACACTTCATGATGTTTTGGAGCTGATTGCGCTGCTGGATCGACCCAACTGGGACTGGATAACCTGGAAAAGCACGCCTGCCACAATTAAAACTGGACAAAGGTAGGATTTAATACCTTGAAACTCATTTGTACATCATCCCTGACAGGTTATGTGAAAACCTCCATTTGAAAGATACATCTAAAGACCTTTTAAAGACCTTTATGAATGAAATTTAAGACCTGTTTCATGACACAAATTTACAGAAATGTACACAAATCTGCAGTATTCACCAACGTAGCTCTACGTTTTTTACAAAGAATTCACCTTAGCATCGTATGGGTTGGCAATTGGAAATTAGCTATTGCTAAGCCAACATTTGAACAGTTGGCTGTTCAAATGTATTAACAGCCAACTGTCAATACATTTGAACTTACCCATGACACACGCAAAAAAAAAATAAAATAAAATTTGCTAGCAAAAGCATGCACATTAGCAGCTAGTTAGCGGTAGCCTCAACCACCTTGAAGGCAGCAAAGACATCTGAGGATGACTCAAACTTTAGTCTGATGGAAAAGAGTTTAAATTAACAAAATTTAAGACCTGTGATTGACATATTTAAGGCTAACTTACATTTTTAAAATAAATTTAAGACCATAATTTTAGATATGCAAATTTAAAACATTTTAAGGATGCGTGATATACTCCTATTTTTATACTTGTGACTGTTTCTTCAGTCAGCCAAAGGGACATCTTCTACTGACTTGGGTGAATATTTATGCAATCTATTCATTTTATGTAAAATATACTTTTTAATATTTTATTGTTCCATCCATCCATCCATTTTCTTGACACCCTTGTCCCTTAGTGGGGTCGGGGAGGGAGGGGGGGGTTGCTGGTGCCTATCTCCAGCTAACGTTCCGGGTGAGAGGCGGGGTCACCCTGGACAGGTCGCCAGTCTGTCGCAGGGTTGTTATTTTTGTTTATTTTTTGATTTATTTTATTTGTGGAAATTAGTTTTCACATTGACACAGGGTGTTTTGTGTAAATGTTTTGCCAACCCCCGCACTCCCTCCAAAAAACAGAAATCAATAAAAAAAGGACTTTTTAAAAATTGATTTCTTGATGTAAAAAAAGGGCAAAACATCCAAAGTTTTAAGAATGTATTTTGGAGGCCCTTTATGAAAACACATCTTTATAATCACTTTTTGTTCCTTGAAAATTAAAAAGGCAGTTATTTAATATGAGATTTCTATATCTACCCTAGACTTTTGGTGTTCATACCAAAGACAGTTGAAGGCAATTTCTACAACATTGGTGTTTTTCCTGTTACTTCAAAGCCATTTCAATAGAACTGGTCTTTATTGCAGGCCTGTTTTCTATGTATGGACCCAACATTTCAGATTGTTTGGCTAAAACAAATGCCTGAAAACATGAGGATGCTGCCCGGATAAAAGCACCAATATTACGAATCTCATTAGGGCTGGTAATCTCCTGAAGCAGAGTAAATTAGATCAGAAGGCAGAGGAATGGGAAGGAGGCTGGTTAGAAATTACGTCTCAAACACCAAAAATAAACTAAACATTTCAAGGAAAGCAAAAGAGCATCCTGAGGAAACAGCTGTCAAAGCGCCTCCTGACTCTCCATCAGCTCCCTGACAGACGAAAAGTCAGATGTTTTCACACGAGCAGCACCGCTGAGCAGAGGCATGAACGGATATTTGTACTGTAAAATGTTGCACGTATAACTTTTTAAACGCCCTAAACATACCTCAACTCGGAATGTGCTTCGACTTTAACACGGAGGAAGAAACAAAAGTATTACAAAAACCAGTTAGGTACATGCGCCACACACCTTCAGCAGACGATAAATAAATAAATATTAACAATAAAACAGAGTCCGTGGCCGCCTTTATCCGGAACGCTGAGAGGGTCGTTGAGCTTTGAGTGCGCGCGGCTAACACACCCACACACCGAGAGCTCGCGCCGCTCTGTTTGGATGCGCGTGGGAGTTTGGTGACACTTTTAAGTCGGGTTACTGATTATCTGCCTCAGCACCAGTTTTGTGTAATTGTATTTGATGAAGCAGAGACAAAAAAGGAGAACAAAATCCCACCGTTCGCTTTCTGTCTTTTTTTTCCCCTTTGAGCCCCGTTTTTCACAGGAACAAGCCTTTATCAGTTCAACCCTCTGTGTCCTTTCAAACGCTTCCTCTCATTATTTTCGTTTAGTAGTTTCCACTCTGAATCACTTCCTGCCTTTTTCCGTGTCCACTCCTGCCGCAGCCTGAAAATATCGCTTACGTCTCTCCCTCTTTCTCTCTCTCACACGCGCGCGCGCACGCACACACACACACACACACACACACACACACAAACACACACACAAAAGCTCACAATGGTGCTCAGTCGTCGCTTTCCGACAACCGCTGACAAACTCGATTTTTTTCAGGCGCTATTTAAAGAGTCGCCTGTGTTCTCACCGATAAGCCACAGCTGCCAGAGCGCCACAAAGCTCCGGATAAGTTACCTTCTCCCCAACCTGCCACCACGAAAACCGGATTTAAACTGGAAGCACTTAGACGGAAAGCTTGTTGGTGTTTCTGGCTCTGCACGGAAACAGTGTCTGGTGTGTAAAAAATATTCACGTTTCAGCTCAAGAGTGCAAAAAAAAAAACACAGAGAGAGATTCCACGTTGTTAGCCAAAATGGAAACGCTTGGAAGAACCTTTAGCAGCAATAATGATGATAATGTTCTCTGTATGACCTTATCATCGCCCACATTGTGGAGGAGGAATATTTGCTCACTTTTGTTTCTGCTCCTCTCGCTTTAAAATCCATTTTAATTCCAATTTAATTTAGAATGTTTCAATTAGCCATGGTAACATCTTGATTATTTTATTTTTAGCCATTTTTGTTGTGGATTTTTCTGCTGTACCTGTCCTGTTAATGAGCCATTTGGGCCAAGCTTTAATGTGTTGGAGCGGACCAACTCCCCATTTGACTTGATATTACTTTGGTATTCAGTATATGGTGCTCTAGTTAAAACAAGCCCTCATCATCACTGTCCACCACTGTGCATTACAATGGA
This sequence comes from Poecilia picta, assembly GCA_033032245.1. Taxonomy (NCBI): domain Eukaryota; kingdom Metazoa; phylum Chordata; class Actinopteri; order Cyprinodontiformes; family Poeciliidae; genus Poecilia; species Poecilia picta. The sequence continues at coordinate 5,693,667 of CM065358.1, forward strand.
ATGACGGGTTTTTGCTGGTGTGCTGTGTTTATGACCAAGAAAAATGGTGCTGAATGACTGTTTACTTTGGACAACAACACAGTAAACATAAGTAATAGAAAATAGGTAAGTCAGTGTGGGGTTGTCTGCATCCGCACATTTTTCCAATGGCGCACTGAGTCAGACAGTTAACTGCTCAACAGGAAACAGTTTTCACTTCCAACTGTTTTGTATGTGACGCCGAGCCGATGAGACTGATGAGGACTGCCGCTCTCCGAGCCGCTCCAGCTGCGTCTCCATCACAAAGGTGCGCAAAACTTTGTCACTATTCCACTAGCGTATAAAAAAGCCTCTGCGATTTTGCAAACGCTGCGTTTCCTTTAAATAAGAAACACAATTGAAATGACATGTGAAAAAGCGTCATACTTCTTTAATCTCCTGGGTGATAAATTTAATCGATTAATCAGAATTTCTGTTTTAGAAGATTTCATTTTTGGGAAATCTGGATTTTTTTATTTATCAATGCTCGCCTTAGTCTACCTAAACCACCATCTTGAATAATATAAATATGACCTAAATATAAATTAAATTCTATAAATACAGGCCTTATTTTTTCTACGTCCTGAAAAGTCAAACCTCAACAAAAGAGACATTTCTCATTAGCGTAACTCCAGAATATAACAGGTTTCTCATGTTCAGATTTAGAACTACCGAACATTCTGTGTTCATATTTTACTTTCTTACTATTTCCCTTCCTGCTACTTCCCAGAAAAGTTGTGTGACATAAGTTACAAGCAGTAGATCTGACATAAGAAAAACACAATGGTGTGGCCACACAGACAAACACCAGGAAGATCCATTATGTAACAACAGGACAAGGTGAGGAAAGAGAGTCAAACGGTGATAACAATGACAAATGAAATCAAGATAAGGGCGATAACGCAGACAGACAAATGAAACATCAGCCGAAAACAAACACGCTCCTCTCAGGACATGCATCAAAAACACAGGAATATACGCAGCTGTTGTATATTCTCCCATATTTATAACCAACAAAGCCACAGCAATGGCAGGCGACAGGGATGAGAAAGAGTCACATCTGGCCAGAGAGAGAGAGACAGAGAGAGAGAGAGAGAGAGGAAGGGAGAGAGAGAGAGCCGACACCACAGCAGTGGAGTGAGTACCTATTTATGGGCGGGCTTTCACTGGACGGCTCAACACACTCACAGGGAGGGAGGGAGGTCCCAACCAGGCAGCCGGCCAACGGCAACAAGAGAGGGGAGAGGGTTCGGTAAATAGAGGGGCAGGGGGAGCATGGAGGGGTGTGGGGAGCAGGTTTGATATGCTGACCGTGGATGTGCTGGAGATGGAGTTTAATAAACAAATACAACCAATTAAATGTGTTTGTTTTTCATTGTAGTGCAACATGGCGACCTTGTTCCAACCCCCTTCTGCTGTTTGTCAGAGTGTTTGGAAATCCTGCTGAACCCAAACTGAGCAGAGTTTGGTGGACATGAACGAAATTCCTGTAGAAAAACCTCAGAGGCCAAATGAAAGAAAACCAGGCTTCACAAAGCAAACAGTCGTTTCATTTTGCTGTCCCCTGAAAGACCTTGGACTTATTGGATTCTGGGTGTTAAGGTGAAATTAAACAGGCAGTTTTAACACTTTACAGGAATTTGAGAGAATTTTACCTTCGAGAGATGGTAAAATTAAAAAAGAAAATTGGATATATTTTAGGAAAGGGGAAGAGAAACAGCAATACTGTCACTTTACTGGGGAAAAAGTACACTAATTAAAAAATATACTTTATTTTTTAGAGAGAGGCCAAAATAATAAGTAAACTCTGTAATATTTGACCTACATTATGAGAAAATAGAAAAAAAAAAACACACAATCTAGAACCAAAGAATCCAGACGACTTGCATCTTTTGTTGCAGTGATTATACATGAAAACTTAATATCATAATAGAAAGAAAGCACACCTTTAAAAATCTTTGGTTTCCACATTTCAGGGCCTTAGAAAGTTCATGTAAATGGATCAAAATTGAACCTCAACAGATTTCACACCGTCACAAAGTGGAAAAGCGTTTTGTGAACAGGACTCAGCAGACAGACGAGCAGACGATCCCGTCTGGCCAGAAGAATAAAACAACATTTAACTCAGGCTTTAATTAGGAACAAGGTGCAAAGGCTGCCGGTGTGATTGGCTCTGAGCTTTCTGTGCCAAGGCGTTACCACAGCAACTTGTCACAACAACTCGGGCTGAGGCAACCGTTTGGTATTTATTTGCTTTCACCCTCGAACAAAAACCGCCGTGACATGTAGACCCTCCCACGTGAGTCTGGACGGATTCGTAGAAAAACGAGCATCTGCTCATAGCGCTGTCAGGCTGAACTGTAAAGACAAACAAGAGCAAAAAGAAAAAGCTGCGCCTCGGGAGCAGAGAGGCTTCCTGCCGTTCCGTCTCGACAGAGACACTGACAGACAGACGGTCGGCTGTAATGGACACTGCTGCAACAAGTGCGGGGAGGGGTGTAGGTAAAATCCAATCTGTGAAGCACAACTAGAATAAACTAAGCACATGAATGCACATAAAAAGGAAACCTGTGTGGTAAACCACAAAAATCTCTCTGTATGGAAATGCTCATCTATCTGTGTGTTGCAGAGACATGCAAACATGTCTTTACCTCCGAACCTTCCCCACATTTTATCACATTGGGACTTTTATATTTGAATTTTATGTGAAAGAATTACAAAACGTAGTTGATAAAAAATGGAACAAAATTGATTTGTATTCAAGCCTCTTTACCCTAAGACCTCAAAATATAATACGTATGTTGGAATGAAATACCGTCAGAAGTCACCTAATCAGTAATTACACTCTTCCTGAGTTTCACTTTATCTTATCACATTCCAGATGTTAATGTTTTACTCTGTTTTATACGCCATAGATCTGTTTTTTATTGAAGTGTGGAAAGAAAAAAGATGAAAAGTACCAATTTCAATTTTCTGGCCGATAGTCGTTCTTTAAAAAAAGCCTGATCTCCCCAGTCTGACTTTGGCCAAACTTGATTTTTAATGTCCAAAAAGTCAAAAGCTAACAATACCAGTAAAACAAGACAAATTTACTTTTTTAAGAAAAAATGTGGCTAAAGGAATTTGAAAAGTTGCTACAAAGTTTGCAAAGTTTTAACTAACCGAGAGCATCAATAAATATCAGTAAATATGATAAAGGATGCTGTTTGGGGAGTTGAAAAGTTTGTGAACCCCTGCACTAATAAACTTGTTGCTGTAATTACAGAAAGTGTTTCTACAGCGTATGGACTTTAGGAAGCTGGATCCAAAAGCCACGCCCTTAAAATCAAAATAAAAAACATCCAGGTTTGTGATCGTAACATGACAACATATGGAAAGGTTCAAAGGTTATAAAGAGCAATTTGCTGTATTGTCATTTAGCATGAGCTTCTCAGGCTGAAAGGACAGAAATAACTCAGTGGAAACTTCTCAGCTTTAAATAGCAGGAAGCGTACATGAATTTTATCTCAAGTGGTTTCAGTGGGAGGAAAAAAAAACATTATCTGTCAGTCAGGATGGAATGACTTCCAACCGGCGGTCATGACGCACAGCATCAAGACGTTTTATTTCTTCTTGTTGACGTGAAAGACAAACCCTGCTATTCTTTGTTATCGCTGCTTTGACGTTTTGATGATTTCATTTGGTAAATTGTGCGCTTGCCGACTTGAAGAACATTTGCAAATGATGAGCTGAGAAATAATTGCTGCTTACTGTTATTACAAAAAACCAACAAAACATTTTCATCTTAACTTTAAAAGAAAACCACAATCACATTAGAGCAAAAAAAAAAGGCAGCATAGAAAGAGCGCTGACAACAAAAAGAGGCGTACCTTGAAGGCATACTTGCGGCTGATGTGATCTTCAGGGCCAACGGGTGAAATGACATAGCTGGGCAGAGGAATACTACCCAAGACCGCCTCCTCTCTGCTGTCTGCAGAGAGAGAGAGGGAGAGAAAGTGAGTGAGGGAGTGGACAATCAGGGTGGGGTAGGTGAGGGAAAACAGATAAAGATAGAGAGGACAGGAAGGGGCAATAAAATAAGAATCACTCATCACCCTCTAATTTCACGCTCCTGCCACCAGCGACACAACGCTCTCATGCCGTCGCTCAATGTGCCAGAAGCTAAATGAGCGGCGGAGTAAACGCTAACCATCCGCCAAACACGCGTTTCTCCAGCCTTTGACCTTTAACCTTTACCCTAAAGTTTGGTCTTAACGCCTAAAGCCGCTGCTTGAGGAATGAAGTTCTCACATTTTTAAAAATATCGCTCTATGTTTACAACTCTGTACATGTTGGCTTTCCACTCGATACCGTCTCAGAGAATTACAACGTGTGTGTGCGTGTGTGTGTGTGTGTGTGTGTGTGTGTGCGTTCAATGATTGCTTCATTGTAAAATTCACTGCTGATATGAAGGAATGTGTGCATGCCACATGACCGCGTCTCCGAGTGTTTGAATGGAAGGTGATAAGGTGACGCTGTAGATTACATGGACAGTTGGGTTGAAAATAATCCAAGGTCGTTTGGAGGACACATTCCCCACATGGTGGACGAGATGATGGGAGCCACCTTACACACACACACACACACACACACACACACACACACACACACACACACACACACACACACACACACACACACACACACACACACACGGAGCAAACCTGATCAGCTCAGAGTTAAATTAAGAGTTATCTAGTACTTTTACTTGAATAACTTGAGTACTTGTTACTTTTAAGAGCCTTTTTTGTTGCAGCTCTTACTTGAGTAAGATGTCTGGCTCTTCTACCCACTGTGAGAAACTTCACAGACCTGCTGCTTTTGTTAAAGTTTCATAAGATTATTTTTTATTGAAAGAAACTGACTTGGACAAATGTTTATTTTGCTTGATTTTGTTATTTTAGAATTATAAAACTTTACATTCTGGTCCATCTGATGATGCTTCATCTGTTACTTGAGCCGCCTTTTTACCAAACACCTTTAAGAGCAAACACTTCACTATTACTGAGCCCTGCAATAAATTAGTTATTAAAATAAGCTGAATAATTTCCATTTGCGTAATTTATCATTTTCATCTTTTTTCTCTTTTTCTACCAAAAAGTGGATGCTAAAAATCTGCAGCCCCTTTTTTTGGAGGGCAATTTTATTTACAGAGACTTCATGATTCATTTTATTTGTTGTTTCTGTTGTTTTATTTTGAGGCGGGCTCTGATTGGCTATCTAATGGAACTGGGAACACTGAGAGAAAACACATTATCTGTCTCATCACACCATATGGTTATGACACAGGAAAAATTTCAACAAATATGTAAAAAACATTTTTTATTAAAGTTACACACCGCAGCTTTATGAATTATTGAAGTAGTTATCTGTTAGTTGTTTATGATCTTTCTTGTATTTTATTGTTTAAAAAGTGACAAAAAAAGCAAAAACAAAAGAAATCTAGAGCCCTAACGGAAACCAGCAGCCACGACATTATAGAAAGACCAATGTGTGTTTGTGTTCATGAACACACGAGATGAAAGGAAACGACGAGCGTACCGGATCAAGACTTTTCACGTTGAGAGCAGAAACCTTTGAACTGAAAAGAGACAAAACTGAAACGGCGGCGAATCGATGTCACCCTGCTGCTGAGGCGACTCCCGAAAGGATCCGTCAAAAATAGACGGAGAAGGCAAAGGAGCGCGCAGCGAGGCAGATTAAGACAGGAAGGACGACAGAGCCCAGTGGGTAGTGTGTGATGTGTGTGTGTGATGTGTGTGTGTGAACTCTTGTCACATACGTGTTTCACTAGGAAAAATCCAATTAAAGGACGCCAAGACTGATTTACTGCCTCCTTCGTCAGTTCCACTTCACAAAAACAATCAGAACAAGTCAAACCGTCTGCACTTTTTCTACACAGTTCATACCAAAGTCAAATTTGTGACATAAATACTGTTTTTTTATTTATTTATTTAATTTAATTTAATGTAGATTGACACAGAGTTCTGGGCCAACTTTGTCTGTCACGACTAATCACTGACAAACTCAGGCATTTGCACTTGCAAAGTTTTCAACTTAAAATTTCATGACCAATCTCAGCAAGCAGGTAAGTTGTAATCAGAGTATTAATAGTTTTATCACAAAATATGAATGAAGGATTAAAGAGGAACCAGCCACGGAATCGGACAATTTTTGATTAAGTTAGCTATTTTTATTTTTAGAGAAATGGGGGAAGTAGAAAAGCGACACTGCAAGAAAACAAGATGTTGCCAAGTATTTTTGTCTAGTTTATAGAGTAAATATCTCAGTACACTTGAAATAAGACAAAACTAACTTACAAGAAACCTTTTAGCAAGAAATAGGAGACTGTTTAGAGTAAAAAAAATAATCCTTAATATTGATTTTAAAAAAAATACTAGCTCGATTGGCAGATGAAAAATGTTAGAAGTGAAATAAATCTGGAACTAATACTTCCTAAAAATAAACATTAAAAGATTATTTACTTAAAACAAGCTCCTATATCTTGCTAAAAAGTTATTTGTAAGTTAGTTTTGTCTTATTTGAAGTGTACTAAAATATTTGCTCTACAAACTGGATCAAAAGTACTTGGTAAGATGTTGTGTTTTTGCAGTGGATGGGATGCTTCCAGAAAGGAAATTAGATATTTTTTATGGAGGCGGGTTGACTGTTCATTCCAACTGCTACTTTTATTTTTTGGTTTCCATTGACACCCCCTACCTATTTGATAATCAGTTTATTATGTTTTTATAGTTGTATAAAGTGTAAAAAACAAATTGTTTTGCTCATGATGGGTTGTTGCACAGACTCACCTTTGTAGTAGAAAAGGCAGAAATCAGACAAGACAAACCACTTCCTCTTCCAAAGGCGCATCCCAGAGCTGTCCTGCAGAGGAAACAAGAGGCAAAACACTCATAAATAATAATAATAATAATAATAATATAATAAATAATAATAATAATAATAATAATAATAATAATAATAATAATATAATGTACTGCAAAGTCCACAGAGTGACGGAAGCAAGAAATGATGGGGAAAAAGGAGAATTTGTGACAAGACCAAGCAGATATGGAGAGAAACCGCCTTTATTAGAGGAAAAGTGAGCCGGACACGAGCAGGGAATGTTTACAGGCTCGCTGCTTTGTTCTGCTGCTTGTTTCATCCTGTATGTTCGCCCACTAAAAATGGAGCCATTTAAAGAGGAGAGGTGACACAGCAGAAGCAGAAAAAAAAAACCTCCAACCTCAAACAAAGTTATAAATACGCCTCCCATTTGCTCAAAATGTAGAAAATGTGTGGTATCTGCGGCGTGGACAGATGAAAGGGATAAAACACACTCTGTACAACTGGCCACAGGGACACTGACCCGAGTGTGAGGTACAAGGTGTTGTAATTGTGATCTAGGTGTCACACATAGTGATGCGTGTGCCACTGTTTGCTGCCGTCTTGATTCTCGTCGTCTCGCCGTTCGCATCACAGCGAGGCCAGGCGTCTTTTCGGCGGGGCGGTGCCGAGCGCCGGTTATTTTAAGGAGAACTTTAAATAAGCAGACGCTCTCCAGTAATGGCCCGACTGCGATCCAACACCAGGTGCTCCACATTCCCAAAGTACACGGAATAAATCAGGGAGGAGTAAAAGTGGGCCGCGGAAAAAAGCCAAAACTTTACTGACCCAACTGGAGTGGAATTTGGTGGAGTGGGGACATCTGTAATAATAATAATAATAATAACACAGGTGTATAGGGATAATAATAATACATGTTTCTCCGATTCGCTGTTGGTCAAGATAGCTGTATCATCACGGTTACAGTGTAGTCCAATCAAAGTGTGGCCCGAGAGCCATTTGTGGCCCTTAAAATGATTTTGTTTGGCTGCTGAACTCAAGAATGGTATAAAAAAAAATTGAGCCAACAAAATAGAAAATAATTGATGATCCGAAGAATGTGAAAATTGACAGTCTTTCTTTTAATAAGACAAAAGTCTGAAAACCTTTTTATATTTTTGAATGACATACTAATTTCATAAAAACATTTATTTTTAAAGATGGCTTCTAGGTTGTGATTAATTGTGATACAGGTGTCATGATATACCTATATTATGACATAGCTCATGCCTCTGGGGTTCCTGTTATTTCACCGCTTTAGCATTTCCTACATTTGAATCTGCTTTTTTCATACACAGTTGTGCAGTCTCCTGTGAGATATTTCAACCATGCATCAATTCCTACCAACATTCCAAAGTAAGTATCGGTGTTAGTTGTTGGCAAGCACTGCTAAGCCCAAAGATACTGCACAGATATCTTTAATCCAAAGAATGATAAAGGAATGGTAAAGACTAACCTTCATAAAATTGTCAGACAACAGGGTGAAAAACACAATAATGCTCATTTTCTTTCTCATTTGGTTATGTAAAAAAGAAAAAAGTCCAATTTCATCCCAGTATTATTTGGTATTATTGTGGTGATGATGCAAGCAATAACTCAAAAAATACAATTTAAGAAAATCTTTATATAGTGTGACAGGTTTCACCAAATGAGATTTAACACTTTTTTCTAAATGAAATGTAACACCTACATTACGATAAAAATGCACAAAAGGAAATTTTGTATTTCATAGAATAGTGTCAAACATTTTTTCCCAGAATGCAACAAGCATCTTATGATCTGGCAACAGAAGTGAGCCAGCGGTGAAGACAAACATCATCCAGACAGCTGGAAATTAATTACAAAAAACCTGCTAGCTAGCAAAGGTTTATTAGCAGCTAGATAGTAATAGCCCCCAATCACAGAACGTGACATGCGTCTCAAACTTTTGCCAGCAGAAAGGTTTCACACAAAAATTAAACTACATAGAATGCAAAAGATGAAATTGTTATGACATAATTTAAGACCTGTAATCAACATATTTAAGGCCAACTTAAATTCTTTTAAAGATGCGTGGACACTCTGGTCCTAAAATAAGTCCTGAACATGAGGAGATGGACTACGATATCTGGGCAGAGGGGTCGTCTACCTGTTTGTACAGCCATCCTCGGACCACCACTGGGACGTTAGGATTCCTCTTGATGGATTGTTCTCTTTTCCCAAAGTTGTGAGTCTTCCCACTGGATCGAGATGCCTGCAACACACACCAGGAATAATTCAGTCAAGAAAACCTTCCATAGCATCAAGGTAACTTAAAAACAGGCTTTTAAACCAATACAGTAGATAAGCATGTGCATTTTAGCTCTAAATGCTAAACGTCTGTATCTAATCTGTGGTTTAGAAGTTGAGATTAAAAGGAAGACATCTGACTTCATCCGAGTGGGACATAATTGGCGCTCTGCTCTTAATCAGAGCATTCAATCTCACTTACAGCAGCCCAAGCACAGGCCTTCATCCACGCTATCATTATCTTTTTTTTGATATCTCTCCTTTTCTGCCCCAATTGTTGCCTTATTATAGTCATTACTCAGCGACAGACAATTTTCTACCTGATTTCTGACAGTGACAGTCACTGTTGCTATAACATTTGTCAAACAAAAGCAAAACCTCTCTATCCTGGGTGAGAAGGAGGACTAAAGTGAAACTCAGAGGTTTACATATATTTATATGGAAATGTACATAGAGGTAACATCAAAGAAAGCGAGTCAGTAACTCTGACAATCAATGGTGACTGCAGTGTATTATATTGTATGTCTCGCAAAAGTACTAATATCCCTGAAACGGTTTCAAAATTTAATCTGCCTTTTTCAAACTTTTGTAAATGGCAAAGTCTGAAAATTTGTACAACTTTCTTAACGACAGCTTTAGCTAAAAATCTTTTGGGCAACAACTTAATTCATTTTCCCACTAAAATTATTCCCACCATTCAAAGCAAAACAGCTGAACCTCAGGCATGACTACGTGTTCATCTAACAGGTTTTCAAAGGATCACTGGGCTAAAAGACGATATTAAATCAGTAGCATAAAATGATAGAAGGTTTGCAAGTTTGGATAATCGCCCTGTGATGGACTGGCAACCTGTCCAGGGTGACCCTGCCTCTCGCCTGTTGACAGCTGGAGATAGACACCAGCACCCCTAATGACCCCAATGGGTCTACTACTGACTTCTTGGCTGCCTCTCAGATTAATGTTCTTCTTTCCATTTTCTGATGTTAAAATTGGCTTTTTCTGAAGTGATCTGCATTTTGGGACATTGTTTATAACCTTCCACTGACTCAACCTCTCCACTTCCTCCCAAACCTGCCTGCTGTGTCCATTGGTCTTCATGATGTTACTAATGTTCTCAACAACCTCCTAACAGCTGAATGCTGTGATTAAATTATACATCATCTACTGCTTATGTCACTCCTAAAGGTAATTGGTGGAGCTGAATTTTATTTAGGGGTGTTCAAGTAAAAGTGTCTGTATACAAATTAATTTATTAATTTTTATTTGTATAAAACTGCCGACAGGAAAGTTTAGTGAGTGACTCTGAATACTTGTCTGTTGGTGGTGACAGGCTCTGGTGATGATGGATGAGGCCAACATGCTATGTATATGAAAGATAGCTGGCAAAGAGCAAGCATTCCTTGCTAATAATAGGATGTGCGTATTGAAGTGCCTGTATCCTCAACAGATATAATTTCCCTTGAGAAACTAACTTGTACAGCTGCAATGCCTTCACTGAGATTTAAAGAGAATCAACTTGTATTTTGTAAGAATCCAAATCCAAAGGAGAGGAGACAGCAAAGAGGAAGGTTAAAACCGAATCAATCATCAAAATTTAAGTTGTTAAAGTGGTTGACGGAGAATCGTTTTACTTGGTTTTAAAGTCCATGTATTAACATCAAACCAGATATTTTAGCTCTCCTTGAATTGGTTGTGAAGTGGATTTATGTTCTTTATACAGCAAAATGAATGCTTTGTCATCTGCAGACAGTATAAAAACTTTACACACGTCACTGATATGAAAAAGGAATAACATTGTTCTAAACACTCAGCTCTGAGGAACTCCATGTAAAAATCACAGCAACTACCAATCTGCATTGTCTGTTTTGAACACACTGAACTGAAATGTATTTTCACTCTAATGTACAAAAAATTTGATTGTCTAAGGAATAAAGAGTGGAAATTATTATTATTTCTAAGTGATTGGTGATTTTTTTTTTAAAAAAAACTCAACGTTTTGCAGGTTTTTTGTGGACATTTTATAAATTTTACCTTGTGTTACTTAAAAGTAATATTTAGGTAATACTTTAGCAAAATAACTATAGCTACATGTAATCTAACTTGTACACTGTACACAAAATGACTTTACATCTAAGCCTGGCACGATAAATTTTGCTGGACTATAAATTGTCCCAGGAATTATTGCGATAAAAAAAACAATATTGTTTTCAGATCATTTTCAGACACGATCTTGTAGATTTGGTTTCTCGAAGGTCAAAAACTTTAATTTTGTAAAAATTAACTTGACACTAAAACTGGAAGAAATTTCAAATATTCAAAATAAAACATGACAAGCAAAAACACTTAGGAAAACAGAAATAAAAAAACACAGCAGAAACCATAAATGAAATGGATCATGTAAACAAAAGTTGCCCTTCAAAAATGATGATCAGAATGTAAATTGTAGAGCTCAATTGAATTTATCATGCAATTAAATGATTAATTGATTAATTGCTTATAGCGACAGGCCTACACAGTATTCTAAAATCTCAGGAGATAAACTTCATTCCCCATCAGAGCTGGAGGTGAATGTTTGTTTGACGTGAGCGTGAATGTCGGCCATTCCACAGCTGGAAAGAAGCAAACAGACTCACTAATTAGAGGGAGGCTGGTTGGCCAAGCGAGAAGACAATACACACAGAGACACTACAATATCGCCATGCGGTAAATATTAAGCATCTTCATGTAGCCGGCCTTCCACTGCCTCTGTGTGTGTGTGTGTGTGTGTGTGTGTGTGTGTGTGTGTGGTGTGTGGTGTGTGTGTGTGTGTGTGTGTGCAATGCGGAGGCCTATTTTTAGGCTAAGGGTAATTTTGTGGAACAGCCACTGGTCCCTGCGGCGCGGGAGCATTCTGTCTTGTAGGTGAGTGACTGAGAGTCTAAACAGCTACTTATTATGTGAGTGGCACACAATTAGGCGAGCTGAAAGCCAAGAGGGACCGTCCCGAGACCACACGCTGCCAGTTTAATTCCCCTGGGCAAAGTAATTAAACAAGAGTAATGCCTTCCCGTCCCCTTCAGAGCTCTTGTTTGTGATGCACTTACAGGAGTCGACACTTAATATGAATCCCGACCCGCCAGCTGATCGGGGGACAAAGAGTGGCAGCGTGGAGGGAGTCTGGGTTCCTTTAGCAGACAGAGTCACTGGCCAGGTAGCTTCTTGTACAACAAAATAGAATATGCAGGTTTAAAATTTTGGGTTAATAAAATACTCAATTATTGTTGAGCTGATTCGCAATTCCTCTTGGCCTCTGTAGGTGTAGATGAGCAAAATATAACAGGAATTACACTTCTGTAGCTTTTTGGACTCAAAAGGAAAACCAATTAAAAGTAGACCCTCAGATGTATGTTTTAATTTTCTTATCTGCATGTCATGAGCTTTTATCTCACTCTTCGAGAGGTGAGGGGAACAGAGCGATTACGAGAAGAAACTCATCTGTCATAGATGCAAAAGGGTCTTAAAGAGCTTTACCTCTAGGCTACAGTAATCATAAAGAATCTTCCTATGTATGGTGCCTTAGAGATCAAGTAAATTATTGGGTCTAGGCTCTGCTACTAATAAATATTGTAGAAATCGGTTAAATTATCTATTATTCTGACAATCGATTAATTTGCTAAGAGTGGAAAACGTTCAACTGATTTTCCATTTAATATTTTTATAATATTAGAAATACATTTAAATATGAAAATAAATAATTAAATTGCTTTTTAAGATAAAAAAATCACATTTTATTCCCTAACATGCAGGAGCATAGCATTCCTTTAGTGAGCTCATTTGGAAGTGCAACTCCAAAAATACTTCAAACAGCAATTTGTGAAAAGGCTCAATGTCAGTTTACGACTCATCTGCTGATTTTTATTTCTTTGATTGACCAATTAATAATTGACTAACAAAAGGTACTTAACAGAAGATTTTTTTTTACAGTTTGAACTTGGTGAAGCTAAAACAATGCCCCTTAAATGGAAAATGTATATAGCTTTGTAAATCTTGTCTTAGTTATTACTTTGATTGTGTTATTCTTTTCGCAAATGGCCTTTTTGGAGACTGTGTACTCCTGTTAACAATTAATTGATAGCTAAATTAGTTGAAGATTATAACCATAATCAATTCATCATGATTAATCGTTTCAGCCCTAACTGGGTCATTGTTGCCACAAGTATGGCCTTCACCGAAATTCCACATGGCGCCTTTAGATTGCGACTGCCAGGCCATAAAATTTGTCAACATTCCGAAAAAATTCAGTTTTAGCCCAGATTAGCTATAGCGTTTTTCTAAAACTGCAAATTTAAAATAACTGGGGTAAAACTGCTTTATGAATGAGAAGCTGCCCTTTTCTTCATTTTTTTAAACTATCTCATGTCTGTCTAAAAAGCTTAAAAGTTTAATATCACTGATGACTGCTAAGCAACTAGTCCGATTCAATGGACTTCTAAATCCTAAAATGCAGGAATGTCTGTCGTTGACTGCAGAGTCCTTCTTTTATTTGATTAGACGCTTGTTTCACTCGCATCGCAGTCTTTCCCAAAAAAACGTTCATATTTCAAATATACAAATTCAGGTCTCTGATGTGTGTCTACAGTCTTCCTGGCTCCAGAAACACCCAGAAGGAGAAATTCAAAGAGAAACGTTTCAAAGCATTGATGATGGAGCTTCTTAAATCTGTTCGTTCCCGTCCCATCAAAGCCTCCCGTAAGAAGGCAAGAAGGACGAGGCTGGTGGACTTGATCTGTCTCCATGCACCAGTTTGCATCTGACACAAAAAGAGAGAGTGTGTGTGTGTGTGTGTGTGTGTTTGTGGGTGTGGACGTGTGTGTGTGTGTGTGTGTGTGTGTTTGTGGGTGTGGACGTGTGTGTGTGTGTGTGTGTGCGTGTGTGCGTGTGTCCGGGTTTTCTCTCTGGCCGGTTCCGCGGAACAGTGTTGCCTTTAAAATACTTGTAATCAAATGAAAACAACCATTTTAAAAGTAGTTTGATGCTACCATATCATCAAAGCTAAAGAGGAAGCTAATAATAGTAATACCATATCAATAATGATGAAGTCAGTGTATCACAGGATTTAGAACCAAGAGTGGTGGTCCAGAATTCGCGTCATGACTATTTAATCAACCAGCAGTGTTTTCTGAACAGTTTCACAAGCAATCAAGGGAAATTTGTATTGAATCTTTCTTTCAGCCATCTGACTAGCAGTGCACATTGGCCATGCAATAACTCATTTTGCATAATGATTAACTGTCCCAGTAATTGTTGCTCATGTAGCATTGAAACTGCATTCCTAGATGAATCAATTGGAAAGCAATGCAAACTTTAAAGGAGAAGTGACTTCATATAAAATAAAATGTGCGTCGCTTTTCATTTTTAGTTCTTAGTGTTACATTTTTGCAGTACTCCAGCATACATGGCAAGTTTGTAAACATAGTGACAACAGGTTTGTTTAATGTGAGGTAGTTTTTTGTCAAATTATTTCTTTTTTCTAAATTCTTAAACTTAAAGATAAAAAGTAGATAAACCATATACTACAGTTCAACATGCCTATTTTTTAGGCTGGAAGATGTTATTTTTAAACAGTAAGACAGGGTAGCTGATGAGGCGCATGAATGCACCAAAAAAAAAGAAAAGAAAATCCAGAAAATGCAGCAGGGACTCCTACATGTCACTTTGATTAATCCTATTCCCAGATATTATGAAGGCTTCGTGAAAGCCACAAAATAACCAAACGTGACTCCAACACGTGGAGACGACGAGAGCTGAGGAGAGAATTGTGACACATTACTCTTGGAGGGGAAGTGGGTAATTTCTGTTTCAGCACACCCTCTGATGCCTTGTCAGGGGAGGAATAGATATGACTTATTCAGACGGCGGCTTTCAAATCGAGATGGCGGTGCGCTGCATGAGAGGGGATACCAATGATTCATCTTCCTCTCCCAGACAGGCCTCTTTCTCCAGAGTTGTTCTCGTCAATGTGGGCCTTATTTTACCGCCATCTGATGACAGGTAGGGGAGTGATGAGCCAGAGCACCTGGGACGGCCGCGGGGCCGATAAAACACTGGGCTTGGAAGCCGTGATTGGGCGTCTTGATGGATGTCCTGTCATCTGTTGCGCCTTACTCGATGACACGAGTTCAATGTGGGTCCCGCGGCACCTGTTGATGGAGCCGGAGAAGCCGGAGAAAACAGAGCCGGAGACGAGTGTGTTAAAGCGTAAGAGATAGAGTAACAGGAGCAAAAAGCCTCGGCGGCATCTCTGCTTGGCAAAGACGGAAGGGCTCAGGACCTAGGCGTGATCTGAATCGGAGAGCTTCAACTTCGACGCTTGTTAAGGAAATTCTGCAATGTTCGCAGCGAGTCAAAGTTTATATTTATTTAACCTTAAATGAAGGTTAATAAATGTGCTGTGGTGTGTGCTTTTTAAGCACCTCACAGTTTTTGGCAGGAATCTGACATGAAGCAGTGAAGTGAGCCTTTATTTTAGACATCACAAATTCACATTCACACTGTTTATCTAACTTCCATTTGGGTTTCCAAAAACAGACGTAGATATCCACAGAGCTGCACCATTTGTAGCCAACTGGGAAATTCAACTGCAGTAGCAGCCTCCAACCCAAAGAGGGCAGCACTAAGACAGCTTAAGACCAAATATTACAAGATTAAACAGTTTTAAATGTCACAATTTATACAGCATCAAATGACAGAGCCTTAAAGCTTAATTTATACAGCTTGTCTCCACAAACAAAAAAGCTGATTTTGGGTTTAGTTTCTGAGACTGAGATTTCTGATCAACAGTCATGTCCAGCCGATGTAAAATTGCCCGATTCGAGGTACTTGTTGATTTCTCCACGTCGCTCTTTGTTACACATGGACACAGTTACTAACATCATGCTCTGGCTGGCTGACTGGAGAATGTCACAAAAACAAGCAAGTTTCTAATAGACAAGCACAGACATGCCCACCAACCTTGGAGGCAGAGGTGGAGTCCACGGTGGAGGAGGTGATGGCGGTGGAGGCCTCGCTCACAGTGGTGCTGGAGAGCTGCTCAGCCGTGAATCTGGACATCATGCGAGGACCCTGCGACCTGCGCACACACACACACGCCCCACACACACACACACACAAATGAACGAGAGTCAGACTGCTCTGCCCCGGAAATAGAGAGCTGATTAATTGAGCTACAATCACACTTTTGGTTTATGGAATGTCGTCAGTCTGCTAACAAATCTACAAGTGCTCCACAAAATTCAAGCTCTATCTGCTTTCTAGGTTGTAAAAGCCATCCCTTCCTTGGCTGGTCGACAAGCAGCAGTCAGTTCTCCTAGTCTGGAAGCAAAAGCGGCTGCTAGTTTGAATATCTGGGTAGAACAGGCTGCCAACCTCTCACACTGCGACACTTAAAGCGACCCGACAGTAGGATGTGTCACACTCTCAAGCAAAACCCACACACACCTTGAATGGCAATGAATGGAATCTTTCCAATGAATCCATTTCCTTTTATTGTACCGACACATTAGTGTAAATAAATTGCCTCAAGCAGCTGGCGTATAACAGGAAGTGGATAAATGGACTGTAAAGTAAAATACAAGAGCGCACAAAGCAGCAGGTTGTGGTATGTAGCTTTATATGCTAAGCTAAAGCTAATCCAGCCTTGAGACTGGAGAAAAGCAGAGACTAAAGACTGCTTCCCAGGCTTTACAGAACAGATAAGATAAATGGAAGCTAATAAAACACTGGATTATTGTCTGCCAAGGAGCAAAGGAACCAAACATGTCAGATCCACTAAACTTCTTGAAAACTGCAAAACTGCCAAAACACTGAGTATTTTTCATTAAAAAAAACAACAACTTTAGATTCATAATTGCTGGAATACTGATCAATTTATTTGTTGTATATTTCCTTGATGATTTTGATGATGGCATTTGATATAATGTAATGTATCTTAATTGGTTACTGTGTTATGGATTCATGGTGCCAAGTGCTTTGAACTGCCTCGTTGATGAAATGTGATATACAAATGAAACTTGACAAAGTTTGACTTAAGGTGTGATGATAAACTATTGACCTCATTAGCATTTCTTTTGTTTTTGCTTTTTGTCAAACATATATGTTGCAGATAATCAAACTAGACTGGTTTCCAATTACGTAAAAGCTAGCCAAACTAGCAATGGGCTAATAGAAGTGGTTCCACCATCCTTGGCAGTAACAACTTTCACACCATCACTTCCAACATCCTTGTGGTCTTAGATGTTGCCTAGCAACATCTAAGACTAAATACTTAGGTGTACTTCGTTCTGCTGAGGTCTGCGACTCGCAACGGACTCAAAGCCGACGACCACCGGACATGACCATGCAAGTCAATTTTAAGACCACTTAAGGGTTCTCCGTGTTGCACAGTAAACAGTGCTCACATTGAACAGTCTTGTATGCACCACGGAGCTGATGAAGTTGTGTTGGTGCAGAATGTGGGAGTCTTTACTGCCAGGCACTTCAACTCCAGTTATTGAAGGCCAGTGTCCCCCAACCCTTGTATGTGTCTTTGCTTCAACAAACCTGAGTTAAATCATTGGGTCATAAGCAGGACTCTGGAAATCTGACTGAGAAATCACTTGAGCTTTTTGATTCAGCTCTGTTAGCTCAGAGATGCATCAACAAGTCGCAGGAACGACTGGAGTTGGAAACTCCAGTTTTAGTGAGTGAGTTGTTGAAACTACTTACGTTTAATGATAATAATGATAATAAGGAGAGTTATACCTTACCTATTTATTTCTTACCCTGCTGCTCTATCAGAAGCTTTTTGGATTTTAATGGCAATAATCTTTGCCTGTGATTTACCCTTTGTATCGACTTTACAAATCAAATATAATCAATAAAATGTGGTATTTTTGACAAAAAAATGTCAAAAAAGAAAACATTTAATGTCAAAGAGAAAACATAATTTCTACCAAATAATGACAATGAAAATATTCAACATAAAATATGCTGAACATTTTATGTTGGGCAGATTCAACAGAGCTCCAGAGAATTGTAGTCACATCACAGTGAGAGTATTGGAGTGAATATTTACTCAATCACTTAATTTACGTGACATATTATTACTTGTCATTATTTTTTGTTTTTTACACAGTTTCCACTTTATCAACAAAGGGATTTCTTTGTACATTTTCTGGTAAAAAAAAAAATTATGCTGATTCTGCCAGCAGGAACAAAATAGTAATACATCTGAGGAGTGAGTACTTTCTATAGGCACTTCTTATTTTTCACCGACAGTGAAAAATGAAGTTGGATGCTATTTAGATGGTTGACGGAGAAAAAAATACTTTTTGAATGACAGTTAAATTTTCATCGACAGCCTTTGATGTAGAAAAATCATATACCGGAGAAACATATAATTTTTCAACCATTTAAAATGCACAGAAGCTTTTAAAAGCCATCTGGTAAAATCTGCAATGGCAAAATTTTTTGATGAATAAAGTTGTCAAAAGAGGCAAAGAGATGCAAAAACCTGAGCAGCAGAACTGCCAAAAACAAAAAGGCAGATTTTTCAGCCTGAACTGAATTAAAGCTTTATTTGAGCAGTAGTGTCTGAGGGTGGACCAAACTGTACAAATGCAAGTCACATCGTGTACCGGACAATAAAAATGGGATGCTAATGGATAGATGTTTCTTTATGACGCTGACGCCCCCAAGTCGTGCTGCACAATGGTCCAATGATTCTTTCTCTATGATAAAAAGCAGGAGAAGAAATAGAAAACCAATGGCTGATAAATTGTACCTCTGACAGTGATGGATCTGTTTCTTCAATTTCCATGTTCAGGGTGAAATTAGAAATATTTATTATTTATTATTTAATATTTATTTTAAAGGGGCAGTATCATGTAAAATAAACTTTTATGAGCTTACATCATGCTATATTGTTATTCCCTCATCAAAAACATACTTGAAGTGTTGCTTTGATTCTTTCGCATATGCTTGAGAAATCCTTTAATTTCCATGGCAACCATTCAGCTGTGCAAAACGCCTGGGTGGACCTACCTCCGCCTTCAAGACTTTGAGTTGAAGTTTCCAAGCTTCTGCCTCACAGAGCAGCTCTCCCCCTCAATTTCCCACACTTGGCTCCTTCAGACTAGCCAGCAGCAATTGCAAACACCTGGTAGAACTGCACATCTGCTGAGCTCATTATAGGAGCTACTTCTCAGTGAAATGCTGGTAAAAACTTTGTTAAAGAGTTAGTAGAGGTAGAGGTTAGTAAAGTAGTAGTAGAGGTAGGGTGTGATGACTTCCTCAAGGCAGAGTTTTAGAAACAGCAGTAGAGACATAAACCCAATTTCAAGACATTAAATTGTGTAGTCTATTGTTGACGCAAGCTGCGTCATCCTTGCCATTGCCCTTTGGCCTCTCGAGCTATTATTTCCTATTTGTGATGCCTGCTTGTGCACCTCTGAATTTTTGTAACTTTTAAAAAAATTTTGGCACAAAATCAATGGGTCGCTGGTGAATTGTCCCAGTGTCCCTACCAATGGATTTCACAGATTTTCTGAGGGAAACCCTGATCACCCTAAGTTGACCATAAAACAGTCATATGTTCACTTCTAAAACGTTCTTTCCGAGTACAGCAGGAGGCTATGGAGGCGTAAGACAACTTCCTATAGTAAAACAGATGAGACTTTAAATATCTGCATGGGGATGGTTGGCTGAGTGTGTCTGATTAGTTTGAAAAGTGAAACAAATGGTTCTGTCACGCTCAACTCCATCACAGATTTGAATATAATTAGGCAACGAAAAATTCCTCTCTTGGATAAATTCAGTGTCACTTAAGAGTTTCTAGTCCGAAATCTTGTCATAACCTGGACTGTCTTATTATGCCTTCTAATTGGGAAACACTTTTTGTGTAGAGTTTTAATTGTGCTTTCCTCTTTAGTTTCAGCTTCTGCCTACAAATGTAAATCTGCTACGTGCCGCAGTGTGGGAGGACATTGTCCGCTGTCAGTAGGATTTCATGCAAACTTTACAAAAGGTCAAAACTGAAAGGTCTAAATAAGTTCCATTTTTTCTAATTTAAAATTTGAGTTTTTTGTGTAATTTTTTTAAATGGCGGTTGGTAAAGCTTGTCCACCTGACAAAAGCAGAACCGGGGTTGGTTGGAGGAATCAGAAAGTTCCTTACATCATCGCCCGAGTCTGAACGGACTCGCTTGACATGGTTCATCTTTGCAACGGTGCTAACTAAACCGCTGCATATCGTCTAATTAAAGCACATAGGCACAATTAAAGTCACACAATAAAATAAAAAGTCTTTGGTCACCGAGCGGTTCGGGTGCGGCAGCTTTGATTGAAGTGGTTTGCACAACAGGATTCTGATTGCAGAGTCTGAGGAGGCTAATTGAATTAGTTTAATTTACCTACTTCCTTTTCTTTCTAACTAATATGACCTTTAAGCATTGGGCTCAGAAGTGGGCTGAACTGGTGTACACAGGTTCAGACATGTGGTGTTTCTATTCAGCAGGAAATGGACCTGGAACATTTACATCAGAAAGATTAAATTAAAAATATAAACTGACAAAGCGGGAGATCGACAGGCAGATTGGGGCAGTGTCTGCCGTGAAGCGGGCGCTGTACCAGTCCGTCGTGGTGAAGAGAGAGCTGAGTCAGAAAGCGAAGCTCTCGATTTACCAGTCGATTTACGTTCCCACCCTCAACTATGGTCATGGGTCATGACCGAAAGAACGACATCATGGAGACAAGCGGCCGAAATGGGGTTTCCTCCGCATGGTGGCTGGGCTCTCCCTTAGAGATAGGGTGAGAAGCTCGGTCATCCGGGAGAGACTCAAAGTAGAGCCGCTGCTCCTTCACGTCGAGAGGAGCCAGTTGAGGCTCGGGCATCTGGTCAGGTTGCCTCCTGGACGCCTCCCTGGTGAGGTGTTCCGGGCACGTCCCACCGGGAGGAGGCCTCGGGGAAGACCCAGGACACGCTGGAGGGACTATGTCTCTCGGCTGGCCTGGGAACGGCTTGGGGTTCCCCCGGAGGAGCTAGAAGAAGTGGCTGGGGAGAGGGAAGTCTGGGCCTCCTTTCTGAAACTGATGCCCCCATGACCCGACCCCGGATAAGGGAGGATATGAAGGATGGATGGATGATGGATGGATGATGGTATGGATGGAGTTGGATCCATCCATTTCTTTTTATCTTTTTTAATCAGAGGAGCAGAGGAGCTCAATGTTTTCACAGATTATAATTTATAACATAATAATAGTTTTAACAAATATAAAAAATATTTTCGGTAAAAGTTCCATACTGCACCTTTAAGAGTTAATAGCATACACTTTAAGACATACAGCCTAAGCTAATTTGTTTTGTCTGTCCCTAGATGGGCTTTTAGTTATATGAAACAGAACAAGCATAATAAGAATTTTAAAATACAAAGTAAATATTAAAATGCAAAACTAGTCAGAAAAATAAAAACAACAAAAAGAGAAATCTGGAAATAATTAATATTTTTAAAGCCAGCCAGACGCCAATTTCAGGTAGGGATGTATGATATATTGGCATCAACATTGGTATCAGCCAAAGTTAGTAGTTTTAAAAAAATATTGGACAAGTAAAGCTGGATATAAACAATCAACTGGTTTGGAAAGCAATGGTACTGTAAACAACAGTACCTTACATTATTTTATTTGTGTTTATTTACATTTCATCAAATGTATAAACGTCCTAAAACTATACATTCCTGCCAAGTTCTAATTAATATGAATTGGTCAAAATGTCATTTTACTGCAGAGCAACACTGGAAACAGTTCAACAGTAGATCAGTTCAAGGGATAATAAACGTTTGAAGTGATAATTTCAAAAATATCAGTGCATTAATCCAAAGACTAAACTATAGGTCAATTCTTTGAAGTGATATCAAAAGCGAGAAATGAAGCCATAAACTGTAAATCCCAAAGTGAAGGGTTCACAGAAATACAGAGTACAGTGTAAATTATTAATGATGACGCAGACATAAACAGTTTCAGTGCTTTAGTGAAAACTTTAGGGTAATTTGACCTTGGTGGAAATTCTTTGGTGCGAGAAAAAAAGCGTAATGAAAAAGAGAGACCATATTCAAAGATCAGAAGTGTCATCTAAGTGTGATGGCACAGAGATTATTTCATCTAAGGCAAATGGCACATGCATTATAATTCCACACTGTAACATTGACCTTGAGTAAGAAGGGTGGAGGGCATTTCTGCTCATCCAGAAAAAAAGAAAAAAATCTGAGGAATGCTGTGAACAGACAGGGCAGAAATGAGATTTAATTACACAGAAAAAGCCATTTCTATAAAAGTTTGACATTTTACTAAAAGATGGTTATTGAAGTTATTTAAAATGCGGTTGATGCGGGCCACACTCGACACTCCCACAGCCACGGGTCGACAACAGAAAGAGCAGAAGGCATAATATGTGAGAAATCTTCAGCCATGGGAGATTGAAGGATTTCTCAAGCGTGCATGAAAAAATCAAAGCAACTCTAAGAGGTACGTTTCTGATGAAAAGCAGGCTGGACAAACAGAGACTTCAGCTGAGAACAAACTGCTCCAAATGTTGTGATGATCTTCAGATTGAGTTGTTAGCATTCAAAATTGTCCGTTAACTAACTTTTGTTAATTTAGCTTATTTAAGTTAATTTAGTAAACTTAGAAGATAATTTTTAATTTAGCTGACTTTTAACTTATAGCTAGGTAAACTTAAGTCTAAGTTAAACTAAGTTATCCTTGCTGAGTTAACTCAGCGTAACTTAAATTCTAAGTTAAGGGGAGTTAGCATAGCTTAACTTAAATGGCATTTTCTTTAATTAAGCATAGGAGTTAGACAGCGTAGTCTAATATCTAGAAGTAATAATGTATTTGTAGGTGGGTGGATATACTAAGTAAACGTCGAGCCAACTTACACTTTTCTACATTGTAGTCTTTGCTTTCAGCACTCACCCAATAGGTTGTCCTTGACACTCGCTAGCATCTTTTCATTGCTTTTCCAAACCAGAAGCAGCCACTATAAAATCATCAAGTATCAGACTTAAAATGGGTCTAATAGTACCCAGATGCAGGAAAAGCGTAATTATCGTGACAATAATGTGTGCAGGAAATTATAAATGATATCATTTAATGGTCTTGGTGGGGATTACCTACTTTAAAAAAGCAGGTAGGGGAAACTTTAGACACCCTGGCTATCACACTTACATTGCTGAACAGCTAAAACTGTTTTTGCTGTATTGTTTTCTGTGGTGGCAAAGTAACATGATAATTAGTGTTTCTAGCAAACAATGAGTGGGAATGTAATCTTCAATTTCTCTGCACAGTGACTGAAATTACTTTGTCAGTGCTTTAAATGCTACAACACAGCTATAAATTGAAATTGAAACATTTATTACCACATATGGAGCACATTAATTTTTCAAAGGACAAGATTAAAACCTGCTCTGGATTTTGATAAACTTATGGTTTTATAACTAATGTCTTAAACTATTTCCTTATGTAGTGAACTACTCAGGCTTAATATTTTCACCCTAAAGTCTGACGGTTTTTAGGAATGTTAGATGGAAAGTGGTGAAATAAATTAGCTTAGCTTAAGTTAGAGGACTGAGAAATGCTTTCCAAATGTTGAAGACAAAAAGATCCCACTGCCTTGTTATAGTACACCAACTTAACTTGCTACATTTATAACCTGCTCACATCAACAGGAAACATGAAACATTTAAGTCGAGCTAAAACATTTTTTTTGCTACCTCTTCAACTGTTACCTAGCAACTACAAGTTGATGGTAAGACTCTTGAAAGTTGTTGCTTCAGGCTGTTGTTCAGCTTGAACATTTGCAGCACAAAATTTCTATCTGTGAATCTTAAGTTTGGGTTTCTTCATCTATGACCAGAAGTAGCACACCAACAGTACACACGCCGTGTGGTTCCTACGACTGAACACACAAATGCACAGGTTCTGTTTTATGGTCTGGAAAAAGTAAATTATTTGTATACCTTACAGTTTCTTGGCTCTAGACATGAATGAAGACACCTGGTCAGTGTTAGCCATGATACAAAATATCAAGCAAATAAAGTCAGAGCAAGAGGAAAGTTTCAGACAAAGATATTGTAGCACATTCACAGCACACACCATTTCCTGTAAACCTCATCAAGCTAGCACATTAGATATGTCACAGCCAAACATTAAAGATTCAGTAAAATCAGATCCAATCATTTAAAACTTCAACAGGAAGCAATTGTTTCTCAACAGCCGAGGCAAAGCTTAGAACAAGAGGCTAGTTTTTTACCAAACATAGGTTTGTTACATTGACAAAAATCCTTCTCGTTGGGCTAGCTTGCTAGCTAATATGTTTATAGGCTACAAGCTTTTAAGAAACCTCCCACACTTTTAAATGATTATCATTTTAGCATACTGGAAGGAGAAAACACACTGGCTGACAAGATATGAATGACCTGCCGGCCAAATTAAAATACATCAGGCTAACTGTTAACGATGCTAAAACTGGTATGCAAGTTACTCCTATGCAAGTTAACTACTGACACTTTACCTTATAAAATATGTTTTTTTAAAACAACAGTTTGTGATTTATGAAATTTTCAATATTTTTACAAATAACAGAAAAATTAATTTGTCCAAAATGCAGCATAAATCAGAACTTAACTTGTTCTTGTGAGTCCGATACCACATTCCATCTCGTTACACTAAAAATCAGGTTTGGTTAACATTTTGAAGTGTTACTGCATACACTGTTATGCCTTGAATAATTTGATTTAAATAGGAAATACTGCTTTTGAAACTGGTTTTTTTTTACCTGAAATTCCTACAAAGCCAACATTTTCAGTTCCACGTAGATTACACTTTTCAAAGTATTTTGCATGCACAAATTTCTAGCTATATTAAGTAAATAACTTTTCTAGAACAAAACAGGTCTTGTGTAAATGTAAAATAATGAATCTATTTAAATAAATCACTAAATCAGATGGTTTTCCTGCAGTGTGTGAGCCATGTTGCTGCCTCTCGCTTTATTTTAGTTCTGTCCTACAGCTGAAAGCTTCCACTCCAATCCTGCTCAATAACCCTCAAAGCACATTTTTACCAGATGAAAGTAGCCTGAGAGCTCACACCAGCATGGACACAAACGCAAAGACTTACATTTCCTTTGTTTGTATTGCAGCCAAAAAAAAAAGGTTGGAACTGAAACCTCTTTTAGTAGAGAGTCAGATTTGAAATAGATCCAGGTTGGAAAACACAGTAACCAGAAAACGGAGGCAGAAGGCTGTCTGTAGTTTACCTATGTTATTAGAGCTTAAAGGAAAGTGGAAACTGGTATTGACCAGTAAGAGTCTGATTGCTGTATCTTACATTTTTTGTTATTTTTCTTCCTTTATGTATTTGTTTTCCCTCATTCTTCTGAAGAAGGTGGAAACATTTTCACAATTTAATTTGACTGTATTAGAGAGGGGGTTATTTCTGCAAGCTAAACATGTTTGGATAAAAGTTATATTCTTCCACTTTCAGTTTTTTTTTTAATTTATAAGTGTTTCTTATTTTAACATGTGAATAAGAAAAACTTGGCTTGTAATTATTACAACTGATTGAAAGTATCAAAAAAATTTTAACACTTAAGATTTTATATCTAACTGGTTTATAAAATTTCAACTGATCAAAATTGAGAAAAAAAACTACTTCTTTTAAGCCTGTGTAATGCTTTTAATCTGATCTATAAAAAATGCATAAGAAAATTAAACATTGTTTCACACATCAAAATTGTCCCATCTGTTTAAAAAACAGAAAAGATTTATCAAGATGTGTACGATAAAGCATCAAACTTATAACCTTTGGGACTTTGGGTTTTGTCTTATTTTAGAATTTGTCATATTCAATTAAATAGTTTAAAGATTCCTTGTGGTTTTGCTTCGTTTCCACTTCATATGTATTTCTATTTTGCTCTGAGTTGAAGTCTTTAGTTACCGTTTTAAGATCTCTGTAGTGTGTGAGTGTTTTTACTCCTAGCTTGTATTTGTGCTGGTGTTTACTGCTGTCAGTGTCTGTTTCCAGAAGAAATGCCTCTTGTGGTTTAGTATTTTCACTTCTTCTAAACTTTAGTTTTTGCAAGTTCTTAAATGTCCTTTTCTTTTTTTTAATGATCCTTTTTTATTTTCATCCATTTTTCCACCTGCCTCTTGCCTGTGTTTGGATCTAAATGTTAAAAATGTCATAATAAAAACAGTTTTTATTTATTTTTTTTAGTCTTTTCTTTAAAAGTGCCAGAATAAATAGCAAAGCTTTAATATACACAGTCCAGTCACATTAATGTGACCATCTGTCAAAAGCCAGAATAACCACCTTTCGCAGAGCGAACTGCTACGAGACGTGCAGGAAGAGAGTCACTTAGGTCCCTGAAGGTCTTCTCTGGGATGTTGAGCCATGCCGACTCTAATGCCGTGGCCAGCTGCGCTAGATTACGCGGTTGAGGATCCATGGCGCGAACAACTCGATCGAGATGGTCCCACAGATGCTCGATTGGGTTTAAGTCAGGTGAGTTTGCTGGCCAGGGGAGGACGGTAAACTCATCCTGGTGCTCTTCGAACCACGCACGTACACTGGCAGCTGTATGGCACCTCGCATTGTCCTGCTGGAAGATGCCATCATCCTGAGGAAAAACAATGCGCATGTAGGGGTGGACATGGTCCGCAAGGACAGATGCGTACTTGTATTGATCCATCGTGCCTTCCACAATAATCAGTGAACCCAGAGAATGCCAGGAAAACATTCCCCAGACCATAATGCTCCCGCCTCCAGCTTGGACCGTTCCTGCAATGGTTGCAGGGTGGTTCCTTTCAGAGGTTTCACGCCTTATACGCCAACGTCCATCTGTCCGATGGAGCATAAAACGCGATTCATCTGAAAACGCTACCTGTCGCCACTCAGTGGACGTCCAGCTGCTGTACTGGCGTGCAAATTCTAGCCTTCGTCGTCGATGAACACCAGTCAGCATAGGTGCACGAACCAGGCGTCCGCTTCGGAGGCCCAGACGCAGCAATGTTCGCTGAATAGTGGTTTGGGAGACACTTGTGGTAGCCCCTTGGTTCATTTTAGTGGTCAGTTGCTCAACGGTAGCCCGTCTATCTGCCCGAACGCATCTCCGCAACCGTCGTTCGCCTCTGTCATCTATGGCCCGTGGTGCACCACATTTGCCACGTCGTTGATTTTGGACAGTCCCATTTTGCCATGCACGGTACACTTTTACCACGGCGGCACGCGAACAGTTCACAAACTCAGCCGTTTCGGAAATGCTTCCACCCTTGGCCCGAAAGCCAATGATCATGCCCTTTTGGACGTCGGATAAATCGCTTCGTTTCTGCATTACGCCAACGATTGAAATGTTTTCCGAAGCCCACACACACCCTTTATATACGCTCAACTGCACTGTGCTGCCACCTGCCTTCTGTGATTGGTTATTTAACTCTGAAGTGGAAAGTACGTGGTGGTCACATTAATGTGACTGGACTGTGTATTACATGTTATCTTGTAAAAGTACCATTACGGCTGGCAATAACATTCTGTGTTTTGTCTTTAAAGATTGGATTAAAGTAGAACCTATGAAAGCTGTGTTTACAAAAAGATAGCTGCGCTCATTTTCAGGTGAAACCTCATTAAAAATGAGTTAAACAAAATTATGAAAACAAAACTACAGGATGAACGAATTTGCATTTTTCAGATGAACGAAAAATGCAAATTCAAATAACCAGCCACAGAGGCGTAAAGGGGGAAAAAGGGAAACAGAAGCTACAGCGATCAAGCAGGATTGAGAAAGATGGAGAGAGGAAATGAAAAGTGACGGAATGGTGGAAAAAAAAAGAGGAAATGAAGAAGAAGAGACTGTGTCTGTTTAATGACACTTTATTACATTTTGATGCGCCCCTTAATCAGATCTGCTGCTGCAAAGGCCTGATTAATTGATCTTCCCTGAATTAGTGACTGAATTTGGCTCTGATGCGTTTACATAACGCTCAGCCATGACAGATGGTTCACCTGCATGCGTCTGATCAAACATTACAACATGACAAGCTAACAGTGGCGCTATTACGCAGCTCCTTTTTTAACTCATTTCATTTCTAACCACAAGACTATTATTTAGAGCTGCAGCATGTAACTTTTACAAAAAAAAACTAAATTTTTGTTGAAACTGTCACCATGTATATTTTGCTGTGATAACGCTGTGTTATTTTCATTTTCATTTTCATCTGGGTCCATGCCGGGTCCACGGCTGTTCTGTCCTACATTAGCAGTTCTTCAAATGAGAGAAAGCAAATATGTGTTCATAACTGCAAAAAAAAAGAAGAAAAAAAAGAAAGAAAATTTGGCTTAATTTTATCCAGGTATCCACTTAGAAAAAAGTTAATTGTAGCCAAGATTTGTATGAGCCTGCAGAGGTCTAATGGGCTGAAACCAGCTAATTCAATCACAGAAGCATCAATATCTGCAAAACCTGAGAGCAAAGAGCTCCTACAGGAGAGCAAGTGAGATGAGGCAGCCTCATTAAATATTCATGACACGCCCAGAAACAGCAATTAAAACCGTTAATTACCAAGGAAAAGGAAGTTATTCTGAACTCTGCAGCAGATGAGATTATAATTTAGAGCTGAACATAAAGGAAATCAATGTCCTATTTCAGTTTAGCTATTTACAGGGAGGCAGCATTTTAACCTGGATCCAGCTGAAATAATCCAGTGATGTATTAGTAGGATTTCTTTCTCTGGGTCATGAATACATGAACCCACAGCTCAGCACAGAAAGGCTGGTTTATAATTTCACAAGTTAGTCCTTCTAAGAAATCTGTGCGACAGTCTGGGAAAAAATAAATCTTACTTTAATGACAACATAGATAATCTGACTTTAATATGTGATCATAGATCATTTTAATCTTTAATTTGTAATTCATATTTCACTGTGATTTCTGGTTTTTCTCCCAGCTTCCACCTCAATAGTGATTAAATGTTTGATTTGACTCTGCAGCTCTTTAAAATTCCATTGATGATTTTAATGTGTGACATTAAATTTTAACATGACGTCAACCACGTCTGAACTCAGGTTTAGTTTCGCTTTATGTAGATGATCTAATGCTTTTTATTTAAAAACCCCATATTTATTTACCGTTTATCCAATTTGGTTTCTTCTCGTGATGAAGCAAACTTGCATAAATAGGAATATTTTCTTTTAAATGAAGAAGTGCATAAACCTTCCGGTCTGATTTCCCCTTATAAAACTGTCAGAGTACAGTGGACCTGCACCTGTTGGCCATTCAGAACTGATAAATTTGCCTAATTGCGTATTTCTTTTCTGAACATAACTCCAAATAAGTCGTAGAAATCCATTCAGAGATTTATTTGTAGAGCAAATTTTAAATATTCAAAAGAAAATAAAACTTAACCTTGTTGTTTTGTTGAGGTTTTTTTTTGGCTAACATTCATCCTTTTTTTTAAATTCTTTAATAGCAGCTGCAGCCACAGAAAACACCGTAATCTGTCAGCTCTGTTATCTGTTCCCCTTATTTCTACTGTCTCTTCTCTAATCTGGACAGACAAAGTGTAAAAAAAAAAAGACCCGCAACTTCAGTTTTCCCTCGGGTAACATCACTTTTAAACGTTGGCCAATTTGTCCTCCTCAATCTTTTCTTTGTGTCTTATCCTCTGGTGGTCAACAAGCTCTTCGGTTTGACCTTTAAAGAAAAGAGAAACTCTTCTCGATCGATATCTGCCAGTAGTGATTGCTGGGGCCAATAGAAACAGCCAACTGAACTGACAGACTGAATCAAGGGGAGAAAATTCTGGTCCCCGACGGCCAGACGCTGGCACGTTTTAGACGAGTCTCTGCTCCTACACACCCGAATCACATTTGAAGAGGCAGTATAATGTGATTTCCAGGAACACAGTGCCATTTTATACAACGATCACGTCACCATGTCACTTTCGGATGCCGTACATGACTTTGCAATTAAACGGACAGAAATTGGGCCTCTCTCCCTTCAGGAAGTCCTCACAGCATCGCTCCTCTGTTAGCCTTTAAACAACGTTTTCACCAGCGTTTCACAGATAAGTTTCTGATATGATGAGCTTAAAGATCCGACCATCTGAGTAATGTTAGTATGAAGTATCGCTACTCTTGGTTGAATAAGATGTCTGGATATTCTACCCGCTGTGAGAAGTTTCACTGAATGAACAAAGCCAAAAATACACCAGACACATTTACAGTTTGTTAAGGTGAAACCTCTTGTTTCTGTACAAGCTCTGTTATTCTAATGCAATTTTCTATCTGCTGAGCCTGTTGGAGGGAACCTGAGACCCATAAACACAAAATAAGCCTGACAAAAAAACACCTGCTACTCTAAGAGCGTAGCAAAATAATCCAGCTTTACTTCACCATATTGCTTTGACGTTGACTCTGTAACACTGGTGAGACATTGTTACTTTGTACTGAGATGTAATAAAAAACAGGTCTGCTGCATCTTCAACATAAGCTTAGCAAGTTTCTACATGCCATATCTTACGTGTACTATTAAAACATCATTTCAAATATCTCTAGATTCTCCACGGAACAATGCACAGTCACGACACATTATATCTGGGGATCCAGTTGTAAGAGGAAGTGTGAATACGTGACGAAAACCCAAAATGTGCACAGAGGCAACATACTAATTCCATGCAGACAGGAATTAGCACGCGAGGGCTCAAATCCCTCACGTGGGATTTGAACCCAGGATCTTCTTGCTGCAAGGCATCAGTGCCGACCACAGCAACACCGTGCAGCAAAATGTCATAAAGCACAGCACGACTTGAAGAACTGCTCATGCTATTAAAAATTTATTCTGCCAAAAGAAGAAAACATTGATTTTCCCTCTTTGAAAAAGAAGTGTCTACCTTTTTATTTATTTATTTTATTTTATTTTTTTAAACTTTCTAAATAAAAAGTAGTCCTATTATAGCTATTCCCAAACCCCATTAGCTGCAGAGATAAGGGGAAGGTGAGCTCAGTTTCTGGTTTGAACACTGACAGAGAAAAAATAACTTTCATATTTTGGTAAGTTCTCCAAAAGGGGAAAAACAGATCGAACTAAAAGTACGCTCAGCTGTAATTCTCCGCTCCTGGTCTAAACTAGAGGGGAGCGAAGTTTTCCTCGTTCCTGCTGAGGCATCAGCAGACGGTAAGAACACTCTTAACATCACTGCATGTCCTTGAGAAAAAACATTAACATTTTCTTTTTCACACAAGAAACGGAGGAACGAAAGAAAAGCAGCTTAACTTCAAACAACTTTCTCATGCAGCAGATACATGTGGGGAAAGCAAATCCAGCTAACTTCAGGCCGCCTCTTAAACAGGAACTTGGTTTGAGTTCAGCTAGAGAGTCTGCAAGTTGAACTGTGGAAAAACTGAGGGGAGCAAGCCAAACAATATGAATTACAGATATGATTCATGGGATTTCCTTGATCATATCTCATAATTTAGTATAGCTTTTTGTTATAAGTTAAAGAAGAGTTGATGTTCAAGCCAATATATATGGGAACAGGTGTAGAAAGCACACACACACTAAAGGTAACAAGCTTGTATAACCTACACGTTTATATTTATGGTCCAAGATACGGACAAGGTATTTATCATATCATTTATCTTGTGCCATTTATCATGAACATTTCTTATAAAGATAAGAATCCTGATTTATCATTGTAGCTATAAATTTCAAATAATGATGCTTAAAAAAACGACATTGTCGGAAAAGTTCTTTTTACCATTTTACTATCAATAAAGTTACAAAGCTTAACAACTACATAAAAAAGGATGTAATTGATCTTTATAAATAATCATTTTTATCATCATAAATAGTAGAACAATAAAGCTCTAAGGGGAGTTTCTGTACGATTCAACACAAATGTAAGACTTTTAAGATATTTTAAGACCATCAGGAATGGAATTTAAGACTAACATCTTCAAAGAAACGTAACTTTGTCTGGCCAACTGGCAATAAATTTCCACTAATGCAAAAAGCTAGCTGGCTAGTTAGCACTAGCCTAAGTACCCAATTAAAAATGTCTTGTGCGAAAAAAAAAACATAGAATATACGATAAGTGATCGTGCCAAGAGTAAATTTAAGACCTATGATTGACATATTAAGGGCCAACTTAGTTTACAAACATAAAAACATATAGGACATTTTCAGGCCTTACTTTTTGATACACAAATTTAAGACTTTTTAAATCCGTTTCACGCTCCCTTGGTTCAAGTTGCAGAAAAGTAACACATCTCTTCACTTACTGTTCCTGCAGGAGGAAGTCCACGTTCTCTGAGGAAATCTGTCCGGTTACAGGATGACAGAACGATGTGCTCCTTTGGTTATGACTGAAGTGACACAAGAGAGAAAAAAATGAAATTAGCAAACCCCTGAGGCACAGTAAACACTGAAGGCATCGTGCTATATTTGTACCCTCAACAATTAGACCCCCTTATCAATCTCTCCACCCTGACGGGCCTTGGACCATGACTTTTCCCTGCTCGGTGTTGAATGTGAGGCGGTCGACTACAGACCTCCTCTCTGCCCCCCTTCCAGCAACCCGTCCCGCCCGCCCTGTGAGGCGCAAAGTGTTGGGCTCAGCACAAACGTTGGAGCGTTCAGGCGTGGGCCACCATCAGTCATTCAAAAGCTTCAACCAACTGGACTGAGTAAACAACACCAAGCGGTGCAGATGGTGTGTGTGTATGTGTGTGAACATCTGAGTGTGTATCCACTTGAATTATTGAATAGAAGTTAAAAAAAAAGAAAAGAGAAAAGAAACCATCAGCTCATTAGCTTGTCTGTTTCAATTATAGCTCCATGTGTTTTGGCTTTTAAATCGCGCTAGCAGCAGAAGAGCTGTTTGCTTGTCACCAACAGAGCCACAGACCTAATAATGGGAAGCAGCAGGTCCACTCAGTGAAAACAAACTGGTGGAAGGTTTAGAACCACTCCAAGGCTTGGTTAGCAGTCAATAGAAAGCGCTGCTCGTGCCGTAGAGTCGCGTTTGATGTAGCAGAAGAACAAAGCCTACAGCGGATCACGGGTTTTTCCCAGGAGAGCCGAAGCGCATCCCATAACAGGGACGCATAGTGACACCGTTAGCTCCCAGGCTAAAAGCAGCCTGTCACACACAGGAAGAACATACAGCCTGTTAGACTGTCTGCTCAGCTCATACTGCCGGTAGCAGCAGGTGTTTGAGGTTTACCCAAAAGTATAAAAACCTCTTAAATGTGATTACATTTAACCATTTATGTTAGTTTTCATCTGTAGTGCCTCAAGGAACATTCAATATTAATACAATATATTACAGTGCAATATGGGCAGCTTAAGATTCAACTTAACAGAGAATAATGTTTATGTAAAAGGAGCATATCAAGCTACAAAAGTAGAAAGAATAAAAAGCCATGAAGCACAAAAGTTCACAATACAAACAGTACATAAAAAATAAGAATCACATGATTACAGTTCTCTGATCAACCCTTAAACATTCCACAGTACAAAAAGCATGTCTGATCATATCGGGTCAAAACTGGTATCAGCCAATATTTGAAGCTGCAATATTGGTATCGTATCGCAAATGAAAAAGTTTTATCTAGGCGACCCTAATCTCTGCCAAGTGATAGAATATGGAGAAAATGTGAAGAAAAATTTTCAAGACTTGCCACAGAATCATAATTACAACTTAGATCAGAACTTGAACTGGACCATTCTAATACATGAATATGCTCTGAAGAATAATTTCAATCTCATCTGATCAACGTTGCAGTCAACAATACCATGACTTGTGAAAAACCTGCAAATCAAACGTCTGTTAACAATGGCTTCTTCTTGCCACTCGTCCAAATTTTTTTGCATATCTGACAGCTCTCCCATCAACAGACTCTCCCATGTTGTCTGGAATGAAATAAAATACATATCAAAGTTTTGGTCCCATCAATTAGCACTTACTGTAAAACCTGACGGATCAAATAGCCCTGGTTGTTCTCAGCATTAGACCATTTATCCAGCAGCATAAATCACAACTGTGCGTTTGAACTCAATTATTAGTAACATAATTTCACCATTTAGACGTCTGGCCCTGTTCCCATTTGCACATGTATGCTTAAAAACCAGTTGTAAAAA
Organism: Poecilia picta; assembly: GCA_033032245.1. Taxonomy (NCBI): domain Eukaryota; kingdom Metazoa; phylum Chordata; class Actinopteri; order Cyprinodontiformes; family Poeciliidae; genus Poecilia; species Poecilia picta. Next base: position 5,728,083 of record CM065358.1, read on the forward strand.
GTGTTGACAGGACAGCATGAAGAGCAGCAAAACGTTACAGCAAAGCAGCTTTCAATCAACACTGGCGGAGTCATGACTCACCACGGCATTGCAACAGGAAGAGTGTGTAATAAGACGAAACAACCACAGTTTGCGTACGCTGCCACGGTTCACAGGGGAATATGTTGTGTCTTGTACCATAACAGGAATCACAGCCACAAAAGTCAGATGGCGAGTTATTAATTACCTGAACAGGAGAGGGGATTAGAATCAATCAGCTTTGGCATGAAAGGAATAACAAATTAAGCTGACGGGCCTCAGAGTGGTGAGTTCTGACTGATTTGCTCCCCAAGGCAAAGCTGCAACGATCCCCACAGCTGCAGAGTTGGTGTACATTCAGATAAATGCACTGTGGTGCAGTTGGTAGCGCTGCTGCCTTGCAGGTTTGAATCCTGGTATGGGTTGTTTCTGAGTTGAGTGTCCTACCAGTTCATGCTTGGGTTCTCCCTTCCCACAGTCCAAAACCATGACTGTTTGGTGAATCAATTAGGTCTAAGGGAGCATTCACACCAACTCTGTTTAGTCCACTTTAATCCAGCTCTAATCCGTTTACCTATAAAAGTCCGGTTTGCTCGGGGAGATGTGAATGTGCAATCAAATTCTGTTTCGCCCAAAAACCTAGATCTCGGTTCGGTTGATGTGAACACTGGCTGAGTTTTCATTGATGACGGAATTACGTAAATTCTATCATCAAATTACAAAAATTTATTTGTGTAATGGTTGCCTTGCAGCAAGAAGTTTCTGGGTTCGGTTCCCGGCCCCGGTCTTTCTGCATGGAGTTTGCATGTTCTCCCTGTGCATGCGTGGGTTTTCTCCGGGTACTCTGGTTTCCTCCCACAGTCCAAAAACAACATGACTGTTAGGTTAATCGGTCTGTCTAAATTGTCCCTAGGTGTGAATGTGGACACACAGGTTGTTTGTCCTGTGTGTCTCTGTGTTGCCCTGCGACAGACTGGCGACCTGTCCAGGGTGATCACGCCTCTCGCCCGGAACGTTAGCTGGAGAGGCACCAGCACCTCTCCCAACCCCACTGAGGGACGAGGGTGTAAAGAAAATGGATGGATGGATGGATGGATGGATGGATGGATGGATGGATGTATGGATGGATGGATGGATGGATGGATGGATGGATGTGTTTAATGGAAACAAGGCAATTTCTAAAACACTCCCATTTTCTGCTAAATCGTTTTTTTGTGGTAGGATGAGGTGGTCTGCCGCAAAATTGAAATGGAAACACGTGCATCACACGAGTCACGAGATCATCAGTCGGATGTTACTACTGGTGGAAAAACAATGACAACGACATGATGTAGCAGCAGGATGATGGAGCAATACAAGCTATCACATGAACAAACTTATCTTCGTGATTTTTATTGGGTTTCTTATTTAATGAAAACAACCAAATTGTGAAATTGTGTCTTTTCGACTTTACTGGACTATCAATCAGTCTTGCATATATTTGTAATGGAAACTCAGTTACTGGTGCGGTTCTAGTGCATGAGAACACCGAGCGGACAGGAGATCGCTGCTAAAGCAGGAAATGGACTAACGCTAGGCATTTGGGGTAAAAACAACCAAAACAAACATGAGAATTTGGTACTATTGAGACAAACGGCTCCAGGTATTTTGCCAAAGTTTAAAGAAAAATCCTACAACCACTAAAATCTGATGCCACTGCATTTACGTTTGCATTTTATGAAGAAGAAAGTTGCCGCTCAGTGTCTTCTTGAGAGGTTTTTATGTTGCTTCTTTTAGTGGTTCTTGGTGCAGCGGCACCACAGGCGAGGAGAGGAGCACAGTTCAGTGTGAAAGAGAACCGCAGCAGCTGGAAATGTAACAAATGGTTCAGCTTTGGTTCCCAATCAAATCAAGGAGTGAATACTTTTTCACAGATCTGTACAAAGTTGCACTCACCTGAATAAAGCATTAAGTTGTGACTTTTTTACCTAATCCTAAATGACTCAGACCGGAACCAGCAACAATAAATACCATTCAATTCATTCCATTCTACATCGTAAATATCAGTTAGATTTAGTGGTGATGACAGATGTGATACACTTTCATTTACATCCCGGTGTCAGAAGTAATAGATGGATTCAGAATTCACAGAGATCTTATGAAATTAAAAGCTACGTGTCAAAGCCATTAACTCCGCTCGCCGGTCCGTAAACAGATAAAGAGGAATCCATCATCGCTGATATCAAGCTCACTCCAAATCCCCTCCGTTAACACAGCAGTAAATCTAGATATCGATCTCGTACATTCGCACACAGGCCTGTTTGTTTGTGAGCCTGAGTGCGGTAACTGTTCCCTGAGGAAGCTGATGAAGTTCATGTCAGATTGCTCACCATGAATGAGAACAGCGTGTAAGGTATCCTAAGAGGCTGTGATTTTATTCTGCAGTGAGGTTTCAAATAGTCCAAGACATTATAGACGTGACAGCATCATTTTCAGGGGAACAGAGGCGACGATGACCTCCGGTGTAATGAAAACAGGCCAAAACCAATGCTAGAAGCGTCACCCGAAGGGTTCGGGGGGGGCTTTCAGCCGCACAATTTATCACTGGAAATGAAAGAGATGTTCACAATGTACCTTTCATCCCCGTGTTCTTTAGCTGGTTGTGGCATAAAAACATCTGTGATTAAATCTTGCCCCATTTCTTCTGTCAGATGCTGAATTTGATGTGAAAGAGCTTCAAGACAGGAAGGGAACTGTAAAAACCCTTCCAAAGACACTTCATTTTTAGTCTACTCTGCATCCCCTGAAAAAAACATGGAGAAGTAGAATTCAATCTTTATGCTCCAATATACAGATCAAACCTCCAGAAAACCGCACAATTGCTGAAACACTGACTTTGTCTAAACCAAGGCTAAAACCCCACCATTTAGAGTGGCCTTTGATTCATAATAACTGAACGCTGATCAATATATTTGATGTGCATTTGCTTGATGACAAAATGTAATGTTAACTGCTCATCTGGAGAAAACTTCCAGAAAACTGCAAAACAGCTGAAACACCTTTAAATCAAGGTTAAAATGTTGTCTGTTTAGAGTTGCTTTCAACCCATAATCACTGCTACATTGACCAACATATTTGATATATATTGATAATTTTGATGAAGGCATTTGACAAAATGTAATGTCTGTTACTGGTTTCTCAACTGGTGACTGTTTGGTGTTTACATTTTTGCATCTAAAGTACTGTGAACTACTATTTTGATGAAATTCTGTACAAGTCTATACAAATAAGCTTGACTTAAAAAAAATCAATTACAGTTTCAGGATCCTAACTATTTCCCCCAAATGGATAATAAATAAAAACCTGAACTGAATTCAGATGGTCCCAATTCCACACATATAGACGACAATGTAATCAGAAGTCATGTTTTCAGATCAATTCGTGTTGGATGCAAAGCCTGCAATTTCACAACACTGGTAGAATTTCAGCAGGTCTGTTAATCCTGCTGTCAGCTGCAGCCGGCAGCTGCTCTCAGGTTGACACAATGACAATGTGCATCAATCAATTTAAAATGGTTACTTTTAATTTCACAGCACCCTAAAGCACTATGGACACAATTTATGAGCCAATGTTTTGAGTTGATTGTTATAATACAGTTACAAACACATTTTTAACACATTATAAGAGGTAATAAATAAGCTTTTAATGCTAATATTGGTTGGAAATTAAAAAATATATGGATTTTTTTTCCCACAAGCATCATGAAAGTAGCTTAATAAGGTGGAATATGCTGAAACTGGGGAGGAGCAAATTGACATACTGTAAGCTGTTACTAAAACTATACTACATAATGAGCCCTCCTGATGAACGGCCTTAATTATTTATATGAGCAGCAGAGGCCACACTTCTGAGTGAAATGAGGCTGCTCTTGAGTAAAATGGGATCTCGTCTTTCTTTAGCATTTGGAGCAGCTAGCAGTCTCTGGGGATATTCGTAAATCGTAAATATATCCCACTTTGACTCAAAGTTTTCCAACAGGATACAATTTTTTTGTAATCTAGCATATAACACGACAGATTAAAGAAAGGTGAAAACTACAACTAATAGTTGATAAAGTGTTCAGACGTCCACTGAACTCAAAGATATATTTTTATGACCGCGGACGCGGGCTGATTATGTTGAAAGTCGCATGAACGCTCATTGTGTCTGCTGTTCCCTGACAGTTGTGTGGTGGCACAACCGATGGAGAAGAAACGCCCAAGTTCCTCATCCGCTTCCTATTGTCCTTTTGGATTGTTGCAAATGAAGGAATTTGTAAAGAGAAATGTAGGAAATCGGTGCACTTGACTACAAAATCTCAGCCGTCTGCAGACAGTGGACGGTCCACAGAATGCAAACAGTACTTCTCAAGAGGAAACTGCAGATAAAAGAGGAAAGGTCATGTTAGTAGTTTGGCAGTCTTTTGGGTTTTTAAAACAAAAAGCTTAATAATCATTGATATCAACTGATATATAATACATATATTGTGATATGCATCACCCTGCCCTAGGACACTCTGACTCAGAGATCAAGGCCAGATCCAAAGAAACACCTTCACGTTCCTGCAGGTGCAGTTGGTTCATAAATCAACCTGATGTTAAACAGTTTTGCATGTAAAGACTTTCCTGCTCTCTGCTTTAATGCAACTTAAAGCAAAGTCTAGGTTTCCAACCATCCGATTCATTATTTTGTACAGCGAAGGATGTAAACACAAGAGTCTGGATGTCTACCCTTGAAGATCAACATAAAAATTAGAGTTATAAAAAAGCAGTCAGACTTCAGACATGGTGACTCATCCTTGTGTTGTCGTATCATCCTTTCACAATGAGACTCACCCACGGTTGTGATGTGACCATATAAAAAAAAAGATATAAAATCGATGAGCCATGGCATTTAAATTTGAACCAATCACAGACAACCAAACAGACTGTTTAGACAAAATGACTCATTAGGCTGTGGTGAGGAGAAAAGGCACTTATCCACAGTTTCCTTCATGCAGCTTTAAAACTGTTTGTCTAATATTTTATTGAACTGTATTTATCAGATAAGCTCCCCTGTGGAGGTGGCAGACTCAGTAAAAGTCAAGCTTAGCGTCAGGGAATCCCACTGAGCCTTCTTCTCACTACATGGTCTTGACCACTGTCAGCTTAAGCAATGGCCCGTTGACCCCACAGACGTCCAGATGACATTTATGAGAGACGGGCTGTGCAGGTTTGGAGTATTAACAACACCCTGCATATGGTAAAACCTACGCAGCTTATAGGGGCAGCATTATGTGTTTTCCAGTCACATGGTGACACTTTATAGCACAATCAAGTAACTATGTGACACTTAAGTTATTGTAAAAATTATATATAACAAATATGATTTAAAATAAATTTGACTTTGAACACCTTGGAGCATTGCCTCTTTAAGATGCTCCTGGTCTTTCTTAAACTCAGCCTTTAGGAAGTCATCACAATGTTGCTCCTGTATTAACCCCTTAACAACCTTTTCACGTTAAAAAGTAAATTTTACATAATACTGTCCACTTATGTCTTTTTTTTTCTCATGCAAATACACTCGTCTTACAAACATGACATTTATATAATGACAACAAAAATCTGGTATTAAAAAGAAAAACTGTATTTTACTTTTGAAATAATTCAGGATGTTTTCTATGGTCGTGAAACTAAGAGAAGCGCTGAGTTAAAACAAGATGGTGTTAATGTTACTTCAATATTTGGAAGCGTGGCTAACACAGACTTAATGGCTTCTTTCACTTCCTCTTCTTCTGCTGCCGAAGCTACAAGAAGGATACAATTCTAAAGTCTCACAGAAAATTGTTGTGATCATTCACAAATTCTTCTGTTGGCTGATTGGTAGCTGGATTTCTACCCTCTCATTTCTTCCTTGGAGCCCTTTTCTGGGCTCAAAACATCAGCGACATGCAGTATTGGGGCGCTACAGGGAAACAAGAGCAATGATGCCGATAAAAGTTGAACATTTTTCAACTTTCTTGTGTCGCATTGCTAGGCTACATGTGCACGTCTATGAGCTCTAAATTTCAGATGTGTGAATTTCACCGGTCACTTGGCTGGAGTAAGACAAGAGACTGCCGCAAGTTCCATAGGAAATGAATGGAAAGGGAGCAACGATGCCTTCTAGGTGTTAAGTCCTTTAAAAGATAAAGACCATTACAAAGTAGGAACACTCCACAAAAACTAAAGCTTTGATGGTCCTCTGCCCCAGTAATCGAGACATGACAACTTGGACTTTGTCAAATCTATAGTCCTAATTCATTTGTTCTGCTTCTAACGTTTGAACTTTGAGGATTTACTTGCTGCCTATTATCTCAGCCACTGACAAGACAACAAGGTTTACAGTTTTTAATCGCTACTTTACAACAACTTCAACTTCAGATCCCCAACAACTCCAAGTAAACACATCTAAAATGCGACGCCTCAACATTCATCATCGACAGCTGGATCACCGTTAACAGCAGGCTACATCTCCATCTCCAAAAGCTACTGGCTCTTTTTCCTTACCCTCCCATGTTCAGTAAAATTTATTCTCATATCCGCTGGATTTCACACCCTGCTTTTATTTTAACAGATGTGTGGCTGACGGAGCGTTTCCGACATGACGTGGAGATGTGAGTGGGCGTCTGCTCGGTCAAAAGTCATGTCTATTTAAAGGGTTCTTAGTTTTGAAGTGTGGAGTGGCAGAGCTCGGTGGAGCGCCATCCGTGCAAAGTGGGAAAACACAGCAAGGTCATTCCTGCCGGAGCACGCCGCGGATGGTTAATGCAGTGCATGAAGAGGCAAAAAATGCTGCTTGCATTTGCAGAATGTTGAGGTGAGAGCGCACATTTGAACTCAAAGCTAATTCTATTTGCACTGCGTGCAAAAGGTTACGTGCACTCAAACACGAACTCAAATTGAGAGTTTTACCAGCATCTGAGAGGGAATTAATTCCACAACAAAACACTTCAAGTGTTTTGATTTCACCAGGCTTTAAACGCTTTAAGATCAAAGATGCACTCAAGGATTGATCTTCGCCCATTTGACTTGTTCTCATGCGTGTTGGACCACGGTCCTGTTGGAAGACCCAGCGGTGTCCCATCTCAACCCAACCTGTCACCCTCACACAGGAAATCAAGCCACCACAAAGAACTGACAAACACTGAAACGTCAGTAGCTGCTTGTTCATTAACCACAAAACTGCACATATTGAAATTCCAAAAATAATTTTGGAAATAATGTCAAAAAATCCTCTTGTTTGTCGATGAAAAGTTTTTACTCTGGGATGAGGTAGTTTTTCAGCCGTATTGAAATACATGCGTTTTGCAAAACTCCAATGGAAACACTTTTTTTCGTTTCATACAAATCCCGTGATCAACAGCCGGATGTTACTACTGACGGAAATGACAAAGAAGACGACAACAGGAAGTAGTACTCTTTATGTTTTTTTTTTTTTTTTGTGGAACAATGTGCAGCTGGCTGTACCAGAGCTCTCACAGCATTACACAGTTCATAATACGTTGTGTCATTTCAAAGTGTTGGATCTATAGCTCTTCTGTAAAATTATGTGCAAATCAAAAACATTGCATTTTGCTAAAACATATCAACTGGCTTTAATATTCAGTTTCATGTTTCTTCCAGACAGTTCCGTCTAATGTGCTTATGAATTATTTGGAAACATTGCGATTCAAACTGTATTGAGAGCTTCAATGTGCAGCTCACATAAAGGCAAAAAAATAAATTGATTTCTGGCACTTTTGCATAAATTGCTACAGTTCAAATTATTTCACATCCAATATGTGAAAAAAAAATACAACATTTTTTAAATCCAGAACTGTGGCTTGGTTATTGCTCCACAAGCATATTTTATTTTCATTTCATAAACAGCTTCAGGTCAGTTTCAGGCACACTGAACCGCAGCAACGCATGCGAACCAAAAAACCTAATCAATCTGCTGCTCTTTTACATTATTATTTCCATGTGTGTGACGGTGAAATCGTTTTCACTTCACTGCCACCAGACTGCGCTCAACACATACTGAGGAATTAGAGCGCCAACGCCTGGCAGCTGATCGGTCTGCGTCCAACGAGCCGAAAACTTGGATTGCGCAGAACTACTCAACATGCCACAGTGACATTAGAGCCTGGCTGCGCTTTGTTCCGACCACCGGCGCTGCAGGCGCAGAACTACATGAGACAGATGAAGCATGATGAAACGCAGAACTGAAACAAACTCACGTATTAAACCTTATTTTCCCCCCATTTACCTGCATTTGAAGTTCACAGCTTCATGTGAATGTTGCACGCGTTTAGACGCTCTTCCTGTCTGTAACCAGCAGAAGGGTGTGCCAGCATGGTGTTATTACTGGTCAAGGGGTGAAGAGCTGCAACACAATCTGAACACACACACACCCACCCACCTAAATTCCCTGCAGGTCAACGCTGCCAGTAAATTCCTTCCTCGGTCTGCTGAGTGCAAAGTGCAGTAGTAACACGCAGAGTTCAGCTTTAGACTCTCAGGGTCTTCACGGCCCCGCTGCAGCACTCAGACCCACACACACGTCACAAACACAAGCGTGTTTTACCGTTTTATTTTCTCAGAGTCCGTTTTGTTCTGTCTCTGTCGCCCACTCAGGCCTAGCGGCACTCAGAAACGGATCGCTCGTCTGATGTAATGAAGGCACATCAAGGTCTGCAAAGGTTTAGTCTGAGTCTGGAGAGTGACCGGCGGAACATGAAGGCTACAGTAAGAACCTACACACACCATGGATCCTGATTTGGATCTAAGTTAGTTTATTAAAGGAGCAGTATTATGTAAAATTTACTTTTTTGAACTTTACATCATGTTACAATGTCTGGAGTGTTGCTTTGATTCTCTCATGTGTATTTAAGAAATCCTTTAGTCTCCATGGCAACCATTCAGCTGTGTAAAATGCCTGGTTGGACCTAGCCCCATCTTCAAGGACAGAACTCCTCCCAGAGCTGCAGTTTCTGAACTTCAGCCTCACAGAGCAGCCTTCCTACACTCAGCTCCTTCAGACTAGCCAGCAGCAATTAGCAAACACCTAGTGGAACTTGCGCTCATTATAGGAGCTACTTCTCAGTGGAACGCTGGTAAAAACGTTGTTAAAGGGTTAATAGAGGAGCTATGTTGCGGTGACTCTCTGAAGGTGAAGTTTCAGAAATAGAAAGAGATTCTTAAAGAGACAGAAGCCCAATTTCAAGTTGTTAAATTACAAAGTTTAATTTCTTTTAAGTCATATTTGACATCAATAGTATTTTTAGAACAAATGAAGGTAACATAGCTACTTGATTGTGCTACAAAATTATACCATGTGCCTGATAAATGAATAATACTGTCCCTTTAAAAACAAAACACCTACAGCTGAAATTAGTCATCAAAGGAAACTATCTAGGGTTAAATTACAAAAAGCAGCAGATTTTAATGAGGCATTTAAAGTCTGGCACACAACAGTATTCACTAAAACCTACAACAATGTGAACCTTAGACATTGTGTGAGATAAAGAGAATGATGGAAGGACAAGGTGAATGAGGAAAGGCGCAATACCACCAAAAACCTGAAAAAAAAAGTACATGGTTGAGAAGCCGCTCGACTTTCAACAAAAAAGTCAAGCAGCTTCATATCTGATGAAGGCCAAACCAGAGACCAGTGATTTAAGCTCATGGCTGCTTACAACTCTCTCACAATAATAGATTATGTCTCTTAATAATTTATACTGACAGATAGTATGAATTACCCATTGAGGTTTTCTGGCCAAGCACCAATATTTAAAAAAGCCAGACTAATTTTGGCCAAAATTTGTCAAATCTGTACAAAAAATGTAAAAAAAAAGTTGCACAGTTGGCGAAAGTAGACAGACTATTGTTAAACACAATAAGTGCCTTGTGGCGGTGTGAAAGACCGGCAGATAAGATAAAGTACGGACTGATCGTCAATCACCCTAAATGAAAGAAATCGGGGCCCATCAATCTGAGTACCCCTAAAAGTGACCTAAAAATCCCCGCACACTGCTTTTAGCTGCATTTGCAGATGTAATCCATCTCCCTCGCTTCATTTTCTACCCACCAGGCTTCCTTTCTAACACCCCCGCTGTCTGTTCTTCAAGCAGGGAGGATAGGCGCGCTACCAGAAGGCAGTGCATGACCCAATACACTCAGCACCCAACTCACTAAGTGTAATTTAGCTCATTAGATTTCAGTGCTTTTATGTTACCAGGCGGTTCCCCGGCCCGTCTCTGGTTTCAGTGTGACCCAGTAAAAACACGAAGGATCTCCAGCTGCTCGGAGGGGATGGGACCGACGGAGGCATGGCAGCGGCTCAGCGGGCCTGGCTCACTCACAGCGACCCGCTGCCAGTAATATCATAAGGAGAAGCAATTATCACCAGCATTACTAGCTGGAGCGACCTTCTGGCAAAGCTCAGGATGACACGGGGATATGACTGTTACAGCACTTCCTTCCTCTGACACGCACTGCAGAAGCTCGCCTTGGACGAAAAGTTGGAACCGTCGCATGAATAAATGAAGTATAAAAAAACCATTGCTGTCAACGCACACAATCTAAAATGCTTAACGCATTGATGTTACATAATGCAGATTAATCGCATTACCTGTTTTGACCTAAAAGCCTCTCTCCTGCAGAGGGTTACCCAGCGCAAAGCAACGTGTTTCGCGGCGTTGTACTGCGGTCAACCAACCTTGTTGTAAAACCAATCAGAACTAAACCAGTTTTGTTGCAGTTTTAGTTTCATTTTTTTATCTTGTTTTAATGAGAATACTGTATTTGAGTCAGAGTTTTACTGTTTTTAACATTGTGAGCACTGGGCCATTTTGAATCACGTCAGTGTGAAGTTTCTTGTCTGCCAATAAAGCAGACTCACCTCACCGTCATAAAATCTACCTGGTGGTAGAAATAAAGTTGATTGATTGATTAGTTATTTCAAAACTGTCCTGAACATACAAACCTAGAAAACTGAGATGTTTGGTATGAGACAGTAAAACATTATCTTTAACATTTTTTTGAATACGTGAATTTCTACAGTTCAAGCTTACAAAGTTAGGCATAGTGACGAAACAGGACTAGTCAGAGCACTAGCATGTGATTAATCTCATTACATTTTTAATGGGTTAACTGGAATACTAAATGTACAAAATTACCATCATCCTGTTTATGTAGAGATGTAAAAACCTGAACAATAAGATAGAAGGCAGTAGACAAAGAGCAATCTGTTCAACTGTAGCAGGGCACAATATCTGAGGGCGCCAAAATGATGCCGGGAAATTTATTTCTACACGCCATTTTCTGTGGCTGAAAAACTATCACTATATGAACGATTCGTATGAGTCAACATCAATAATTTTTTTTTTTTTTAGATAACTGAGAGAATGCAATACAAGTGCTATAACCTTTCCTGTTACTCAATAGGTTGTTGCTAGGTAACCATAGAATGAGTAAGTTAGTTGATGCTAACAACTTAGCTTAGCTTAACATAAGGCGCTTTCACACTGCAGGAACGGAACGGAATGGGACGGAATGGGTGTGTTCACATTACCACTTGCGTTCCACCCGACCCCAAGTATTCCAGCAGCTGATTGGCCGCTGGTTGTTATGGAGTCCGACGTTGATTTCCCGTTGACAGCTGGCTCTCACTGTATTTTGTAACGAGTGGTATTTTTCTTCCGTATTTCTCCTTGCAATACGTAGAAGTTGTTCAGCATTTTGTCTTCTGAGGGTAGCTTGTTGGCGGAATTTAATTAATTGTATGAGGTTGATAAGCAGCAAAATTAAATCCATGTCGTCCATTGTTGTCGTCGTAGCAACTGTTAACCCGGCCCCAAGCGTTTCTGCTTAGAACCAGCAGCTGATTGGCCGCTGGTTGTTATGGAGTCAGACGCTGATTTTCGTCTCAATATCAGCCAATCAGCTGCTGGAACGCTTGGGGTCGGGTGGAAAGCAAGTTGTAATGTGAACACACCCGTTCCGTCCCGTCCCGTTTAGTTCCGTTCCTGCAGTGTGAAAGTGCCTATAGATTAGAGACAGAGCAGCTGAGCCCTTCCCTCTGCCTACATCCCCCAGAATGCTGTGCGGTTCTGAAATTATTTATAATCTATTAGACTACTGATATTGATCACGCGTTATTGATTTATTGTCCTATGTTTTTGCCTTAATGGAGAATTGAACGTGCCCCTCCACGGCAACAAGAATCACATGGAAATATTCAAGAAGAAATCAATATGATAATTTAAAAAACTCATTAAAAATATCAACTTACTGATTATTATATCAATAGTAGCACTCCAGTCAAAGCGTGCGTGTCAAAATGCAGCGTAGTAATGAACTAGCAAACAAGAACATGTCTCAACATTAAAAATGTTAACAAGCTAAATAAACAAGCTAAATTGCACCAATTGGTTAGCATTTCTACCATACTAAAACATATTTGTCGTTCTATCGCTTCATTACAGCTCTTTAGATGGATTCTGTTCCAGACATCCATTTATGTCTCAGTCAAATTCACAGTCACTTAAACCTGAGCTTTGTTCCCGCAGAATCTCATTTTAAGCTATCGACTTATTTCTTAAAATGTTTTAACTGAGCAGATGTGGCCTCTTTTGTTATCCACACAGAAATACGCTCATCTGAGACAGATTGAGCGGTACTCAATACTTATTCTCCCCAGTTACTGGGCTGACTGGCAGAGATTTGACCATTTCCTTTTGTTTCAGACGGAACAATCCACAAACTGTCCCATGCGCTGGTATTTACAGACATCCACGGCTCCCGGGGGATGAATCCCTGTTGACATGAGTGAAAGTGTTTTCTTTCAAGCACCCAGCAGATGGCTGACATTTATAGTTTGGAATAAAAAAATATGAACGGTAACTGGAATGGAGAACACTAAAAACCATCTAGCTCAGGTATTTCAGATTTCCTGCAGGCTAACGGAGAAGAAAGACGTCAGATTTGCTCTAATGGGAGCTTACAACTCCCAGGTCTTCATGTATCAGATGGAAAACTATAACAAAAGTGTAAAAGAAGGAACAGGGCACTAAATCACTCTAGTCAGTTTTGTGTTCGTCTCATTCTTTTACTCTTTTCGTCATGTATTTAGAGAAACATGGCATGTTTCCATTAAGCTAATTTATTTTAAAAATGTAAACTTACTTCCCTTGTTTGTTGCATGAATACCAGTAATAGCAAACTTGTTCAGGGACAGACAACATAAATTTCATTTTCTAGTTCTTGGGTGTGCTGCCCTTTCACATGCTGCCCTGTTCATACAGCCCATGTCTAAAATCAATATCATCAGAAACCACCAAACTCTGATCAGTGCACCTCTTTTTAAAAAAATCATTTGGTATCACGGACTTGTGCTAATATTTCCCTTGGATCTTGACATTCAACGTTAAGAGAAACTAAACGGCGTTGCGGTTAATCCGCCGAGCATTTAAAAAAAAATTATAATAATAATATAAGTTTAAAAAAAAAAATCATTCAGAACGGTGAAAGCGGGAGGAATACATGCCGGCTGACATTTAAAATGTCTCCAGCATTAATGTTCCCACTTAAGCCGTCCGTCTTCGACACTTTGAGAGTAAATCCCTTTGTAATTACCCAGACCTCTTCCAGGAGCATTTTCAGATCACTCTGCACAAATCAGATCGCTCCTTGTTCGACACTCATCCACATTCAAAACAGCCGTGACGTTTTGCCCTCCCCACCACTCTCCTCTGCCTCAGCGCCTGACTGACTGACTGACTGACTGTAATTATAGCTGCTCTTCACTCGGCTGAGTGCTTATTAAATGTCTTATTGCAGAAATAATGGAAATTTTCTGCATTAGCACAAACAGAAATGTCAGCAGAACGGAGCTCTGTGATTGGGGAGAGTGTTGAGATGAGGGAACAATGTTTAGGCTGATTTTTAAAAAGGGAATGCAGCTAAATTGGCCCCTCTGACTGCGCTTGGTACCCCAACAGACAAAAACAAGACTAAAACAATATAAAGCAAATCGAGTGAGAGGGCGGGATTTGGAAAAATATGGTATTGGATGATAAGCTTTATTTTGACTCTAACCATTGTCCTATTAATTAAGACATGCAGAACCAGAATAGATTGCGTGGATTATGAAATAATGTCATGGGAGGATAAAAAGTTCAAATGTCATCTATTCTACCAACTGATCCTCAGCTGTGGCTCATACACCAGGGGAAAAGTCAAGAGTTGAGTTTCCACTAAACAGATAATTGCACAATTTGACATTTTGAAAACAAATTAGCTTATTTTGAAAAAAAAAAAAAAAAACTCTCTTTTTGATCAAGTTTTCGTGCTAGGATGAGGTGGGGGGTTTTTCGAACGTATTGAAATCAGCTAATTTCATCAAACGTTTTTCGCATCACAAGTCACGTGATCAACAACTAGATGTTGCCACTGGCGCAGACGACGAAGAAAATGACAGGAAGTAGTTGGACGATGACGGCATGAAATGCTTTCTAACTGTTCATCGTGTGAACAGACTTAACTGCATTTACTATTTAATGGAAACACCTCACTTGCAAAATTGTGTTCTTTTTTTTACGTTAGCAGAATAAACGGAAATGCAAGCGCTATCAGAGTTACATCTATTCTCCGTTAACACGCGCTGTTGTGATTGCTTAGGCCGCTCCTCGGGTTGGTCAGGAATGAGGTAAAATGCAGCATTTCTGAGCGTGCAATGTGACATATTTAAAGTTTTAAGTTAAAATACACTGATTAAACATAATTTTTACCAGAATGTCTGATCTAATAATTTAATAATCAGTTGTCATCTTTCCGTCTCTTTTTTCTTGCAAAAGTCTCTAAACTTCGACTGTATTCTTTAAAAAATACAGTTAAGAAAAGATTAGAGTACATTGGGAAGTTGAAATAACTTTAAATGTTGTACTATTAGCACACAGACTTCTAAAACAAATACAGTCTGTTGAAAGACAGTCCCAATTTTGACAGAATAGAAAATTTGTGAAAAACAATCAAACTACCTGGAACCTTATTTCTTCAGCCAGACACTTTGAAACTACATTTTTAAGAACACTTTAATGTCCAATCCTCTGGTTCAACATTAATGGAAATTATCTTTAAAAAGTTCAACACTTTTTCCACGTCTCTTGAATTTGCAACCGAAACAATCTTGTTCCAAAATATATTCAAACGGCTATCATCTGGAGCTCTTGTTAAAAAAATAAATTAAAAAAATTTAGCTTTCATAAAAAATGAAATGTAAATAATTTTGCATTACATTACACAACTTGGGCATAAAAACCTTCCACTAAAACATATACAAAATATATACAGTGTGCCTTGCAAACACTCAAAGGTTTTCCTACAAAACACAGACAATTATTCTCTAAAGTCACTGCTCCTCATTGTTTATGCCCTTCACTTTGATCTGATTATATTTCTATTGATCCTGTGGTAATCAACCTTTACAACCCCCGAACGTCCATGTACTGGACTCCAGGCATAGCAATCATTTTCTACCAATCTTCCGGACCTAATAAACCTGTCCAAGGCAAATAATGAAAATATATCTCGACAAACTGCGCCTTCTCATACCATCTCACACCTGTTCAGATCTTGCTGTCATTTGCTGCTGTCCCATCTTATGCCAGGCACACTGCGAGCGCCACCATAAAGCGGCGCTGACAATTAATTGGAGTTCCATCAAGTAGCAGGATTGGGACTCTTGATCCCTGATGAGCCGTACCGTCTTGATTGTGGTTCAATTTTACGGGAGAGGGGCGAAGGAATGGCAGCGGGTCTAATAGGCAACGTCCATCGCAACCAATCAGAGGCAGCAGACAGAACGGCGTCCACCTCTGTTGCTAATGGTGATGCCACAAGGCAGAAACAAACCCTCTACCTCCCCGCTCCATCCCGTCCCCCAGAGCTCTTGAGAGAATACTTGGGACATTTTGTTGCTATGGTAATGTCAAGATGAGACCATCTTTGGCTTCAGATAAGTCCCCGCTTTTGTCCGTAGTAATAAATATTGCCAAACAGCAGCGGCAATCTACACAGGAAAAAGATTAGAACATTTATAGGAAATGGGGTAAAAAAACGCCCCCTCGAAAAGTGAATGTTCATGTTAGGAGAGCAGTTTTCAGGCAGAAAGACGGAGTCAGCACAGAGATCGACAGCCTGGCATGTTAATGGATGGAAAACGTCAGAACTGAATTCACATTCGGAGCACTTCACAGCATCCTTACGGAGCTGGCCTTAAAAAAAAAGAAAGGTTCTGGTATGTTTGTGTCATTGCGTGTAGAATATGCATGAGTCTGAGGTCCAATCTTAGCTGAAAATCTAAAAAAAAGAAAAGAGGAATAAGTGACTAAATATCTAGGCGGTCCAAAAAACGTTTGCTAATGCAGTGGGGGAATGTTCACAAAATAAATCAAGTTTTAAATAATAGAACTTGCGGGAAACAGAAGTTGGCATAGCGTTGGAGAGACGAACAAACAGCCAACAGTCAGTGTTTTAGAGTCTGATGGTAAGATACACTAAAGCAGAAAAAAATCCAGTGATCTTCTCGTATTATGGTTTTAAAACATTGATCGTCTTCTGCCTAGATCCAAGGAGACACCAGGCCCACAAAAAAACACTCAGACATTTCCTTCACCTCCTGCTCATTGTGGAGGATCTGGAGGCATTTCTGAAGGACCTGGACTATCCCTTCTGCTGAGTCTGGGTTGGGACTGGATTCTCCCAGTGGGAACGTCTCAGAAACCCAGAAAAGGGTAAACGTCCAGCAGGCGTTCTGACAACATGTCGAGCCATTTCAACTGCAAGGGCTCTGCATGGTCAGGCCAAAATGCTGAAAATTGTTCTCATCGTTCCGGTTGTGTGATGAAATTTGCATTCTCAGCTTGATGTCATCTGCCCCACCGGCAAACTTTTCAACCCTCTCTCCAGCCAAAACTATTGAGTGATTAGTCAGAATTTTTTGAGTGTGCGCTTATGCAGAAAGTGGTGCTACTTAAACACTTAAACTGAGAACAGAAAGCCAGGAGTGTCTTATGTTGAAGTTTAGAAAACATAAGAAAAAATGGGGAAAAAACTCACAAACTTCAGAGAGAACAAGTGTAGTTTTGTTCTATTGACAGGTAAAAGAACATGACTGTAGCTGATGTGCA
Organism: Poecilia picta; assembly: GCA_033032245.1. Lineage (NCBI taxonomy): Eukaryota > Metazoa > Chordata > Actinopteri > Cyprinodontiformes > Poeciliidae > Poecilia > Poecilia picta. The sequence goes on from CM065358.1 coordinate 5,745,310, forward strand.
GCAAAATCATTCCAGGATCCTATGATTCAGTCTGTGACTAAGTGAAAGCCCCCTTGCTCTCTCGTTTCATTTCGATAACGAGCCGTGCTCATTTCTTTGATTAAAACATCAATGAGTGAAACCAAATTAAACACAGAGTAAACTGGCACATAAGGCATCCTGTTAGTGTTAGAACGTAACACATTATCTCCTCTCTCGCTGTGAAGAATTGAACTGTCACAGAGTTTGTTGCGCGGCCGGTCATCTTCAGCACTGATCTCATTAGTCTCGGTGGCAACAAGTTAAATGTGCAGAGCGTGATAAGGGACACGAATTACTTCAAAGACGACCATGTTGATTGTTTTGATGCAACAGCATCTTAAGCTAGGCCAATTCTCTCTGTTTTTATTTTCTAACTGGTTAATGATTATGGCACATTCCTCGGCTTGTTTTCAGTAGTCAAATAAATTAAAAAGTCAAACTTTTGAAGTTATAATCTTTCAGCTAAAGATAAATGTTTTGACAAAAGTTTGATTCTTAAGCATCTTAAATATTCTTCAAGGTTAATTTCCCATTTAAGAGCCTTCCACTCTCAGTTGTTCTGCTGTGCAGTAGTTTGTTTCTGTGTTCATTTTTACTTAATTACATCATTAGGGAAAAAAAGATTATTAATTGAAAATTAAATTAGCCTTGATTACACAATTAATTTTAGTTCCTGCTGTTAATTTATTATATTGAAGTCCAAAGGAACTCCTTGATCAGGCAGATACTTGATTTATATATCACAACACTCGGTGATTTACATTAAAACAGTTTAAAGTAATTTTTTTCAATGCTACACATAAATTCACACATGTATTTAGAGCTATTTGAAGATAATCACATGTCCTTTAAGACTTCTGAGCTTTTTTTGTTTTTAGATACTAGAAGTATTTGCTATTAATAGTTTCCATACTTAGACTTTCAAATAAAATTTACAGTAGAAACATGTAATGCAGTTTAGTTGTGAGAGTGAGGACAACAGCAGCTAAAACAATGAAAGAGTTGGAGTTATTGTTTCTTACTTTCAAAAAAAGAAAGGAAAAATGTTTTATTTTTTAGCTACAATGAGATCAAACATGTGCATTTTATCAAGTCTGGCCTTGCTCTGTTGATTCCAACCTGCCACACGCAGCTAAAACAATCACAACATTTGAGAAGACAGAAAAACCAAAATCAAGCTTAAACGCATATTTCACCCAACATCTAGACTATTCACTTCATTTCTATTAATACCCATGGAGCCAATTTGCCCACAAACCACAGAAAAAGTTTCCAAGCAGGGAAATTCAGGAACTAAAAATACTCCCCTCATCTTTCTGTCTTATCTCTGGATACTCATTGTCTTTTCTAATTTGTTCCTTACATTAAGCCAGAATCTATTTTAGGAGAAGCTGATGGTTTCAGCTTCTCCTTTGTTGCACAAACTCTGGTTTACACACAAAAAAAAAACAATTTAGATCTCATTAGGAGGAGCAGAAAACATGTCTAGTGTACCCAATGACACCAAGGAGAGTCACTCCGGTTATGGAGCAGCCCACGCTTCCCTTGCCGGTCCGACGAGACTGGAGCGAGACAGACTTTCTTCTTGTCTGCTGCTGCCAGTGTGGGAAGTGAAATGCATGCAATGAAAACCTGTTGGGGCTGCCCCGTTTGTCCTACTTTCTGCTGTCATCCTCCCCAACGGGCTGCACATTTACGCCTTGCCGGCATGTCAAACATGCCAGCGCTGGACTTCACAAAGTCGCACGTGCAAAAAACCCGCATGAGTAAACGTTTCACCACACGTATGCTTCCACGCAGCCGTCGGCATCATCAAGAAGCACACAAACGCAAACAACGAACCCGAGCTAGCATTAATGCATAAGATTTTCATTTTTCCATCTCATTCGCTTGTCTTGATTAGACTAATAACATGTAGATTTTTTGATGGGGTTTTTTCTGCCTTCTCATGCATATACAGTGCATTCGTTGATTGCACACAAAGCTGTCTCAGATTAGCCAGGGATTACTGCTCCGCTGCCCACATGGCCAGGGCCAGCTGGGGCGTAATATGACACTCGGTAGTCTGGCGGGCTCAATAGGTTTCAGTGACTAACAGATGGCGAACGGAGCGGGTGATGTATTAAGATCCTCCACATCTATCTAAGGAATGGCAGTATGGGGTGGTGGCTTTCCTGCCCCAGATCCACGTCAGGTGCAAACAAACTGATGACTGTAAATATGGGGGCATTGCAAGGAAAATATCGCTTCATTTCAGTCTCTCTCACACAGATGGTCCACAAGGTGTCACGTGTAACCTTTATTTGCTGTGACGTGAGCTCAAAGTGCAACGTGTAGTTAGCTTAGCAAAGGATTGTGTATAAAAATAAAAATGGATGAAAAAAAAAACAATGCCAGGAGTTCTTATATGATGGGAGGAATTCATGTCTGCAGGAATATTTTTCAGTTTCTCAGGGTGAGTTGCAGAACTGTTGTTTTTAAAACACTATGAAGACACATAGCATGCCACCAGTATGCAGATCTATGTCTTGGCCCTCCTTAGTGTGAGATGACTGTGACGAGGCGGTGAGCAGCGCTGTGCCCCGCGCTGATTAACTGCTTCTTAACACAGAAAATAAATTCGCTATTTGTCTGGCTTTCTTCAAGCTGAAAGAAAAGTTTTGTTTCTACCAAAGAAAGAACAACTTCTATCTTAGCTTAAAATACACACTTTCTAGATCTGTAAATAAGTCAAAAAGCCCACCCAAGAAAACTTGTTCATAGTTTTGTCAGGCGGTATAAAGCATGTAAATAACAACATCGAAATTAAATTGGTGCTCAAACGGTTTGTAGTCTTTCAAGGTTTAAATTAAATTAAAGTTAGCGCTTTAGTATTAGCTTCTGCTAACAACTGTGTTGGTGTAATGCTTCAGCATTAGCACAACCAATGCTTATGATTTGTGCTTTAGGATTAGCACAGTTAGCGTTTGGTGTGAACCCGTACAGGGGCCGCATCCTCCAAATGGCTGGTTTGTTCCGCAGCTTCGTGCGCTTGGTGTTTTCACCTCTACACACACCAAAGGGGAAAGTGGATTGAATAGCTCAGATGTGAAAACACCTAATCTGGAATGAAAGATTTTGTGTATGATTCAGAGCCAAGACCCGCACAGAAACCCCCAGTGTTTCCTCAGCCACAAAGTGTAAGTCTTTGTAGTTTATCTACCATTTATCCATCTGTACACCACATTGTTTTACATTACACAGAGCAATGAACCAATGTCCCATCAGATTTTAGATGAAAATTTATGGTGACTTTCTACAAACTGTTTAACAACATAAGCGCATTAATTCTTTCTCTTTTTCCAAAGCGGGCAACTATGATAAACACATAAAAAGACTAAGCTCCAGCTGCTTCCTGTGATACATTTCACCCCTAACCCTTTGCTGCGTAAAACAAAGCGTGTTGATACCGTTTTCATGTACTGACGTTGTCCCATGCATTGGACTGAAACGAGACAAGAATTATAAGAAGGGGTGACATTTACACACAATGGTTGACTGCAAGAATGTAAAATGAGGATGTGGAGTTGAACAACAACCTAATTTACCATCATGACAACGGAAGAAGAGTTGAGTTAATTAGCTTAAATACAGCTTTATTTAACATTTAATGGCCAATTCTGAACTGACCCAGTTTGCTCCTCAAGCTAAGTCAGTTCCACTGGATTTTCCCAGATAAATAAATCAATCAGTCAAACAAGACTAAAGCTAAAATGTGAACAAGATTCAGCCATAGGGTGCTGTGGTGGTGCACGACCCACGTATGGAAGCCTTAGTCCTGGTGGCGGTGGTCACAGGTTCGATTCTCGACCAGGTGACATTTGCTGCATGTCTTCCTCCCCTCTCATTCCTGTTTCCTGTCAGGCTACTTTCAAATAAAAGCCACTAGAGCCAACAAAACCTTTAAAAAAACAAGATTCAGCCATGTTGATATTAAGGTTTGAAATGGATATTTCTGGAAGTTGCTTCAACAAATCAGAGTGCAAAAAGAAGAGTTACTAAATACCAGAGTTTGGCAAAGCTTTAATGATCAAAAAATCTTCAGCTTCCCTTTGAAGTTTATGACAAGCATATTCTAAACAACAGCAGCAAGTCTTTCATCCTCTCTCAGTTTCAATTACAATTTTTTGCTTTTAAGATTCTAGAAAAATTGTGTTTGTCTTTTTGTGCTTGATAAGCACATCATTTTATGTGTCAAGAATTTTAACTATGCATCACTTCTTCACAGAGAAGAGTAAAGCTGTGAATTTCTAGATACACCGTTTAAAACTAGTCAGTAGTGGAAATTAGATGAAATTAGATGCTATATATGATTGTTTTTCATTCTTTCTTATCATCTGCAAATATATCAGGCTAATGATCTTTTATCATTTATTGTATCACAATGCTTTTTCCACAACAGTCAGAGTTCAAAATGGCTTTGTAAACGACATCAAAAATTTGAAGTTAGGAGGTGAAGGTGTTAAATGTTAGATTAGGGAATTGTTATAAACTAAATATAAAAATTTAGATTTTGATTCATTTTCAACTTCAATCAATTATTTTTAATCCCAAAATGAATGAGTTAAAGGGAGGCATTCATCTGCAGGAGCCCAACGGAGTATTGTGGCTTCGCTAAGAAAATAAAAAATAATAATATTACAAGAATAAAGTCATACAATTATGAGGATAGTTTTAATATTACCAGTATAAAGCGGCATGAGTTTACAGTCAAAATAATATGAAAATAAAGCCATATTACAACTTTTTTCCAATAATATTAAGATTTTCAAATAAAGGTATTTTTAAAATATTTTGACTTTATTCTCGTATTATTTTCACTTTATTCTCATACATTTTTTGTTGTTGTCACTATTATTGTTGTGACTTAATTCCTGTATTTATTTTTTTATAATAATGCTGTGCCATAATATTCAGAAATATATTAACATCTACTTTGAGAAATGGAAACTTAGATTAGACAAGAGTCTGAGTGGCAGCTTTAGGTGCATATCTTGGGAATTAAGAAATAGGAAATACCTTAATCTTGAATAAAAAATTAGGAATAAGATTTTGATCTTTTCCATTTCTGTTGTATTTAAAAATACTTCCTCCATCAAAAGAATCTGTAACTATTTTTTGTTTCTTTTATCGCCAAGGTTTCATTAAAGCAACACCACTAAGTAAGCTTGTTTCATAGCCATTAGAAATAAAATTCAGAAACGACAAGTGGAGCTTAAAGGGTAAAAAAAACACAAAGCCTGATCAGTTCCTCTTGGTTTTCTTCCATTATTTCTACAACTTGTATTTCTTCCTCTCACAGAATAGAGCATAATTGCCTTTCATATGCTTTCTGCCTGTGTTGTGACATATAGTTGGCATCAGCGGTTCCTTTGCCACATCACTCCCACCACAGAGAAAAACCACAATTTCAAAAACAACTGCAGCTCTGCTCTTTAGTAGACGCTGCTGTGAAATCCTGACACTTTGTGGCACGAGAGATCAACAGGCAGAGAGGGGGGAGAAGGGGGGGAAGCTCGCTCTGTCAAAGTGTCAGTATCGGCAAACGTCCAGTTGGAGCCGAATGTCAACACTCTAGAGGAGAGTGAAGCCGGATCCCACCGGAGATGACGGCTAACAAACACACACACTGTCAACCTTTAAACAAGTTTATTAGCATTGATGCTCAGCAGATTTTTTTTTTTTTTGCTTCTTTAATCAGTTATTAAAGACATTAGTTTTAATTTGGCCCTCTGGACTGTGGCAGGACACATAAACACAACTTTTAACATAACAGTTGTGTATTAAAATATAATTTTATTGTTCAAATGGAAGCGGTTTCTATCTGTGTACTGCCAAATTAAATAAATGTGTAAAGGTGTTTGATTTTATTTCATTGCAAGAAGTAAGTAGTCATCAAATGCAGAGACAGCTACTGAGTAATGTTTCCACAGACTGTTAAAGGGTTAGTTTAGGATAATCAGTTCATTCTGCCACAGAACATTAGTGATCTTGATTTGACCCAAAATGACAATTTTGAACCAACCCTGACTTAAAGCAACACATTGAATATAAACCCACGTGTCAGATTTTAGATTTAATTATGTAAAGAAAAAATTAAAACTATACATCCCTTTCTTTTAACTTACCCAACGTTGTGTTTGTACAATACATAACATCCCAATAAAATGTAGTTTTCTAGATTTCTGTACCCAATAGACGATGTGCCTGATCCATAAAGGCAGATCTATTCAGTCTAATTCTATGCTTTGTGCTCTGAGCTTTAACATGTTTGACCAAAGTAGTCAACCTATTGTTATTGTCAGATTCTCTATTATTTATTTTACACTGGCTTTTCTGCTGCTATCTGCACTGACTGAACAAATTAAAGTTGTTTTTACAAGTTTGACAAAACTTGTGAAGCTATTGGTGTGTTTCAGTGAGCTGTGCTGGTGCAGAGTTATCAAATAAATTTGTAATTGAGTACATTTATATATGCATTTTAATAAAAGGAACATTTTAAGTTTCAGCTGTTTCTCTATGTCGGATCGGTATGAGCCGATACTAAACATCAGATATCGGAGGTGAAAAAAGTGGATCGGTGCATCCCTGGTTTTTAATACAACAGAATGTGAAACAGTGAAAAGAGCGTAAGGCGTAAATGTTTTTCTTTCCGTGCTCATGTTCAGTGCTGAAGTAAAGACATTCAAACAAGCTGCTCCGTTTGCCTCCTGCTGGGCCACCAACCTAAATCCATTTACACCTCTGAGCTGCTGTGAAGCTGCTAAACACAAACCCACCAACACACACACACACGCATGCATACACACACACATGTATAAACACGGCAGTATAAAATTCTTATATGCAGACATGCTGTTATATCTGCAGAAGCAGAGCAGTTGTCACATCTTGTCCAGTGCTTCTTTCCTACTACTATCTCCCAACATCGTCTGCATTATTTACCTCGGATGCAACACTTCTCTGTAAACTTCTTGAATAAAGTCTGCTGCTCATCGACCGCTTTCCTCTGCGGGTCAAAGGCGGCAGGCGTGACGACCCGAGGGAAATGTAAAGTGACACGCAAAAACACACACAAACACCATCAATACACCAAGACAAACACACACGAACATGCGTGCATGCCGGCCCTCATTAAGCCGTGGAGCTCACCTCAAGCCTCCATGGTTGTCTGAACGCCACTGGCTTATGATGGATTAGCGAACCAAACAACAAAGTCTGGCTGAGGGATTTCTCAAACGGCGAATGAGCACCTTGTCGTCTGAATTGAAACACGCTGGATTAGGCGGCAGCGGCGGCGGGGTTGGGGGAGGAGCCTGGCGATGGTCGGCGATGAGCTTGTTGACAGGTGAGCCAATCATTAACTGAAGTGGACTCAGTGAGGGATCAGTAAACTTTTACTGAGATTGGGCAATTAACCTCATCAAACAGTAACTGTTCTTGTTTTGTAATGTTACTGCCTCGTGTTTGTGGATTATCAGTCAAGGATGTGTGCGACAATCATGTCTGGAAACTTGGAAAGTGCAAGAAATGTATCGGTGTGAAAAATGAAAAAGACAGCAAACTAAGTCCTTATCAGACCTTCCTTCATTCCAGTCTACTCTCTTGCAGTCCATAAAATGTTCCCTTAAACATTAACTGGAAGCTAAAATGGGCTTTTCTTTGTCCGAAGGAAAGGTGAGAATGTTAATGCTTTACTCCAAAGCTGGTTTTCTGGTGTAAAAAGGCATTTGAAAGTGAAGAGAATCCCCCGGTGAACTGGAAGATAATTAAAAATCAAAATAAGGAGGGAGAAAAAAATTACTATTCAGTGAGAAACTTTCAAGGGATAATTCTGACGTTTTGAAGTGAGACTCTATGAAGTTATTGTGTTTGATCTGCAGTAGAAAGACACCATGCGTCAAAGAAAAGTGAAGAAGTCGTCAGAGTGGTGGGAGAATAACAGCAAATCAGTGAGGACCTCTCTCCTTTTGACTGGGGAAAATATTCAACTTATTAAACCTCATAGGTTTGTCACCGTTTTCCAAAAATTATGACAAGAGTTTCAAACTCTCACTTGCATTAAACATCATTCACAAAAACTGATAGTTGTACTATCAGTGTTGCAACAGGTAACAGATATGAGTTTATATTTTCAATTAGGGGGATTTAAATTTGCAAAAAGCAGCTAAAACAAGAGCATCTCTGATTGGCCATTTTACTGTTTTGAGGACAGATGTAAAATTCTACAATTCAATTACAGGTAAGAAGTAAAAATTACTTCACAGGACCTCACCTCAAAAACTTTAAATGATCCTTTCAGGGTGGCTAATTTTAAAATGATTCGGCTCCATCAAGACATTTAATCATCTTTTGATTCTCCACAGGATTATCTTTGTACCAGAAATACTAACTCTAAGATTTCAAATTTAAGAAGACAAGAACAAAGGTTGGTGGCTCATCCCCTACAGGTATTTGGTTTGTTTACCTTGTAGCTAACGTGCACCGGTATGAAGGCATCGTGCAGCTAAATGTCAAATTTTCGTTGAATTCACGGGGTGATCAGGCTACAAGTGGAGCATTCAGAGTCTGAGTCAGAGAGAGAGAGAGAAGGGGGAGTGAGTAGCTGTGGTTAGCTTGATTTGAGGCTTGGGGCTGTTTCCTGGATTCCAGTCTACTTTCTCTCTGTGTACGAGCTGACGGGTCGCTGACCTGCCCAGTGGTCTAGAGCATGACTCACTCATCTCCCTCCCCAACCCTCCGCTCTGCAGGTGCAGGCCACTCCTTCCACTTCTGCAGATGGTGAACATCTACAAATAATTACAAGCAAAGACACATCTGATGATATGTCCACAGTCAGGCAAACCAGGACGTTGTCATGATTTTTTTTATGTGATTGTGGTAGCCTAATATTACAACTTTTTTCTCAAAGTTGCAGATTTTTTTAAACTTTATTTTTCAAAAAAAAATTTGAAATTGCGGTACAGATTCCACCTTTCCCTTCTATATATATCAAAATAGTTGTTGCAAAAAAAGAGGCAAATGCTACCACTTAGCATCACACATGCTTAAATTCATAAATTAGAAGGGAGCAAAAAGTCAAAATCCAGCCAAGTTGCACTGATTGGTGAAAAAATGTTAGGGTAATTGATTTGCAGAAAAGTTGCGGTGATAGGTGAAATTCGCATGTCCGCACAAAATTTGCAAATGATGATCTAGAGTCTTTCTGCGTGGGGTTTGAGTGTTCTCCTTGTGAATGCTGGTTTCTCACCAGGAACTCCAACTTGCAGTCTAAAACCATAATTGGTCTCTCTAAATGAGCCTGTCTCTGTGCTGCCCTGTAATGACCTAGCAATCAATCCTGCCTCTTGTCCAATGACCACTGGAGACTGGCACCACCCCCCTGCAATGAAGAGTTAAATTTGTTTCCTCCTTTCTTTTTAAAAAGCTGTTCTCATTATGCTCCAACACCCATGAATTGGTAGACACAACTGTGAATTAGTATTCTGGTGGCTGAGCCATTGCCACCTTCAGAGGTTAGAGGCTATTACAGTGTCCGACAGAAACACCAGCGTGGGAGGAGGTCTGCTCTCCCCCTCGAGGGAATCAGAATTGATGATGTTCATTTGAGATCACATCCGAAACCAAGTGATGAATGTATTGATGTTATTCTGGGAGCTATGTGTGTGTGTGTATGTGTGTGTGTGCGTGCGTGCGTGTGTGCGTGTGTGTGTGAGAGGAGTAAAACAGAAACAGATCACTCATCTATTTTGTTTTTTCCTGCAGGATGTGACTGGTTATAATTTAATAGCCTGCTTTCAAGGGGCTCAACAGTGCCTGTTTTAGGAGAGATCCAGGCTGGCATAATAACCTATATACTCGTGAAGCTGCACCACCTCCCACAGCCCAACAAACCACATTGACTACTATCATCCTGCACAGGTCAAACCGGTTTTCTGCTTTTGTTAGACAAAAAAAACATTCTAGAAAATCTTGTTTGGTCCACAACCTCTTTGGGAAACACTGAAATCCTTTTCACCATTATTTGCAAAGAAGAAACGCACTGAACCATTAAGTTCACAAATCCAAACAGCAGCGAGAACTTTCCATGCAGAAACGGAAAAACACCAAAACATGTAGTCTTTCCCAAGAAGAGGCCCTTTAAGACTTCAAGGCTTACTTAAACTGCGAAATGAAGCAGTGAAGCGGAGACTAAATGAAAGTAGTGACACTGTACCTGCATGGCGCATGGTAAAAGGGGTAACCAGGGTGAGGTATGTGGTTGCAGTAGCTGGACTGATTCCACATGATGATTTTCTTGGTTCAACCGCAGTATCCAAGTGCTCAGGACGTTTCTCACCGCTCTCTGTTTCTAGTGCCGGCGGGTGGAATCCGACTCAGGGGGCTCCGAGGCACGTAAATTGGTGCCGCTTGTTGCGTGTTTCGAGCGGCTCCATGGGAAGAGAGTGAGAGGGTTTGAACGGCTGACACGATGAGGCAAGAGAGTGATCCAAGGGATGAGATGACGTACGGTGAGTCAGATCTGAACACCTGGAAACAGCTCGTCTTGCTCAGCAGAGTAAGGTGGAGTGTGAAATCACAGGTTACTCCCCTCGTCCTGCTTCAAGCCAGTTATTTTCCCCTTCCTTTCACGTGCAGTCAGGATAGCGGACGCCTCTCGGACCACGCAATGAGGCATGTGTCATCGCCACACGTCTCAGTGATTCAAAACAAACCACCAGGTGTTTTCAGCCTCACAGGTGTAGATCTCCGTCCAACAGACTTCAAGGCAAATCAGAGTTGGCTTAATAGTCTTCGACACCAATTAGAAGCCGTTCATGCCAGAGGTATTACCTTTCTAAACTTCCCAGGTATCACTCTATGTCTCTCGCAGATATGAGTGGGTAAAAATCCAGAGCCACAGCGTCCCTCCGCTCTACCCTCTGAGACAGCTGCCTGCTGTCACGAGTGTTTATTCTCCAAATTACAGGATCCTCGCCGGCTCTCCAGCCTCATGAAGCGGCAGCAGCGCACGCAACTGATCAACTGAGCGCCATAACAGAAAGGAAGAGAGAAGGAGAAAAAGGCAGGATATGACAGCGGGAGAGAGAGAAAGAGAGAGAGAGGGAGAGGTTCCCGGAGTGGAGCTGCCTTCTCCTTCCCGCGAAATACTCATCTAGCAGGATACACACCGCAGGGAGGAGGAGAAAGTGTGTTTGTGTGTGTGCGTGTGTGTGTGCGTGTGTGTGTGCGTGTGTGTGAGAATGTAATGCTATGTAAATGATGAATAATTGAAGACATAATTGAACACATTTGCCTGAATACCTTCCGTACCCTTCGTGCTCCCTTAAAAAGAAACAGTTCTGTCCGATTCATGAGATCTAAATTGAGTTTTGCTGCCGGTGTGCCTCTTGGCATTTGGCATTTTGAAAACAGAATTTCAATGATGCTCAGTTGCTCTCCAAGGTTGATGCTTTGTTAGCCGTTTCACAGCTTGGTTTTCACACCGAATCGCAATCCATTCTTAATTTAACCAAGAGGACTGGCTTCTAAATATAACCAGATCATCTCGCCTCTAGCTAACCAACTAGTAAGAGTGAAAATAATTCAGGGTTAATTTAGTGACTCCTTACAACTGGCTGCTAAAAGGCTTGTTTGCTGCATGAAAACACACAAATTCACGCATCACAGCATCCTTTGGTACAAGACATCCATGTGTAGAACCAAAGCAGAAAAAGGCTGGATATGGCAGCAGGAGAATGAATCTACCAAGATTCTTAACTTTTTTTATCAGGGAACATAATTAATTTTAAAATGTCAGATACCTCAACTGTGAGGTAATTATGTAATTTATGCTAATTTATAATAGACACACAAATATGAAAAGTGCTAATGTGACTTAGATAGATTTCATTTGACAGTTAGATACTCAAACTTTTTTCACACTAATTTATTAATTAATTAATTCAAATTGACCAAAAGGCAAATGTGGCTTTAAAAACAATCTCCTGAGAATGTTTTAGGGTCACTTTAGGCATCACATGTATTTTGAACTTATTTTGATTTTACCAACTGGCAGCTAAGTCAAAAACATTACAGTTCCATTTCTGTGCAATTTAATGACTAAGAGTAATGTCTAATCATGGTTCTGTGTAACAGATGCAGGCACGACTCTCTGGTTAAAAGCATGTTGTCATTGGAGTTTCTCACAGAGGTCAGTGAACTGCTGTTACCCCCCCACATTTATAAATGGGTTAAGTTTGACAAACTCACATATGTGCTGACAGCAGCACTGGTTCCCGTTCTCAAGTTCTTACACCTCTAAAGATGGGTCACCAAAGATCACCAGAACCTTCTGGACAGAGCACAACTATTGGACAACTTCAGTCTCTCTTAATGAAATACTTTTTATCCCAAATCAAAAAATTGTCACAATAATAACATAAATGTTTCCTAAACATAGTGTGTCAGGGTTGGGCTTAGGGGTATGTATTAAAAGTTTAGAGAGGAAAAGACATGAAATCCTGTTTTCTGACTGAAAATTTGTGCTCTTGAATTATGGCAGGAAAATGTATCCATATTCTTGCAATTATAATTCCATTCTGTACTCTGGGAAAAACATGTTACACGGCAGCAAAGATGAGTCCAGCTATCGCATGTAAAAGCCCTAAAAGATACAGCAGTGAGTACAATTATTGGCAGCTCTGATAAAGAGGTGAACGGAAGCTTGGACATAAATGGTTGTCATAGAGACGTGGCGACCCCAAGGTGTCCCTCATTGCTGCACTTTGCTACAGTGGCTGCATGTTTTTGGATCATTTCTATCAAAGATGAACTGGTCAGGCTCTTTGTGGAATATTCTGACCAATGGAGTTTTATTTTCAGAAGACTGTAACAAGGTTCTAATTTTGACAAAAGAGGTGTCCCGAAACAACTATTTCACTTCCAATACGATACCAATATCTTTCAGTGTTTGCCAATACCGATATTTACCTGATATGATGTCAGCATGAATCATACATACTTTAGTTACTTATTTTAATGTGCAATGTTATAAAAGGCTTGATCAAGTGAGAATTACAGATAATTGCAGGGTATGAAAACAACTAAGTCTCTGATTATTAACCAATGGAGTCTGCGTGTAGAATACAAGCACCGCTGGATAGAACGGCTGAGGCAAACTAACTGCTAGAGTGACTGAATTAGACAAACAAAAAGTCACAACAAAATAAAATTAAACTCTAATGAAAATATATATATATATTGTGACCAAGTTCTGAGATTATGCTTCTACAATAAGTTCTTGTTGGTGTTGAAACATTTTTACCGGGGTGCCAGTAGTTGTTGTTGATACACTATATTGATGTAAAGTAAAATAACCACATAGTTTTTGATTATGAACATTTTGTTGTGACCAAAGTAAGAAAGATTCTCCCTAATAATGTGAAAGTTTTTAACTAGTAAAGAAGCTTAACTAACGAACAAATGCATCCAAAAAAAAATTATGTGGCATTTTCTCGTACAGTGTGTATTCTCAGTGATCTCTCAAATGTTGCACTGTGTTTTCACATAATTACCGCCGTCTTGCATCACTATCGTATGTGAAGATTAATCTCCGTAGCTTAATGGTTAATGTGAAGGCCTGTGGCATTCATTTGCAACTAAACTAGTTTTCCATTCATAATAAGTAAAAAAATAAAAGTCTTCTAAAAGAACAGAGCCTTTGCTATGCTGCGTTTAACGTTTATTTTTTTTAAATAAAACAGAAAGTAAGAGAGAAATCACACCAAGAGGAACAAGTCTAATTAATCCGCAAAGGAAAAATCCTGAAAAAAGGGAGTCTTCATGGTTGTTGGGTGTGGCATGGTGATGTTATTTCAATTTAATTGTACTCAAATAGCTCTAATGACTATCATCATCTGTGATCTGACTAAACTCCAGCAACATGTGTTTTTGCTGAGGTAAGAGTCCAGAAGGGAGGAAGGGAAACAAAAGATAGGAAAGCAGGGTGGAGCTAATGGCAGGGAAGAAGGAAGGAAGTAAGGGAGGGAGAGAAGAGAAGGAGAAGAGAAAAGGGCTTGGGAGGGGTGGAAGAAATGGAGGCGGTGGGCCTGTTTGTTTTCCCTGTAAAATTTCATTCCAGCCCAATTTTATCAGGGAAGGAAAACACAGGGGACCCCGCTGCTGCATCTTCTCCATCGTTCTGCTGTTATCTGTGTTTGTTATCCCTGTTTGAAGAGGCAGGTGGACGCCATCCGCCCCCGCGCACGCACACACACTCAAACACGAGCTGTGTGCTCCACATTTTCAGCAAAGCAGACAGAGACGGATGAAAACGTAAAGGGACATTGTTCCGGCATAAACACACGAACAACCGACGCCTCACCTGAACACAAGAATGCAACAAAAAAATCATCAAACGTTCACCACAGCCTTGAGCGGAGATGCGGGAGGTGCCGCCTCGCAGACGTTTGACAGGTTGTGCTCAATCGTTCTGTCAGTGGGTGTGTGATGGCAGGAGTGCCACTGGGCCTGTGGTTCAGCTTATCTTGGTTTTACAGACTTAACCGCCCCCCAGTCTACATCCCCGCATCGCCACTGGTTTCAAAATGCAACAAACACAACCTCAAAACACACCTCGTCTGGCTCATCCCTGTGGTCAAGGTCACAGCTGAGCCCAGATCTCTGGAAATCCATGAAAACATAGCTTTAATTAGGCCCAAGCAGGGAAAGTTATGCAAAGGCCTATTGGAATCATAGTGTTTATTTTTATGATGCTTCAGTCAAAAGAATTGGCTTTTTAGAGGCCTTAACATATCTGAAAATTCACCAAACTTGACAGATGTGTCAGATCTGCGTGAAAATTACGTATTTTACAGTCGTCACAAAAATCGCAACAGAATGACTCCACAGCACCCCCAGGGAAACTTTAAAAATATCCTTAATCTAATCAACATGAAACTGTGGCCAGAGACAGAAGACACGTAGGTGTGACTGGGTTTCAAACACTGACTGGTTTTGTTGGGGGATGTGGGCGTGGCTAAATCGCCTGTGATGCTGTTGCCATATGTTGGGCTCTAAATTCCAGGGATTCGAACCGAGCTGCACCAAACTCACTAGGATTGATCCTTATCCATTCGCCTAAGGGAATCCATAACACTATTTGGTGGGCGAGGCCTAATTCTTCTACACCACCCCCTAGAATATTTTCTTGAAAAAAGACCCAGAAGCCAGAATTATGAAATTTGGCATACATGTGAATGTTGTCAAGACCTACAAAAAAGTCTCCTGGAGCCATGGTCCAAACCCAACAAAAAGTCAGCCATTGTCTTTTTTCATCATATCTGATCGAACTCATCCTACAGCTTTAGAGACACAGACTTCAGAATCACTCAGAACACTTTTGAGGCATTGACAATGGACGCTCAAGACTGTGCTGAATGATTCTGCAATCTGTATGTCAAAAGGTGTAAGAGAAGTTTGCGACTTTGATCTGCAATTTTGGGTCAACCCTCAAAATTGCCAAAAAAACATCAAGGTGTAATAACTTCAACATACAAGGTCACAGCTGCATCAGACTTCCTAAGTCTTATTATATACCAGTGTTCAATACATTCACATGGTCAACTGATGACATCGCCTTAGTCCCATCCCGTTTCACCAAGAAGGGCATGGGGCATTATCATGTTTTATTCAGAACATGATAATGAATACTCTCAATACTGCCTGGTGGGCGCTGCAGAAATGGGAATTTCAATTCCTTGTCGTTTGCATACAGTTGACTCTAAATCACACAGACTTCATCCGATTTGCACCACACTGGATATGTAGGACCTCTGTCAACCTCTAAAGAGCTCAATGCTATTATTTTGAGATTTTTCTCAGTGCCCACAACAGTTGTGTCTGCTCCAAATGTTTTGTGCATTAACAGGGAGCACAGCTTCAAACAATGGTGTGGTACATTAATGACATCACTAAAGCCCCGCCCACCCAGAGAAAATACTGAAGATTATCAGATTACTGGTTCTGCTTTTCCCTGTATGTGGCATAAGATTGAAACTATATCCACTTTTTCATAAGCACACATGATATGTATTGAATCCTACAGGAAGTCCTCAATCCGTTGCCACCAAATAGGATGTGACAATAACTACCTTCTGGAAGGTCATGTTTGAGCCAAACTTTTAAGATGTGCTGCTAGACTCTTATTGAACTTTAATTGGAATATTTGCATTTAGCAAATTTAGCAAATTTAGCAAATATGCTATATGCGCCTCCTGAGTGAGTAAAAGATGCGAGAGCATTGAAAACAGCTACTGGGTGGCAATAATGCAGGTCCTGCATTTTTTATTTACAATAAAAAACCGGAAGTTAAGGAATGATATAACAGATGGAGAAGGTAGAAGAGGAAGAGAATGAGGCAACAGAAGAAAGACAATCAGAAATGAAAATAAAGAAAACTGTTTGAGCATACTGTTTATTCCTCTTTAATAACACGTCATGAAACAGATGTAATGATATAATAGCACTGAGAAGGGACAAAAAATTGACCCAAATGCAGTCTGCAGTGGCCATGCCGGCCAGCCTTATAAATGGAACAATTCCATCACCTGGCCAGCAGGGGGGACCGAGAAGATTGGCTCCCTTGCTTTATTTGACGGGGTGTGCATAAAACTGATAGGACACTGTCATAAACATGACCTACCACCTGTCATGAACATGAATAAGTCTTCATGAGTATTTATGACTGTTGTCATAAAGTGTCATTTGGTAGATTATGACACTTTTAATGCAAAGTTGACATTATTCAAAATGTCTTTGTCATGACAACCTGACATTAACCAAGATTCATCACCTGTCATAAATATGTTATAATAGTTAATTATCAAAATTTATAATATTATGTATCTTTGTGTATTGTTACATTGCTATGTCATTTGTTGACTTGGCCCAATTATTGCAGTGTGGTTTTCCAAAACTGGGAGCAAATGAGACAGGTAGCCAATCAGAAAGCACGGTGAGCATGCTAGTCTGAAGGGGTGGATGCTGGAGGGGGGGGGGGCCTCCAAGCTGGAGCATTGGGTATAGAGGTGGTGCATTGTATAAAAAGGCATTAAGACAACCTTGAATGGTTGCCATGGGAGATTTAAGGATTTCTTAAACATGCATGAAAGAGTCCAGGCAATACTCCAGGTATGTTTTTGATGACGGAATAATACAATACCAGGTTATAAAGCTCAAAACAGTCATTCATTCAACAAGATGTCTGAAATATTTCTCAGAAATTTTGGTCTGACAGCATCACGCAGCCACTGCAGAGTGTACATTTGTTTGGGTCAAAAATATTTAGTGCACAATTCAGACTAGATTTTCTCTCATAAATCCAACATAAATGAGACCATTTTTCACTTTCTTGTTTTTAGTTTAGTCATTTCCTGTTTCCTTTGAACCACTGCAAAGCAAATGTACCTAGGGGTTTAAATAAAGTAGCAACCTTCCTGGCGGGGCTCCACATCAGTTTTCTCATCAGAGACTGCAGAGAAAAATCTTTTTTGATAAAAACGTTTTTTTTTAAGTAATCCATAGTGTAGGCGACAGAATAACATTAACACATTAGTGTGTGTCCTTGTGTATCCCTTTATTGGGATGTGTAGAGGGTGAGCATGTGCGTGTGTGTGTGTGTGTGTGTGTGTGTGTGTGTGTGTGTGTGTGTGTGTGTGTGTGTGTGTGTGTGTGTGTGTGGTGTGGTGGGGGTGTGGGCGATATGTCAACATCTCGAGGGATCTTTTGATCCAGATTCTTCAATCTTCACTTACACACAGACATTCCAACTATTAATACTTCTCCTCTGATCTCTTTGCTTTCGTTGTGCCTTACAGCCACAACATCCCTCTATCTCAAATAAGAGGCGTCTTGAAAAGGATCTGAGCCACAGTCTTAAAGCATTGGCAAAGTGGAGAGACAAAGGAAGGATTTTCTGTGAAAGATGCAGATTTGAAGAGAATCATATTATCAGCATGTGGCAGTAAATGAGGAACACAGGCAGAGAAAGACGCATCATGTCAAATCAAAAGCCATTAATGCAACAAGTCAGGGATGCCAAGCTTTGTGGCAGCCCCACCAGGAACAGCTGACAGCCTCCTTTATAGAGTCAGACAGCCGTACTACAACATTACACAAGGTGGCAGCAAACAGAGAGAGGTTTCTTAAACCATTAAAAACAATATCTATATTTTTTTCCAGAGTTCTGGGTCCTGCTTTATGCTCTCTTCTGTTCCCTGTAGAGTATGCATTAGGTGTTTTTCCACTTAGTCGTCCTTTGTTATAGTCCAGATGCACCTGGACTCTCACAAACACACACAGTTCCAGTTAAAAGTCACAGTAGAGTTGATCAAACTAAACGTGTTAACATTTGTAACTGTGGGACAGAAAATACTTCATTTTTTCTGGCATTCCACCCAAAAACCTTGTTGCCTCTTCTGGCCATAATACTTTAACAGCAACCTTTGGGTATTTCATAACTGTTCATGGTGCATGGAGACAAGATAAACTTGGGTCCGTGTCCAGCCTTTTTGTCATGTCAGTTCCATGTGTCTTAAACTTTCTGACTGTGATCAATAGGTAAAACTGAATTATAATTATAGAATGCATAAAATACATTTGTTATTCTACAGGAACTGCTAATTGACTCCTGCTAATTGGCTCGGCTTGGGAAATGCAGTTCAAAGGAGGAGCTTCGTGGAAACAGGCAGAGCTCTGTGAAGGCAAACACTTAGGCACCCACGAATGGTTGCCATGGGAGATTCAGGGAGTCCTCAAAGATGAATGCATGAGTTACAGCAACGCTCTGAGTATGTTTTTGATGATGGAATGACATTATAACATGATATAAAGCTCAAAAATTAAATTTTACATAATAACCCCTCATTAATTCATCTTGTTTTGTCACTATGAATAACATTCAGTGATCATTATTTTCCATTTATGGATGACATCTAACCTGCAGTTCAGGCACATTGAAATTCTTATCCATAGTTGTCTTATTTAGCTGTAAAGAAAATAGTACAAAATGTACAAAAGTATAACAGAAAATTGCTAAACAATAGCATGGAATATGTACACAATTCGAAACACAAATACTCGATCTATTTAAAAGGTAAAATATATTGCAGAGTTAGGAGTACTGCACATTTCCCGAGACATAAAAGCCTGATCATAGATAGTAATTAACCACATCATATATAACTGGTGAATGAAAAAATTTACTTATATAACATAAAAAAGAAAGAAAAATAAAATTCAGAAGTCGATTTTTAAAGGAAACTGTTCCTTTAAAAATCTGTTCTCTGTTCCGACACTGTACTTTTTTCTGAGACAATTGAGGGGAAAAAAGTCGACATCAATCAAGTTCATTTACAGTTGAAACTATTTTTCTTGTCACAGTTTGAATGTTCTGTATTTGAAATTAAAGGTTGCCAACCAGGCACCGTGACATCCCGTTAAACCTGAGAGGAACAATAGCTCTGCACTACCCTAGCAGCTAAACTGTGTTAAACCTGAACAGCTTTAAAATATCATGACTTTTAGCAAATATTAAATATGTTAGATAGCAAATTAAAATACATCTTAACAGCTTTAAAAAAAATCAAAAAGCAGTGGCACCTTCTGCCACTTTTATCCATCTATTCATGTTTCTATATATCTGTCCTTCTTGTTCTCCTATAGATGTCACAGGAAGTTGAATCCTTTCCCCGCTGGCACTAGATGAGAGAACTGATACACCATGAATATATCAGAGAATTCACAGAAGTATATACAGAAGTAGATCTAGTCATAAAACTCTCTTTTACTAAACTTTTTATTATAATACTGGTAAAATTTCACCTGGATTTTCTCCAGGTATTCCTCTGACACCAGAAAGAAAAGGAGCCATCATAGCATTGAAACAACTGTTGTACAATAGGCAACAAGTATCAAAGAAACCCTCAATTACTATTATGATTTATGAAAATTACATCAGATTTCCTCTAATGTGTGTACCTCTTGTAAACGAGTACTTTTCAGTTTCCATTACAATAACTCAAGCAACTGAAATCACACCATACCTCCTACATCATTTTTGCTCTGTTCTTCACTTGATTTTACCTCGCAGCAACAGAAAGTAAATCGTCCCCAGCGATATTAAACAACACATTTCTTTGCCAACACCTAGCTTGCATAATGACTGAAGTAATTCTGCTCGAGCACTTTAGCCACAATAGCTGTAATTGTAGGGAAATCCTTTAAGTTAGCTGAAGATGAAATGTGTTTTAATGCAGTGCTAAGGCTGAATAACCACCGTCTTCAAAAATAGTGAATAAGTAAATAACCGCTTTATATATATATATAATCACTTATCACAGATTAATATTGGGTTGACAGACAGAAATGGTATTGTCATCTCCCTTGCCGTTTCTCTGTCGGAGCAAAGAGGAAGCTCTGGCTCCCCATGCTGAAGTGACCCTTTTCAGTGAGTCTTCAAAGGGAATTGACAGTGAAAGGTTTTAATAGTTAGAGCCAAGAGGACAAACAGATCAGACTAACACAAACAAGCACATTCTCCACAAAAGAACATCATTTACTTGAGTAATACTACAAACGTGACTCGATGTTTGTTCTATATTTGTTTATGGGTATCTGTAACTGAAAGCATATCTGCAATTTACGGTGTGGTGCCTCAGTTTTAGAGTCACTTTTTTACTACGTTTTAATCAAAACAAACAAAAATGTAATTTTTTTTTGCTTTTCTAATATTCTAATTTATTGAATGGGTGTGTATGTGCAAATGTCAACATTTCACATAAAATAATGCCTATCTTTTTTTCAAAACATTTTGTGTTTTACTTTCATTTTAAGCCTGATAATAATAGTTGTTCTATAAAAATTACAGATTTCCTGTAATAGATATTTATCAAAAACTATATTAAAAAAGTTCTATTTCAAAAGCTCATTGAATATTTCTAGCTCTAAAATTTTATTTAGCCCAGCTGAGGGCAAAAATGGCACTCTGACTTCTTCCTATGACTTACAAGTAGAGTAAAATACCACATTTAGTTTTTCTTTTAATCTACACCCTGGACAGATTTCTAGTCCATCAAAAGACACTTGAAAGACTCTGCACTCTGAAATGCACTTGGATCCTATTTCTAATACTTTATGGATTTCTCTTTTTTATCTCATTGTTTCGTTTTGTTCTTGATCTGCCTTTACTAAGACTACAAAAGGCAACTTTTATCGGTCAGTTAAGTGACTAGACAGACACATCTGGCATCTAAACAGCCACTTTGAGGTGAGCACCACATATTGTCAGAGCAGTGCTAATATTATTACAATAATAAGAAGAATCTTCAAAAAAGTAGAAGTCTGATATAAAAAACCAGAGTTGTTCCTATTTTTTACAGCAACGACATCAAGAGCCACAGTAAGCGGATAAACCAGTCCTTATGAATAATTGACTTCCCTCTCCACATACACAAGCAACAGCCATCCACAAATAACAGATATGTAAGCTGACATCACTAGATGTCTCCCATGAGCAACACCACAAACGGCGCAAAGGCAATCACACAAAGAGCTAAATGGTTTAGTGCAGAACATGAGCATTTCCTGTTCTGTGGTTTAAACCGCTGTAATACACTGGATACCAACTCATTGTCGCCGATTTGTATATTTATGCCAGTATTTCCATATTCATGCGATTTCACAGTGACATCAGTGACATTTTGTGGCGTCTTAGAGATTTCTCAAGTGGAACACATTTCTAACCCAAATTCAACATCCTCATTCGCCGGAGCTTTATGAATTTATGAAGGCATACGGAACGCGGTGATTTCTTGAGAAATGTCACAACGAGTAGGGCTGTAGGGATACAATAATCTCACGATACGATATGATACGATACATGATATTCTGCTCACAATACAATATATATTGTGATATTCAGTAAAGGATACAATTCAATAATTGCGATTTTCTGAAAGATTTTAGAGGGACAGAGTGATTTTGGTGACATTTTGTGACTGTTATAGAGTTGGACTGAATTAATTTAACTGAAAACTGATTAAAAGCACCAATTACACAATACCTGGCTCTGGTTGGACATGGACACAGACTTAAAGTCAACAGCTGGACAAAATGAATCAAAGAAGTTGTGAGAAAACATGTTTCTTTCAATTACACAGTACAAACTGCAGCTTACATTCATTTGTAAAGTAAATAAAGTGCACCAAGTACCCTGCTCTGAATAATTTGATACCTTTTTAACCTTTAGCAAACTGCACATTAGCTGAACTCATTACATGAACTACTTCTCAGAGAAATAGTAAAATCTTTGTTAAAGCATGAATATTTGAAGGTGAAGTTTCAGAAAGAAAGAGCAGGAGTTTCTTAAAGAGACGGAGGCCAAATTTCCAGGTGTTAAATTACAAAGTGAAATTTTTTTAAGAAATATTTGATATATAAAGTACGTTTTAAACTAGAGTTAACATACATAGTTGTGCTATGTAACTATGTTTTAATTCTGTTTTATACTTGTATGCTTTCTCTGTTTTTAACGTCGTCTATGTACTTTTATATTGTTCTTCTCACTGGAAATGCCTAACTGGCTGCAAAGCAAATAAAGGAACTGAACTGAGCTGAACATTTCTGACTGTCGGCAGCTGAGTTCAACATAGTCAACATTAGTTGCTATAAAAGCTCAAGTTTATTACTGCGGTAGAACAAAAGTTGTTAAAGAATGTTAAGCGTCACAGTCCGCTGTACAAGTTTTACTCTCTTAACTGATCTGATAAAGTCAGTACAAGTTATGGTTCAGGGCTTATCAGCGGCTGCAGCTTCGGCTGATGAATGGCCTCCAAGCCTAAAGATGCTTATCTGACATGATCCAAAATGGAGCGGTCAGGTGGCCCAGATGACAGACCTATTGCATGTTTGTGTTTATTTTCCAAATTTTCATGCTCGCAACCAGGAGATGACAAATCAGATGGTGTGAAGAAAAATGCATTTTGCATGTAGCTTTTTCTCCAGCTTTGATATAAATGAACTATTAAATATTTTTGGATCTATTTTTAAGGGAGAGTCAGAGCTGGAAACATGCTGCTCAAGTGGATGAAGGGTTTTGTGCAGACATTTTATTACATGCAACTTCATTTAGAGGAGGTTAAACTTCAAAAAAACATTTTTTAAAATAAAAGGGCAAATAAGATTGAGTTTCTACGTGTTTAGATCATTTTTGATGTGTTGCAATGTAAAGAATTTGGGCATCTGTGGTTTCAAACATTGAAGTGAAATGTGACATATGTGACAATGTGACATGTGTAGCTTCAAGCCAAACTGATGACAAACACTGTATGAATTTTGAAATAACATCTAAAGTGTAACAATGGGAGCTAAATTGTTGCAGCCAGATCCCTATTGGTAAAAGCGTATTTTTCTGTGATCCCCATTTCCTCTGATTTGTCCATGTCAAAATGCAGGCGGTAATTTACCGTCTATATGGTCCTGCTGTCAGACAGTTCTTATTTAGCTGAAATGGACTGACAGTGTTTTCCTGTTAACAATAAATAGAAATACGCATCAATGAAGATACAGCCTCTTGGTGATGGTAAGTGTCCAGGTGTGAAGTCTTAACCAAGTATTTTTGGTCGAGAAAATATCTTAGTGCACTTGAAATAAGTCAGAACTAACTTACAAGAAACTTTCCAGCTAGATATAGGTGCTTGCTTTAAGCAAATAATCCCTTGTTACTGATGATAAAGTAATTGATTCATTGGTAGATCTGTCACGATAAATTTTGCTGGACGATAAATTGTCCCAAAAGTTATTGCGATAAACGCTAATGTTTTGAGAGAATTTTCAAGCAATATAATGGTAATCGCATAATGTAAAAATACATTCTCAAAGATTAATAAATTTAAATTCTAATGAACATTTAACACTGGAACTGGAAGACATTTTAAATATCCAAAATAAATGAACAAAACAACAACAAATAAAATGAATTCTGAAATCTCTGTAAACAAAACTGTCTTTCAAAAAAAGAGCTTCTTGTTTCAAGAAAACAAGATATTTGCACTAGAAACTACACCAAAAACTCTTTGTAAGGTTTTGTATTTGTACAACAATATCTTCAGTTGTGTCTACTTCCATGTCATGTTTCTACTTTCACATTTTACATCACATTGCTCAATCATGAACCTGGCAAATTAAGCGACACTTAACATATTTCATTATGTGGCAACAATGCAAGTTACTGTACCATTGGGAATGGTGCTTCTCAAGGTAACAAGCGAGGTAATGAGCTACATTATATTTCATATCCCTCAGGCACAGACCAAACAACAAAGCGGCCGCATTTCCATGAAGCTCGGTGATTAGCCATGCTGTGTAAAGAACTCTCCCTTACCTTGCGTCACATATGAGATCCCAGGTGGAGAACTCACGGTCACTAAGGTTAGTGACCGCTGTAGGAGGTTTTGACCAGACGCTGTGACGTTTGATGGCGACTGGCTTGTAACCAGTCTCCAGTGAGGGCAAATGGCTGCAGCAGGTACCCATTCTTCACACAAAAGGAAATGAAAAAGCTATAAGATGTTCAGATGTTTGGTCTTTAACCACCTTTGTTGTCTTTGTTTCCTAAAGATGTAATACTTCCACATTCAAGCAAGTCAAGAGATCTTAGAAGAAGTGCTTTCTTTACATTTCATCAGTTGCTTTGGCTGCTGTCGACTTCTCTCCTCTCCTCTCTTCTCTCCTGATGTTGGAGTTCCCTGGCCCTGACAGCCTTTACCCTCCTCCTTACTCTGACAGAAGTCTTTCTGTCTCCCACCACCCTGCAGTCCACAACATTGTATCAACCATCTTGTTGTTTGTCTCAGTCGCTGTTTGTATTTGAGTCCTTCAATCCTTCCTTTGTGTGCGCCCTTTCAGAACCCAGTGTGAACACAGACGGAGGCTGCACAATTTCCAATCCCAAGCTTCAGATACAGATGATCCGACATCAGTCATGTTGGCCTGAGGAAGACCGGTCAAATCTACTCCGTAGCTGTGAGTGGGCTTGCTATGTAGAGAATTTCAACAAGTGTGCTCCATATTTCTCATTCCAGGTTCCAAATTATAATTCCATGTCGTAAAGGAATACCTTAGGTTAATTTCAAGACCACTGCAGATTGAACTTAAAGTGACTTCCTCTAAACTTTTGAACACATATGTCCAACTGTTCAGTGATTTGGTACTTTTTCCACATCTTTACACAGTCCTTCTAATGACGCTGTTCACATTTTGATGCCATGTGACCAAGACGACACAAACAGCTGACCATATGTCCATTTTCATTGCGAGGTCTCAAACCTCCGTCTTAAAGTGGAAGTCGTTGCCGAGCTTAGAGTGTCAGAGAGTTATCAGAATGTTGCAATAGAGAAATTATCTAAAAATGAGAATGATGTTGATGGAAAGCATCGTTTTAATTTCCCTGTCTACCAAAGAACACCAAGTACCCATGTTTCCAAACCAATAATTCTGCTGACATTTCAATAGATGCGTGGGAAACCTCTCTGCACATTGTTTGTGAGGAGCGTCATTTATTTAAAGTACAATTTGTAACAGAAAGGTGACTTTCACAAAAATGTAAAAAGGTCTCCACTATTTTTCTTCCACTCAGTCGGATTTCATAATTCACTTGGCACAGGAACATAATGATTATTAGTTAGGTGGAAACAAAAGTCAAACACTTAATTATGTTCCAAAAAATCTAGAAAATATGTTGATGATGATGACTGTGGTGGGCAATGTGAACTTAGGATGTTACCATATTTTGTGGTATTTACTGTATCAGCTATGAAAGTGATGATAAAAAAAATTGTGAATTATATGGAAACGACTTAAAAAATACAAACTTTTTGAAATGTTTTTTTTATAAATATCAGTGATATTTAAAAGTATTATTCTTGTCTCCAAAACACACACAATAACTGCATTTAGCCATATTTTTTTAATTATTGATATTTGTTGAAGCTCATATGGATCCAAAAGAGGTGAGCATTTTTATTTTGAAAAGAAAGTTTTCACAATAACAGTGAACAATATTGAATCCCTAATCAGATTGCAATTTATCAAGTGCTATTTTCTAATAAGGGAAATTATTAACTGTTTATATTTTTTTCAAATATACTAAAACTAGATTTTTAAATACTGTAAATGCACATTATTATCTTAAATTATGGAGCAGTAAACTGAAATAGTTTGACATTCAGCACACCACCTAATTATGTTAAAGGAAATCAAGCATTTAGGCAGAAGTTTTCCTTGCTTTCTCAAATTTCAGTCCTTAATATTCCTAAAAATATCTGCCTGATGAATCTGTGATGTACTTAGTTTTTTCTGTTAGAATCTGTGAATTAATACCAAAGCCTCACGGTGAGGTTAAATATTCAAGACATCCATTTTCAGACTTACTTCTCAGACAGAGATGAACAACCATTCATGTGCCATACCAAAAAAAAGGATCAAAGAGTAATATTTATCTCTGCGACACAAAGGAAAACAAGAGGGAGAGAGAATAGCAGGGGAAAAAATGGATCAACTAGAAGAGAACATGAATGAGAGATGAAATATCAGATACAGAGTGAGGCATTGTCAGGACAATACTCTTTGATGCACTTATGATGCTGTGTGCAGAGGATCAAGACACACAGCTCACCGCCTATTCTGGACCTGGTGTTCTGGACTTATCTCCAAAACAGCAGGAGAGAAACAGTCAGTGAACCAGGGACCCACTGCTCCTTGTGGGGACTGAAACCTGGTCCACACAAGGAGAAATGCTGTTTTTGGATAAGGGGTCAGATTTAGGACTAAGGTATGAATTGAGTTTTGGTTAGGGTTAGGTATGTAAGGGTTAGGGTTAGGATAAGGATAAAGTTTAGGATGTAGAAGTGAATGGAAGTCAATGGAAAGTCCTCACAAAGATAGCCACGCAAACATGTGTGTGTGCATGTTAATGTGCAACACGGGCCCAAACCCTCGAAATCCGTCCTTGGCTGTTTTCACCACTGATTTAATTTGGAGGGGAGGGGAGTATGTAAGATTTGAATCAATTCTTCATCCTAGATATTTGTATTCAGACACAACTGTCAATTTTTCTCCAGTAACAGAAATCAGGCTTTACAATATCCACAGTATCCATGTTTTTCCTTGGTATTTAAATGCTGCCATTCATTTAGCAGCTCCATAAACATAAACAACTGTCATCTGATTACATTTGGATGTGAGACTCATTGCATACTGATCATTTATGATTATCTATTATTATTATTAAGATCATTTATATAAAGTAAAAAGTAAAATGGGCAGAGGATAGCTCACCATTTCCCCTTACTGTGTGAGTTATTCCTTCAAGATAAAACTTTATTTATAGTACAATAAGGTTATAAACAGGATTAGTTTATAAACGATTCCTCCTTTAATCTAAAAGTTGATTTGTTTTTAAGAATAAAACTGTACATGTTCCATGTATCTTTCTGATACATTGTAAATATCCTGAAATACAAACATGAACAAGACATGGATTTGTCAGAACCCATATTTTAATGGGGTTTTTTACATGTAAGAGACATTGATAATATGAAAGTCTCTTTAGTTTTTAAACCAAATGAGGAGCGATGTGCACTCTTCCTTTCAACTGTGTCCAGAGTTCACCTTTACTGTCACCATTTTTAGCCCATAGGGTCAATATGGCTCCCAGTTTCAGCAGGAGGTGACTTTGAAGAGAGCCAGTTAAAACCAGTCACTGGGGTCGGGGCAATGTGTTTACACTGAGTGGAACGGTGCATTCTTGGTTTGCGGTTTTAATGTTTTATATAAAATCATATACAATTTTTTGCTATTGACAATTGGTCACACCTGACGATGCTTAGTTGGCAACCAAGAGAAACAACTATGAACAGGTGGAAACGGGTAAATTGAGGGAAAATATATTCACTCAATGAAACAATTCCATGGAAATTGCGAAACAAAACCATGTTGTCATGAAAACAATTGTCCAAAAGTTAATAAAAAGAAAGTAAGAATTATTCCAGCTTCACAGCAACATGAGTTGCAAGTGGTGAGTGGTGAGGAGTGACGCAGAGATCCAGGTTATGGAAAATGATGATGATTTAATGAAGCTCGCAGTCCAGGACAGGCAGCACGGCAGAGTTAGCAAATAGCTAATACCGGTAGCAACTGATATTTACAGACTGACAACAAGGAGCTAAGCTAGCCAGGACTTTACAGTTCTACTGGCAACTCAAGAGAAATGCGTTTGACAAACAGACATTTGACAAACAGACGAACTTAGACGGAGGTCTGACACACGACAAGGAACAGAGACAACAGGGGAGACTAAATACACACAAGGTAATCAAGAGAACAAGACACAGCTGGGAGACAATCAACGGGGAAGACGCAGAGACGGGACTGACAGGGAACAGGAATACATAGAAAACTCAAAAATAAATACACAAAACCACGGATCACGACAGAGGGACAACATCCAAACAAGCAATGACTCAACCAAAAAACAAGAACAAAATCCTACAAAGGGAAGTAATTAGACCAAACGAAACAGACCTCAGGATTTTCCCCAGTGTATTATAAGCCTGGCGGCCGCCATGCTTTACTAGCCCCGCCACCAGGCTAAGCGTTGCTGGTTTATGTTTTTGGGGGGAATCGCTTTTTTTTAAAGCCTGCTGCAAGCGTCTCTTTTGTCTTAGCATTTCACTAGCAGAGCAGATTTAGTCCTAAAGGATAGGTTGATGGTAGATAAGTTTATAGTTTATGCATTTAAATCCGACAGTTCGCGGACCAATCACATCTGGCGGCTCTGCGCTTTGCCTCGCGCGCTGCCGCTGCTTTACCTCAGCGCGGATCGCACGCGCCGACTTTTACTCAAACTGGACACAGGCTGACCTGTATGGATATTTACATCAACCTACTGTGAAGAAATATGATCCTTTGGAGAACTGATAAGGTAAGAGCTCTCCAAATAACGCGTTAGCTCTAGCTGCATAGCTTTATGTGAACCTTAGTAATAACTTGTAGCGAATTCAGAGGTCGCGTTGTGAAGCGGTGAGAATGATTGATCTTGTGAACGAACAATTATATGCTGTGTTTACATCTCAACACGCTGCCCAGCGTGTGGCTCTGTGTCTGTCTTCCCTGTAAAGTTTATGGCTGTGGTCCCGGTTGGCCGGAGCGTTTGTGGATAACAAGCAGCGCTAACCTCGTCATGCAGATTCAACCCATTCTGTAACGCATCACGCTGATTTTATTTATTTTATTACAATTTTTAGTATTATTTTTCCGGTTACACGATACATCAAACCATTTGAAATGCGTTGTCTACTTAGAGTTAATCCGCGTGGCCGCGTGGAGATCTGAGAAACTCGTCCCATAAACTCGACCAACCAGATAGTTTCTGTGACGATTATTAAAAACTCAACAGACACGAAATGAAAGAGCTACATTAGCAACATTGAATTAAATCTCCCGCTTGTTCTTAATCTCTGCGTAGTGCAGCAGATTACCTCATCATGCAGGGCCGGTCCAAGGCTGTATGAGGCCTTGAGCAGAATATGACTTAGGGGCCCCTTTTGTCAGTGTTGTGGTACTCGGATCCGGTCTTGGTCTCGAGTCCGGTCTCGAGACCGTTTCTTGATGGTCTCGGTCTCGTCTCGGACTCGACCGCATTTGGTCTCGGTCTTGTCTCGGTCTCAGGCACTGAGGACTCGCCATTTTATTTCAAGACCGGTCGAGACCGCAACTGTGAAAATATCACTAAACATGCAGCAGACTGTCCAGTTCATTTGTTAACATCTTTGTTTTCAGTGGATGCAAAACGCACCGATAAAAACACAACCAATAACATGACTTGCCAATTAGGTGTTTATGTTTTTCCGCCCCCCCTTAACCTTTCACTCGCACGCGGCGCTCGGCACAAGATCTGTCTAATAGTCAGTAATAAAATAAAGCTGCATAAATCATAATAAATCCGACGGCCACAGTAACTCAGCAGTGCTTCGCTTTCACAGAGGGTGGGACAACATCTAACTTTTTTCGCTACGACGCTGGGTTTACACCTGTGTGGCAGTGAAGGAGACCTGCTGCTTCTGTGCGGAGCTGCACATGTGTGTTAGAATCATGGCAACAAACCAGCAAAACGCAAATAACTTTTCAGTTTTCCCCCCAAACTAACAAACTGTTTAGTGAAGCTGTTTGATGCAGGTAAAGTTAGCTAAAAGATGACTAGCTAGCTAATATCAATACATCACCTTAAGCTTGTTAACAAGTAGCTTAAAGGCTAAGTTATTGTCTATGGTCAGCTGCATAGATTCATTCTTGCTTGTTGCTCCTTGGTCAGTGTTCAGTTGAGCTTTGCCTCAATTGCTATGTTTAATGGTGCAGACAGTTTTGGTTTCTGACATGAGCAACATGGGTAAACACCCAGGGCGTTATCGTTTTAGGGTGGCATGAGACCACCGCAGATCGTAGATGGAAGCAAAGCAGAACAAAGTTTGTTAAATTTAATATTGGTTAAATTTATTAAGTATTTAATATCTATACGTTTTTATGGGAATATGGCTCTTTGAGATCAATTTGATAAGTAATTTTGATCATATTTCACATTTTATCATATTATGTAGAACGCGGCGCTGGTCTTGGTCTTGACTCGGTCTCGACTTCCCTCGGTCTTGGTCTTGTCTCGGTCTCGATATACTCTGGTCTTGGTCTTGTCTTGGTCTCGGGTTAGGTGGTCTTGAACACAACACTGCCTTTTGTTCCTAACAGCTTCTGTGTTAGGTTTAGTGAAATATGGGAGAAGGGAGTAGTTTAATTGGCCAGCCTAAAAATGTATTTGTAAATTCAAAGATTAAACTCCCAGCATCAGATTGTTGCTATGGTAATAAAGCAATCTAACTATGAATATTGTTTTTTTAAGTTTTACAAAGTAAACTTGCCAACTTCTTAAAATCTTGGATTGAAATGTTAAATAATTTAAAATCTTTTAATTTATGTATGCCTAAACAATTGAATCAAATTTAATAGCATTGATAATCTCAATAAACAAATGTTACATTTATGTATCTGTGGTCTGTTTTAAAATATTAGTGTTTATTGGGCCCCTGAAGCCCTGATGGAGCAGCTGACTTAATTTGGATTAAACTGAAGTTCAAATTTGTTGTTTTTAGACTAGTTGTGTATTTAAGTAGCATTTCACTGGAGATGTTTTCCCGTAACATATAATTAATTACACATTAATACTTTTGCATTTCCTGTCAACTTAACATCTTTTAATACAAAAACACGATAGACCGCCGGTGGACCGCCTCGACGCCCCGACCACCGGGCTTAGCAAGTTTTCTGGGGAAACCCTGGACCTATTACAACATGCTGCCCCCCTTAAGCGAAGTCATTCTAGAATGTGAAGCCATTTGTCCGCTGAATGTTTTATATTTAACCAACCATGAAGGACAGAAGATTTAAAGCTAACTCAAGGATATGTCTCCGAGGAAAGAAGAGCCACTATAGGAGAGATGTATAAAATATTTGCTCAGCTAAAGCAACAGCAAGGTTGTAGTAATCTCACTGAAAATGGAATTTTGATTTGAAGTCTATACTCTAAACTAAACTAGTTTTCTGTCTTCAGACTACCTGAAAAGGCAGCAGGATGTCACAAGGGACAAGCATAGCTCAAATATACCTCAACATCATGTTCTGTCAGAAGTTATAATTAGATGTCACTCTTCCTCAACTTAAGCACATCTTCTGCTCCTGTCACTTTGATCCACCCAAAGTAACCAGACAGGACCGATTAAAAAAGAAATAGGTCATTCATGTAATTCCTGAATGACCAGGGTACACACCCTTAACTGCCTGAGGCAAGACTAGTACAAGCGACAAAACGAGTTATTTAGCTGCTAATTAAGTTATTAAAACAAAATGTGGCCAAACCGGTAAAAAGAAAAGTCTGTATGTGTGAACACCTGCCCCTCTTTTCCTTACTCATTTATGACTCTACTATGCTAGCTAAGAAGAACCCAGCCAGGACTAAAATGAAACACCACTGAATACAAACAAGCTAAACTAAGTTAATCCCAGAACTATGCTACATTTAGCCAGTATTTTCACTAATAGTGCTATCGGCTTTTATGGCTGGAATGCTACTGATTAATGTTAACTGTCCTTTAACTGAGCAGAATCATGAATGCAAACATCTCAGAATCATGAATGCAAACATCTCTTGCCCATGGTCCTACTGATAGACCGGTAGACTGAGGTTCACTTTCACACTGCACTTTGTGAAACGAACCAAACCCTTTGAAAAGCCTGTCCCCCTCTTGGCCTGTGGTGGCGCTGTACTAAGAACAACATTAAAACCACCGAAGAAGACATAAACCCAACTTTCACCTTTGCAAAAATGCAAATACAGCTCCATACAGTGTTTTACAGTGCATATATAATATGTGGTGATAATGGGAACATTGTACTTTTTTTTTTTGCTTTAATTATAAAATATGAGGAAAATCCTGTTACATAACAACTATAAATATTATGTATACTTCCAATACATATAATAAATGACAGTTCACCCTAAAATGTTAAATAAATTAAAATGTTAAAGAAATTAATATTTTCAGTATAAGAATAATTAAAATTGGTCCTAAATTGGTATCCAGAGACCGGAAATCTGTAACAAAAATTTGATCTGTGCATTTAAAAAAAAAATTGATATTTACCTTTATGGTTAATTTAATACTGCACAAAGAAAAGCTGCAGACATCTACTATTCAATTTAATTTGTAAGCTTTACTGAGGAGGTTTTCCTTCCAGATTCGTGTGTGGGTGTATGCATGTGTTTTGTTTGTTCATGAACACACAAACATGAATCCACAGAGCACTTGATCAGCGGAGGAGCTGACTAACTCTCTGTGGGTTTTCTGAATGAATCCAGTGAGTCATGGGGAAAGTAGGACTCTGTTCTGCTCTGGTCTCATCTCACCTGCACTGAACCTCCTTCCTGCAGCTTAACCTCAGACCTTCAATTCTTAATCCTACTTTTTCTATAAAATTAGTAAACACAGTCAGATATTAGATATTCTGTCCTTCTTGTCCATTCTCGGTTGGACCAATCAGATTCACCCTGCTGACCCTGCATCACCCTGATCAAGGCACAAATCTTATGAAACTCCTCAATCAAAAAATAATGGTCGACTTGGGAATAAAGTCCATTTTTAGACGTGGGGATATATAACATTCATGCCTTCTTCTAGCTATAAAAGTGATGACACTGAATAAGTCATATATTATCAAGTTTTATATTAAAGTGCCAGCAGCTTCATTCAGAATTAATGGCGACAGTGGGTAAAAAAGCCACGCGACAAGTTTAATATTTGTTAATCACAGAGAGATAGATATTTAATTTTATTTTACCGCGTTTTCTTAATTATTTCTTCCTCAGTGTGAAACATGCTTCAGATAAACCTACAACATGTAAACAATTATTGGCATTGCACATTAAAATACTCAAAAAACTATATAAAATGTTCTGCATCACTTTATCTGGGTTCATTTTACTTGTCAAAGGTTTCAATATGAAGTTTTAATTACCGTTATTAATTACCGTACTTAATCCTGATTAAGTACTTTTCTGATAGACAGAACTAATTCAAAGTAGTTAGCAAGGAAAATAAAAGAACAGAAATAAAAACATCACTTTAAAAACAGAAACTGTAGCAAAAAAAAATAACATTAAAATGTTTGGTATTGCATAAAAAGAAAAAGAAAATTGGAAAATTTGAGCTAAAAAAGCAATAGCATAGAAAATTTGATGAAAAGAATCAGACTCAACAATCAGAAATGGAAATGCTAGTTTTTCTGTGTCCTATTT
Organism: Poecilia picta; assembly: GCA_033032245.1. Classification (NCBI taxonomy): domain Eukaryota; kingdom Metazoa; phylum Chordata; class Actinopteri; order Cyprinodontiformes; family Poeciliidae; genus Poecilia; species Poecilia picta. The sequence goes on from CM065358.1 coordinate 5,779,307, forward strand.
AGACACGAAACATTTTTTCAGGCAATAACTAAAAAGAACTAGTTTTAGATTTAATAATGTGATTTAAGTAAAATTCTGGTCTGAATCGACAATTGCACGTGGATTTAGACCTGCATCCATTTTTGAGATTAAAACCAATTGCTTCTATGTTCCTTTAAGTAGCAAAACAAGAAGTAAATCTCATAAACATAAAAATTGCAGTGAATGTTGTAATTCTGAAAAATGTTATCCAGAGAGGTTATGTAAATATTGAATTAAAGTAGATCGAGAACGAAATCCCACGTGATGTCTTGTTATTTGGATCTGTGAAACTGGTAAATTAACATTAAGTAGGTAACTTTTCTAATATGTTGTTTTGCCATATTATATTTAGGAAAGAAGTTAATGTCTCCAAGTGGTTCAACAGAATATGAGCACTTTTGTGTAATAGATCCTTCAGCGTGAAAACCTTCTGCTTACTAACTACTGGATGCAGATACAGCCCAAAGAATGTTGGAAATTCCTAAAATATTTCTTATTCACTGTTATTCCCATAAATGAACTTAAACCAGGAACTGAGGTCAGGATCATATTGACCTTTTGGCAATGTTTAATAGACATCAAATACTAAAAAAATAAATAAATAAATAAAAACGAAACTAATAGAAAAATTCCTAGAATGTTTTGCAAGAGGAAGTCATTTTGTGGTGAAACGTCTGGAAGGAGTGCCATCAACTAAGCAAATCAAGTGCAAAAATCAGCATATTTAGCCATTGTACTTGATCTGACATTTCCAAGCAATAATCTTTAACTTTCCTTCTGTTCAGAAAGAAAATACAGAAAAAAAACTAGCTCACACTTTCAAACCGGCAAAGAAACAAAAAAAGCTGTTGTTGACGAAGCTGTCTCTTGCAGCCTTTATCTGTCTGCCAGGAAACTGTTGGTTCGTTGCTTTAGCCGCTGCTCCACAGCTAAACAAAGCCTCCCTTTTTGCTTAAAGAACAAAGAACATCAGAAGACAGACACAAACCAACCCCACGTTCTTTACACCAATACAATTCATCACTTTCTGTTCAAGGTTGACAGATTTTTAGAAAATGCTATTTTTAGGAATCATCATCTACTACGAGATGCTGCTTTTCCTCATTTCAGCTCACAAATAAGAGCTACTGATGTACAGGGACGTGGCAGATCTCATTAAGTTAAAGTACATAACATGGGGATCATAACACCGATCCACTTTTTTCACTTCCAATGCCAATATCTGAGGTTTAGTATCGACCAATGCACATCCAATACTGAAAAATAGAGCTGAATTGACTTTTTTTTAAAGCACAGACATAAATGTGCTGAATAAAAAATGAATTTGATAACTCTGCACCAATACAGAAAACTTAAATACACCAATAGCTTCACAATCTTGGTCAAAGATGTGTAAAAAACACAACTTTAAACCCTTCAGAGCCCACGTCCACTGGAATGGACATGATCTCATTACAGTCAAATTGTGATATTTTAAACCAATAAAAAAAACTAGAACTGCAAGCAGTTATAATGGGTTCCTCACCTGACCCACCAGTACCCACCATTGCATCTCCCTACCTGCACAGACATCACTTGACATGGGCTTTGATAAATGGTTCAACCAGGATTCGAATCTGAACTCTCAGGTTCACTGAGTAGGTTGCCCTACTCTGTGAGCTTTTGTACTTCAGCTACTTATGTCAGCAGTGAAATCAAATTCAAAAACACTTTATTGATTCCACAGGAAAATTAAAAAACAAAAATACCAAGAATGACTAGGATGCATCCCTGCACTCCCAGGTTTCAGAGTGCGTTGCTCTACTCAGTGAGCTATATTCCCTTAAAGCCTAGCCTGGTCAAAGCCAGCCTTTAGTTCTGCGTCAGAACTGTCTGGCCCCTCACTGAAAAACGATATCTTACAAGAGGCGTGGACTCTTGAAATGATTGGCTCTGATTTTACCCAAATGTTTGGCCGTGATGCATTTGAAGGAAGCCACATTACGCAGCTCACCGACACTAAGCAACAGGGCAAAATGGCGGCGGACATCATCATAAATTTCAGCATTGGTTCATTTTCAGACTTTCACACAGGCCTGGCCCAGACCAAGTACTGGGTGTAATGTACATTGGTATAATTTTATAATGCTAACAAATAGACCGGTATAAACATTGAGTCATGAATGACATTGTGTGTCATGAGTCTATTCAATATGAGTTTTACTTTTTGTACTGAATCTACCTAAATGCACCTGCAGGGATTCATTTAGTGACTAAGCATCTGACGAAACTTCCCAGGCTTAAAACAAAAGCCATCACACCCACAGGCTTGCATCCGTCACCAGCATAATACTCTAAAAGGTCCCAACATGTGTCATCGCAAATCCTCACTCTACCTTTTGGATAACTGAAATGTTTCAGATATAATAGTTCAAGGCTATGAGTGAGAGCAAAAAAAAAAACGAGCTGTGATGTAGAAACAGTAAAATGTTTGAGAATCAGTGTATCCTCATAGCGGATGCGTTCTGCTGTCCTCTTCACCTCGGCTTCTGTCATGCTGGCAGTTTTGAGTGAGTCAGCTTGTGATATCACAGGTTGCTGCGTAGGAAGTCGGCTTGCTCAGCAAAAAAAAAAAAAAAAAGTTTTTCAAGGTTTAATAATGTCAGTGTTTTCCGGAGGACAATTACTCTGAAGCTGATGGGATCTGCAGCCTGGTACAACGTGGGGCTTTGGAGGGTTTAGGTCTTGAAGGCCACACTCCTGACATTATTGTAAGCTGCTTTGAGATAAGCCTCTTTGTCACGGCTTCATGATACTATCATTGTGCTTATTCTGCCAGTCAGGCAGCGCTCAAATCACTCTGCAGCCAATTCCAGCTCTCTGGCAGGAACCCTGTGAAACTGCGAGACATTGAATTATTCAGTGTCTCTCTCTCTCTAATATATGAGGCAAATCAATATATCTATGTTCACACAGCATTTTCTCAATGCTCAGGTTTTACTGAAATCTGACTTTGGGTTTTCTTTGGCTGCGGTCGTTCATACTACTAACAAAATGTGACTACAATTAGACTTCTGTATGAAACGGTTCACGCAAACATAGACGTCACACAGCAAGCGCATTGTTTAAGGAAGTAATAACGGACGCCGCCGTCTGTCGGTCGATTTTAAAGTTGTTGAGCAATTGGAGCCGACAACATTAAAATCAAGATGAAATGTTGCTACAAGATCATAAAAGCTTCTTCTGGTGCAGAATTATGACGCACGTCTCACATCGCCATAAACGTTGGATAAAATGTGACATAACCGTTGAGACAACAGAAGACTGTAAAACTACTGAGTATGTTTTTGAGTCGTTCCACAAATGGACGTGGAACAAATAAAGACATTTTTGAGTAAATTGGGCCATCAAAAAGTCTAATAAGGATCTCATGTCAACTGGACCCAGTTTAAGAGCAGCAGGTTAATCTAAGAGGTTCTAGAGGCCCAACAAGTGAATAAAATGACTTTTTATTATTCTGTTAGTGCTTGGAAAATGAAAACGATTAATGAATTGAACTAAAATCCTAGTCCCGATGTAAGAAATCAAAGACAAAACAATACTATTGCTGAAAAAAAAAATCTTCAATTCCAAATTTTACCTTTTAAATCATGGAATTGTGAATTAAGTCTGAAAACCCAAAATATTTTCATTATTCCTTCCCCTTTTCCTAATACAAAGAAAAACTTATACAAAGAAACTGATTAAATCAAATCAAACATCTTAAGACTGTTTAAAGCTGTACAGTGGCACAGCAGGTAGCACTGTTGCCTTGCAGCAAGAAGGTCCTGGGTTCAATTCCCGGCCCGGGTCTATATGCATGTTCAGCATGTGTTGATGGAAGAACAATGACAAAAAGAAAGTGCCTTTGCACAGGTGGGAGGTGTTCTGGAAGCACCCATATGGTGCTTTGAAACAGAAGTTCTTCATATGTATTAGATACTGTTTGTAAATTGTATCCAATTTTTTTTATTGGTCTAATATAATATTCTAATTTTAAATGTGTTTTCATTAGCATAAAATCAGACTTAACAGAAAGAAGGGCTGGAATACACCAGTCTGTGTAGAATTAGTCTCAGTAATGTGTTTCGTTTAGTAAATTAAGTCACTGAAATAAATTAACTTTCCAGCAACATCATAATTTACTGAATGTGACCAATCAAGACTAACATTCTGTGTTTCTCTTAAATGATAGCCGTCTTCAAATTTCATGACTGTTTCTACAGTTGCTGGTTTCTGTTGATTTTGGAAATATGTGGATTTTTACGCTAAATGTCACAAAACATCTTCAGCTTCTCCGTATTCTTCAGTGTCTACTTACATTTTTGCAGTCTAATCCATTTGCCTCGAACAAGTGACCGCCCATCAATACCAGCCTAATTAGGTGCATGAACATGAATCTGGGAGATTCAGCGCAACTGCAGCTGCAGGTCCTAACCAAAGCTGTCGTCCTGAAAAGGTCACACAGGCCGTTCATTTACGGTGCTTTTACGGTATAGAAACCTTTTTTGTTTTTTTTAATATGTAGATTTTACTGTAGGATGAACTGGTGACAGCCACTGATGTATGTTTTTCAACTGCGTCTAAAATCCAACATTTTTTCATGTTTTTGACATAAAAGATGTACTCTACATGTGGCAAAAATGATCAAATAAATCTCATCAGTTCCAGGTGGAATAACGGATAATTATTTATTATAAATGACAGATTTGCTTTGTCATAACAACAGATTCTCTAATGAGCTCAATGAAATGTAAGAAAACATGATAAAGAAGTGACATTTTCACAGCTGTTCTCAGATGGATGAGGATTATGATTACACAGATATGGTCACAGATTTCAAAAATAACTTTAATTCCACAATAATATATTAATTGCAACACATGCAGTGACAAAAAACAAAAGCAAAAAAAAAGAAAGAAAAGAAATGGCTCCAAGGAGCGCAGAAATTAATATTTATGAAACATCAATTCATTTGTTGGTTGGCTAATGATAATAATGAAGCTGGCAGCATCAGAATGAGCAGAGACAGTGATGAGTCTGTCTTCACATGCTGTGCCGACCTCTCTGGAGTTCAAACTGAATGAGCTGTGATTTTAAGAACGCACTGAATGCCGTCATGTGTCACAAATCGATACAAACGGAGGAACTGTGGCCCCCTCTTCTCTGCAGAATTGTTTATTTCAGCCACACGGGATGGATTTTCAAGCTTCTTATTGAGATTTAAGTCCAGACTTTGACTAGGTCACTTCAAAATCTTCAATTAGTATCAGTAAATTTATCATCTGGTCTTATCTTATCATTCATGTTATGTCAAAAGCCTGGTGCTCTCTTGTACTTCATTTTCTTTTATATTCTTTAGTAGAGATGCACTGAGGCAATATTCATATTAGTATCTGTCCCAATATTTAAAAAAAACAATAGATCTGGTATCGTGACAATGTGCTCTATCTATAAGGTCAAATCTTTCCAGTCCAATTCTACATTTCATGCTCTGATTGATGCTTTATTTATCTTACATTACATTTAGATTTCCTAATTGCTCTTTCTGAACCATTTGAAAGGTTTGTTAATTTATTTTTACATGTTTGACCAACCCAGTCAATCTGTTTATCAGTTTATTTAGTATTTAATTTACATTGGTTGTTATCCTGCTAACTGCGCTGACTGAATAAATTAAAGTTGTTTTTACATATTTTACCAAACTTGTGAAGCTACTGGTATATTTAAGTGTGCTGTACTGTGCAGAGTTATCAAATAAATTTGTAAATCAGTAGAATTATGTCTGTGTTAAATAAAAGATTCAGCACTGTTTTTCTGTATCGTACCAAACCTCAGATATCGGTATCGTATTAGAAGTGAAAAAAATCTTAATTGCTGCATCCCTACTATTTAGGAACCTTTTTTTCTGTTGGGTTGCCATAGAGACGGCCCAGGTGGTCAACTCATGTTGATGTTAGGATAAGATCTGACTTATTGTCAAATGCGTGAGCCTGTTTAGAACGTGTGGAGTTCATCCAGAGAGCAGAATCAGAGGAATTTGACAAGTGCAAGACTATAGAGATGTGACCTTCAGACAAACAGATAGGAAGATGCTAGTCTGTTGTGAGTTGAGGCTTAAAGTTGGTATAAAAGAATGGAGCAGCCACAGAGTTCACTGGAAAGAAGAGAGGACAGCAGAAAAAACAAGAAAACAGCAGAAAACAAACAGGAGTCCCAGACATTGGCAGCGCTAGTACGTTTTAATTATTAATACTCAATATGTAGCTCTTTGTTTAGCAGGACTTTCTCCTAATTCAAAGGATGGAAAAATCATTGGACAGTAGAACAGAATAAGGAATCATCACAGCAAAACCATTCAGTTCAATAGATCATTGAAAAATAAATGTCTGCCCTTCTGTTTTTAATCTTTTTCATGCTACTATCATATCGTGGTACATTTTATTTCAGGTTATCACACCATGGGAATCTCCAGCTGTCCTATTCCTACTCCTATATTACTTTATTTAAACTTCTAAAATTCAGTCATAAATTTAGTTTTATTTTACAAGCTGTAGTTACTGTAATTCCTCCTTTTACATAACTGATTCTCAATGCAATATGTTTTTCTCACAATGTCTGTATGTTAGGGACAAAATGATTAATCAGATTGAGTATTGAAATAATAGTCAAATAATTTAGTAATCCATTAATTGTTACAGGAAAACTAAAACTCAAAAAGGTAATTTCCTGAAAACATATTCAGAGCAGCAATTAAGCCAAAGGTATACAGAAATATATTGAAATTTTGCATTGGAATGTGTTTCAGCCAAAACTCCTTAAGTTCTTTAAACTTATGCCATGTTATTGCATTTTAGGCAACAAATGTTTTTTTTTCATTTAGAAGGAGTTGGATTTGGTGTTTATTTGCATCTTTTAAAGCATTTCTAACATTTTACAAAAAAGACTTTCATGGTTAAATGGCAAATCTGTAGAATGCACCAATATTTTTGATCTGATTAATCGTCAGAATAATCAATTACTAAAATAACTGTTAGCTGCAACTCTATTGTATATGAAAAAACAATTTCTACCCGTTAACCTACAAAATTTTGCACAAAATTACAGCAGCAAATGCATCCCTGGAACCTGTAATTTTCTCTTGATTGTCTGTTTTTATTTTCCTTCAGCGCAATGCAGGCTCATCTGGTCAGCAGCGTTAGCCAGTAAGTGCCTTAAGCAGAGTCACGGGCCGAGTTGTGGAATCGCTGTGTTACCGTTTTATCACTCCTCTGCAGATTAGCTGAAGTAGAGGATAATGAGGTTTGTAGGACTGCGCCAGCTGTCCTAGGCTAGCTGCAGGAATCTCTGACATCAGACCTGCTCCGTCCCTCTTCTGTTTCATTGTATGTGTGTGTGTGTGTGTGTGTGTGTGTGTGTGTGTGTGTGTGTGTGTGTGTGTGTGTGTGTGTGTGTGTGTGTGTGTGTGTGTGTGTGTGTGTGTGTATAATGAAATCCCCCCCAACCTCATGCCTTCTTTCAGTCCCCTCCAGTAGAGCTAAACTCAGTGCAGACATTCCTGCTGAAGGTTTATCCCCAGACTTGATCTCTCCACCTCCTCACAACAACAGCACCCCCTCTGGGAGTCACCGGCGAGTTCGGGCCAGTTTGACCCATTATTAGCCCCTTGAAGGGGAAAGAGAATCACACATATTTTCGGTGTGGACGAGCGCAGGTCTTATTTTAAGGTAAACATGCTTTAAGCGATGCATGTTTGAAGGAAAATGACCTGTTAGGGTTGGAAGCCAGAAACTCACAGAAGCTGGGCCTCAAGGCAAAGAGAGGAGGGCTTCATCAGAGCAAGCCCAGGCAAACAGCAGAATGTGAGCGTTTAGGGCAGCGGAGTCAAACTCGTCTTCATCTTGGGCCGTGTCAAGGTCATGAATGCTCTCAAAGGGTCAGCTGTGCCAGAATGTATTTGTACAATCCCATTAACAAACTGTTAAAATATGATTGGTGTCTCTCCATTTGATGAGTTCTTCTTAAAACAATCAGTCCAGGATTACGCGATTGCTTTTGGCATTTTTCAGCAATAAAAATCAAAGATGTCTGTTGCTAATTTGGAAATGTTTGCAAGGAATTTTGCAATATTTTCGCCTTTGTATAACAGTAAATATAACTTTTTGTTACTCGACACATCAAACACACACTAGTATAATACCTGCAGGTGAGAGTTAGCATAAAAGTCTGACATTTTTGATTCATTAAATTTGCAGCTCGCAGTTATGGATTAGCATGAAAAAATACAGAGATCTATTTATTTTGTGTGAATGTCTGTGATCATAGAATCGCAGAAAACTGAAAGAACAGATAGATGTAATTTGTAATTTGCTTTGATTTGATTGATAAAGTAACATTTAAGTAGGCGTGGGCATTTATCGAATTGAAATGGCTAAATTTCTTATGATAAGAATTTTGATTTATCTTCGTCACAATAAATACCTATGAGTAATGTTTAAACACCTCCCCTAAAACTCTCTGTATTGTCTCAACTGTTCAATAAAAGCATCAATAAATATGTATAGGTTTTAATGTTACAAACCACACTTCTATATGTGGCTGATGTCCTAAAGAAGCACATTAGAAATGGGAATTATTTTCAACATTATTTGTGTTTGTGGGACTCTTGCTGTGACACAGTCATACTGTTACCTAAAAAGAAGTAGAAAATTGTTCTTATCGTCACTTTATTGTTTTATCATAATGCTATCACAAAACACTGTGATAAGACTTAAGTCCATATCATCCAGGTTCCAGTTATGAACGATTTGTCCACGCATGGCGCAATGAGGAACCTAGTTGGAAATGGACTTTACAGGACTTACAAACATTTATAGAGCTTTGATTTATGCTAACTTATAGCATAAATCACATGCTCCCGTTGTAAGAACAGGCTCTGAGGACGGCTAAAACTCACTGGAAACAGCACTAAGCCAAAAAGAGTGAGGTGGGGAGTGTATTATTCTTTTGTGGAGTAATAAGAAGCCAAAAAAACATTTTTCGCATAGAAGAGGCTCCAGTGGTGGACCCCTGGAGGGCTGTTACACAACCGTGGCTCTCTACATAAACACTCTCTGTTTGAAGTGAAAAAGGATATTGGATTTCAAAGATGAGATCACTTCCCTTTGTTACTTTGGTTTGAGAAATACCGTCTTTCAGTCAATTAAATGTGTGGACAGCCTGGTGGAGAAGACGAGGAAATAAAAGTCCCCATTCTGTGCAGGAAAGGCCTCTCTGTACAGGTGGAAGTCGGGGGAAGCCAGGAAACGTGAAATTCCTTAATAGTTTGCTTTTTATTGTTTTTCCGAGGACGTCTGAGCTTTGTTTAAAACGTACAACTGCAGCCTCGACAACACAAGGCTGCTTCTTGTTCATTTGCCGCAGTAGATTCAATTCGATCCAAAAATACTTTATCCTAAAGGGAAATTAAATGTTGTGACTCATACCATCAAAGTAAATTCGTTATGGATGGTGAAGCTGCGGGCGGGAAGGATCTCTGGTAACAGTCACTCTTGCAAGGAATCTCACTGAAGGCCACTGCTGCTATCACAGTCTGAAGGCTGTCATGGCATGCTGACAGCTCAATATCCAGGCATCAGACACCACATTCTGCAGCAACGTGTTCTGGATGACACCATCAGTTGTTGGCAAGCACTTCTAATCCACCTCATTTGCTTTTGCCTCTTTCAAATCTTCATAGAGACAATCCTTGTTAATTATATGTAAAATAAACTTTTTTGAGCTTTACATTTCGTTATGTTATTCCGTCATCCAAACAGACCTGGAGTGTTGCTTTAATATTTTCTTGCATGTTTGAGAAATCCTTCAATCTCCATGGCAGCGGTTCAGCTGTGCAAAACACCTGGGTGGACTTAGCCCCTCCTTTGAAGACAAAGCTCCTCCTTTGAGCTCCAGTTTCCAAGCTTCCACCTCACAGAGCAGCCCTCCCCCACTCAGCTCCTTAAGACTAGCAAGTAGCAATTAGCAAACACTAATTGGTGGAACTGCAAATCTGCTGAGCTCATTACAGGAGCTCCCTCTCAATGAAACTCTGGTAAAAACGTTAAGGGTTAATAGAAGAGCCATGTTGTGATGGCTTCCTAAAGGCAGAGATTCAGAAAGATCAGAAGCTTTTAAAGAGACAGAGGCCCAATTTCAAGACAATAAATTACAAAGTCAAATTTCTTTTAAGTCACATTTGACATATTTTACAATTTATAACAACTGAAGGTAACAATTACTTCGTTACATCAAATTGAACTATAATTGAACTATAATTGAACTGCCTGAGAAACACATGATACTGCCCCTTTAATTATAATCAATGGGAGAGGTGATAATGGACAATCCTCTAGAAAAGGATAAGTCCAAGTGACATCAGAAATTCGTGGCACTACAAATTGTTTTGTTTGTGATGTAAAATGACCAGATTTAATAAAAAAAATAAAGTTTAAAGAGCCAAATATTGAACATATGGCCCTTTAAACTTACTACATTTTTAGGAATATACACAGTGCTCATTTTAATGCAATACTGAGTATTGGTAACACAATTCTGGATCTGGAAAAAAATAAAAATCAGGATCAGGTAACCACTAATTTTAAGACTTTATAATCGATAAGACTTAAAACAGGTTTGTCACTTTTCACCTGCCTGAGGCACAAAATAAACACTTGATTTCAACTGACCTGGTTTAGTCATTGAAGCCAAAAGGAGTCATTATTTTACAGCTAACACCCTTCAGTTCCTTAACTACACTCCATCAAAACTGAGAGCTCAGAAAAACACTGCAAAACATTTATTGAAGTTGAACAAGCAAGCAAAGCATTTAAAAAAAAATCATACATCTTAGATAAACATCCTTTTTTTAAAAAAAAAAAAAAAAAAAAGGCTATTTTGACTCGGGCATGATAAATGAGTCACTATTGCGTCATATTCAGAAGGTAAAAGTGTGATAAGATCGTCCTCTGGGATTCCAAGTAAATCAGCAAAAATGCAGAGAGCCCCTCCCAACACCCCCCCCCCCCCCCCCCCACCCGCAGCGCCTGCTGCTCACAGCTGCACCAAATGCAAAACAGGAGACATGCTGCAATCAGCAGTAATCTGCCTATCAAAAAAAATGTGGCAAATCACAACGTGGGATTGATTTAAATACGCTTCGACTCTGAAAGACAAAAGTCCCACACTCGAGGAGTTTTAAAATAGAAACTAAAAACTTCCTCTGTGAATCGTGAAAGCAGCAGGCGTGAGGGAACCGTTGGGAAAGCCAACTCTGGAGACTTTTCAGCACAAATCAGATACACATGCTACACATGCTAGCATGCTAGCTGAGGACTTTGCAACAAAGTATTCCAGCGAAAGCAGAGCAGTAGTTGAACTCCGTACGGTGTCCAAGATTAGAAAAGGATCAGAGAAAGTTGGTGTCCAAAAGATTATCATGTTATTTTGTTTTATTCAATTATTTAAAAAGATACAAATTGTTCATTTTGTTGGGTTCTGAGAGAAAGAGACGGTAGGAAAACTTAACAGAATCATTTTCGGATTACCAAACTTTTAAAGTTGTATCTGTTTCCTTCTGTGTATTTTCTAAATGTTTGTCCTGAATTAAACAGAGCATGGATGGAAAATTCCCCCTTTTTTATCTAAAAAAACTGTTTCTTCCTTCTTTTTTTTAATCTTGTCGAAGTTTGAAGTATGTTTGAATTATTTTTCAGTGGAAGGCTATAATGAAATCCCAGGTGGCTCACTTAAAGCCCAAAGCTTCAAGTTCAAATGCTAATGAATCAAATATTCAAGCTATTCAGAACGTTTCTCCACTTTGCTTAAATTCACAACTCTTTTGAGAAGTTACACTGTTCCTATGCTTTAAGGTCCATTTCAGGAGATGCCAAAGTTAACATATTTTTCTGTGGATGGTATGCAGCACAAAGTGAAGCAAAGCTGCCCCTCCCCGACCTGTTGCTGTTTGTTCCTGGTCAGCAGGCATCGAAAGAAGAATACTTTCTTCTAAGTCAGATTAATTTGAGCTGCTTGGGAACTATTCTAGCAAACAGCTTCAGTTTATTGAAACTAAAAATATATATTAAAAAAAACATTGCCTGTTACTCTTACTGAGGTATTTTGGGTGATGATGTGTTAAGCATGATGATATATAAAAATACACCCATAATTATCAAGTGAGAATTTTACAAAGACAAAAAGAATCTCTTTCACCAACCGGGAAATTTTAGTACCTTTCAGATTTCTCGTACATGCCAGAATAATAATATTCTGGCATTTTACACAATCATATAAGTACAGCAGGTGAGAGATCTGGGTATAAATCTGCACATGCCAACAGAACAGCTCTAAATAATTGTTCTTAAGTGTTCAGAAAGGAGGTTTAGATGAAATGCAGGTATGGTGTTCCCCAAGGCTGTGTGCTCAGTCCTCACTCAGTGTCTGAGTATGGAACTTACCAAGCTCCGTCCAGAAACGCCCCTCGAAAGTCTCACGTGACTGCATGTCTCACAAAGTTTTGAGGGTAATTTATGTTGGCAAATGTTCGAATATGCCTAGGCCTGATACACAGTACTCGGTGGCTAACACGATTAGCGTGGCTAACATGATTACAGTTTAGTAAAAAGCCTTTTCAGGTAAAATAAAATCTGTAATGTATGTCAGATACGGTACACATTGCATATTGATCTGTTCAGCTAACATAGGACTGTAACAGACAGGCTTCAAGGTGTAGAAGTTGTATCGGTACTGCCATTATGCTGTACTTGGCTAAAAGGTTTCCATAATTAATGTGTTTATTATTGACTTTTTTCATTCACTAAACACAAAGAAAGCAAAGCAATAATACTTACACCAGCAGACACTCCTTTGTTCTTATTGATCCTACAACGGTTGAGCTGCAAATGCGGTTGTGCACAAGCTTTGATCCAAGCAAGGCTTTAAGTTTCAGATTTTGGAAATCTGTGAATTTTAGTTCCACAAACACGATCAGGATACCTGATATCGCCTGTACAGATACCCCACTGCCGTTGGAGAAATATTCTTTTTTGAGTCCTGACGCAAAAACTTTCTGCTAGTCTACAGTGTACATTAGCATGTTTACTATTGTAGCTTGTGTTTGTGAGACGGTCACGCACGTGGTAGCTGCGCAGTGATGTAAAATTGGCATTAGCCAATAAAACGCGGCCCCTGTGGTAAGGTCCATTTAACAGGCTGTGAGAGAGGGAAGACATGCTGCAAAGGTCATTGGGCCACGACCTGTGACAGCCACGTCTGAGGCCTCCCTAGATGGGTTGTGTACTCTACCTCACAGCCGCAACCCGTCTTTTATGATTTTCACACACATGTCTACATACCATCAAGCACAAACACCATCAAATTTTGTGATAACACAGCTATGGCTTCACTCCTTATTTGAAACGTCAAAATCGACTCACATTGACGTAGTCGTACGACAGAAACTGCGTCATCTTGTTCGCAGAGAGACGTCCTTCCTCTCTGTGGGTGTTGTGTGACTGGTCAGATGTTTGTGGGTGTGTTTTATGTAGAAATGGTACCGTCTTTCAGGTACTCTGCTTTCACTGTCCGGTCTTTGTATCCGCAGGCGACAATGAATACCAGTACATTTGTACGATTCTTCATAAAATACCATCAATGATTGTCAAATGGCTAAGAAAAACTCCTGACTAGAAATTGTAAAGTTGTTTTTGTTTAATTTACCGATTTATGCATCAACTGGTCAGCTTCGGCAGACGTATGGGAGAGCCTCAAGATAAACATATAGTTACGATCCTCTACAAATAACCGGGCACTTAGCATCTCCAAAACCAAGAAGACGAGCATGATCTTCATGAGACAAAATTAATACCATGTAGTAGTCATGGTAGTCATTCAGTATAAAAAAAACTGTCCTCAAAATTTCTGGAAAATGGACTCCAAAGATGATTAACGTGGCAAAAGAAAAAAAGATAATCAACGACATTATTTCTATCAGATCCTGAAAGACTGGAATCATCGTAGCAGCTGTTTCTGTCTGGCAGCTGACAAGACGACCCAACAGAGGTCATCAAAGTACCACAGAAAATCATTAAAAACTAGACTCACTGCTAAACATGTACAGGACGCAGTGCCTGCGGCATGCAGCTACATAATGAGAATACTTGTCACACCCAGGATACTTTCTCTTCACTTTGCTGCCCTCAGGGAGGAGTCTCAAGTCCTCAAAAACTCGTACATCCAGATTTAAATTCAGCTTCTGTCTGGGTGCTGCAAGGACAATGGGCTTGAAGAACTGATGCTTCAATGTAAGGCACATTGTTGATTGTTCCATATAAATTTGTATTTTATTTAAGTCTTTTTAGCATAAAATAATCATGACATATTTTATGAAATCCTACATATTCTGTTTAAATGTGCCGCTAGGGAGTCGTAATTTAGTTCCACTTTTTACAGTGAGAGTAAACTGAATCAATTAAACATGTAAATGTTAATATATTAAGTAAATATTTTAAATTTTAAACTGATCATGTGCAGGGCTGCAGGGGGGGGATATAGCTTGTCTTCATACCTGGTTTCAGAGGTAATGGTACACCCTGGACAAGCCCCCACTCTATCACAACACCAAACAGCCAGCCATGCACACACTCACCCACACCTAAGGGCAACGTCTGAGTAACCAATTAACAGTCATGCTTTTGGACTTTGGGAGTACTTTAAGAGAACCAACACACCTATGAAGACTTTATGAAGGAAAAGTCCAGGTCGAGTGTCAAAGCGGGAAGCAACAGTTCCACCAAGCAGCACAACATAACACACAGAAAGGCAAATATTTGACCAATAACCTATTAATTAAATAGCCTTTCCTCTATAAACGTCCTTATAAGCTCACAAATAGAACGTGTGTGTAAATTTTCAACAGTACTCGACAAAATAACTGAGAAACTCTTCGTTACACTCCGGTATCCAGACAGCAGCGCGTGAGTCATAAACAGACCTGCTCAGCATTTCCTGCAGACGGTCAGCAGGCGGTGCGCGGCAGGTTGGACCCAGACACACCTCTGACCCACTGGCTCTGCTCGGAGCGGGATTCAGAGGCAGCAGCCATGTTAAGCTGCACCGTAACTTCAAAACACAGCTGAATACAGCAAGGAGGAAAGCAGCAGCAGTAGATTTAGGGTCCTTACTTTATGAAGTAACTGGCTCCTTCGTCCGTAAAGCCTTCCTCCCATCCCGGTGGCAAGTCTGAAGAAATTTAAAAAAAAAAAAAAAAACAGACTTGTAGTTGAAAGTTTGACACTTAACGTGAGAAGCAGAAAAGTAAACAGTACGGTCATAAAGGTAACAGGTGAAAGTATTTTTTGCCCAGCCGGCTAAGCTAGCTACCTGAGCGGATCATGTGTCCGGAGTTAACAGGTTCCCTGGAGCGGGGATGGAGCCAGGTGGTGTTCCGGCTCTCATCGCTGCGGCGCGGGCAGAGAGCAGAGACAAACACCTGTTACACCGCCGGAGCAGCGGAGGGGGGGAAGATACACCCCGGCAACTCCCGTCGAACCGGGACCGACCGCGTCGGAAATTCCTCACGCTGACACTTACTTGATGAAGAAAACCCTTCCGTCCCTGCAGACACCGTAGGACCAGTGGTCGGGTAAGGTGTCCCGTCCGAGAGGCGCCGCCATGATCCGTCCGCCAGTCCTATTTCATCTCAGTCCCTCTTCCATGGAGTCTCTCCGGAGCTCAGTGATCACTGGTGGAGCCGGCGCTGCCTTCAGGGACTCATCTCACTTCCGTACATCCGACAATCGAGGTCTGAACATGTTCAGAGACCCCGACCGTGTCTGCTCTGCACACAACGGGTTAATGCAACGTATCTGAATAGGAACAAGGCAGCTTTCACCACACTCCATGTAATAACTATTGTTATTAAAAGGAGATTAACTTCTGTTTAGGTTGCTGATATTTTTTCTGTTTCAATTAGAATTGACATAATTATTTTCTAAGACACAATTTTCCATATATATATATATATATATATATATATATATGTAGCCAATATATATAAAATACTGCCAATATAACAGTATTTTTTAGAATACAATAAACATGTCTGAAAGATTTATTGTCACTTTGTTTTTGATGCATCTTTATGGTTCTGCTGGACTAAACACCCACCTAATATATTTCTCACTATATTATGCCTGACTTACACGGATAATATAGCTTATTATACTCTGAGTATAATAAGCTATATTATATTATACTCTGAGTATAATAAGCTATATTATACTGTGAGTATAATAAGCTCATAGCAGTTTGCTAAATTTTGGAATCAGGTAGCTAGCTTGGTCAGCTGCTTACTCTGCTTTCCATTTGAAGTTTTAAAGGGGCATTGTAATGTAAAATCAATTTTTCTGAACTTACATTGTGCTATCATGTTATCCCCTCATCAAAAACAGTCCCGAAGTGTTTGCCTTTACTCTTTCATGCTTGCTTTCAGAAATCCTTTAATAGCCTGTGCAACCATTCAGCTGAGGGAAATGCCTGGGTGGACCTAGCCCCGCCTTCGAGAACAAAGCTCCTCCTTGAAATGGAAGCTTCCAAGCTTCCACCCTCACGGAGCAGCGCTCCTTCACGATTCCCCCACTCAGCTCCTTCAGACTAGCCAACATCAATTAGCAAACAGCTGATTTAACTGTGCTTCAGCTGAGCTCATTTTACGAGCTGCTTCTCTGTGCAACGCTGGTAAAAACATTGTCAAAGGGTTAGTGGAGGAGTAACGCTGTGATGACTTCCAGAAGGCTTCGTTTTTTTAAAGAGACAGAGACCCAATTTTAAGACAATTAATTTATGAAGTAACATTTATTTTAAATCACATTTGACATACGTAGCATTTTTACATTAACTGAAGGTAAGATATTTATTTGATTGTTCTATAAAATGGCATCATGCGCCTGGAAAACAGATAATACTGCCGGTGTAGTGTCTGGGCTCCTTTAGTTTCCACACTATAAATATCCATGTTTTCTATGGCTATCTGAACAGCAATATTTTAAGCTATTTCTCTTATATGTAGAGCAAATGTGTGATGCACCTTCTTTCAGCCAGCTGATCAGCAGTTTTCAACAATACACAGGGTGTAAAACTCCAGAATTTTCACATAAAAACAGTACGGCTGAAAGTTTTAGCCATTTTAAACCGTAATTTGTGATTTGAATCATTTCTGCCGCAGTCCATCTGATGGTTTTTATCGTTCCAGTGGTTTTGTGGGCCATTAGTTGCATCACAGCCACAGGATTAAAGAACAGAGGTCTGTCCTTAGAGTATTATTCTCAGGTGTAATCTGTAAAATGAAAAAACAAGTGCCAGTTTTCACCTTTTTTTTTTTTTGAGCAATGGCCAGTTGGGAGTTCAGCTCACTTAAAGGGTAAACGGCTGATCAGTGAGATCAAAGCCCCGCTTTGAAAACGTAAATCCTTGTTGCATTTTAAATTCTCTGCACACAAACCGGGTCTCATTCAATGCAACCCGTTGGAAACTTTGCTTAGACCTCAGAGGTGAAGGTGCCTTGTTGTAATTCAGCTGTTCCAGAGGCAGCCCTCATAGATTTTACGTCATAAAACAAAGCACAGGCCAGTAAAAGCGCCACATGATGGAAAACGAAGTTAAATATGCTTTTAGCTTCTTCCCAAAGCAGCCCTGCTAAGAACACAAAGGTCAGTCCTCGAGATTTCTGGAAGAGAAAGAGAGATGTGTGTAAGCGCAAAAACTTTTTAAAATGACTGCAGAGGAAAAGGAAGGAAGTTTATCCTCAGCTACAAGCAGAAAGTTCATTCTGAGAAATTCTCTGCTGTATAAAACCACAGTATCATTTTTATAAAAAAGAAAAGTTAATTCTCTAACAACTCAAAATGTAACTCCTATTCATAACTGAAGAAAAATATGGTTATAATGTTCCACAATTTGCCTAAAGTGATGAAACGTCCGATATGGATGTTTTCTTCATCCACTTCCTGTTCACGTTTCCAGCTCTTCCTAAGCCCTAAATATTAATGTAAACATGAAATTGCTTCATATTTTTAAACAGCACAGCCTTCTACATGCAGTATTTATTTCTCCCGGTTTTTGCCAACTGGTGGATGCGCTCACATGCTAAAACTGGAAAGTAAACAAACATCCAAATCGGTCCATTATTAATAAAAAAGCCCCAAAGATGTGTATATTTCCACACACGGGTGATGACTGTAGAACTGGGCTCAGCGCTAATGCTGGAACAAAACCACTTTCAAACAACTTCTGCCCTTTAAAATGAATCTTACCAAACATTTTCAAAACAAAAGCTCCTCTTTTTTATATGTGATTTACATTTAAGACTAAAAAATTGTGCATTAGCATAAGGAAAATATTCCAAATAATATTTGGAACATTATTTGTTCTAAATAATGGAACAAATAAGGTTGTGAATTTGTCAATTAATGCACATTATTTGTGCATTAATTGACAACCACTGTGGCCAAGCCAATCCTTTAAGCCACTGAGTTGTTACACTGGAGTAAAGCTGATGCGCTGATTACCTTATCAGCTGAATTAAAGTCGGAAACATCTTTGATCGTTGTGCAGGTCGTCCATTTATTGATGCCAGAAATGTATCTTTTACAACGATTGATCCATCAAAACACCTGTTGACAGCTTCTACCGGATCAGCGGTCATAAAACTGTTTTCCCCTTCCACAAATAGGTTCATTCATAATCTGCCCTTACAACAACTATGAACTTTCAAAATAAGTCTTATGAACTTCTTTTTTTGAAAAGAGGATGAGAGGAGCAAAAGGATCGGAACTGGGTCACTCAGACTGCAGTGAAAAAGTCGTGGATATTTGTCAATATACGAGTCACATTTGGGAAAAACATAAAAAATATAAAATCAAAATTTGTGTCACATTTGCCTGCTGTGTGAATGGAGCCTAAATTTCTCCGTAAATATTCAAATTGTTATTACTATAATTGCCCTTTCGGATTAATGAATTTGTTTTTTGAATTTGAACTGAATTTGAAACTTTAAAAATATATCTGTGCGCTCATTTATATTTAATTATCTGTCTTTTGGTTTACTCTGCAGAGCAACAGGAGACGTTTGGGAAATCCAGGAGGAGCTCAGAGGAGGCCTGCTGCACTCTAAAAAGAAATAGTTGAACCAACTTAATTTAATTGCTTCTATGGGTAACAAGCAATTCAATTAAGTTTATGGATGATAAGTTGGATGATTAGAATATATTGAATTGGTTAAACTTAATAAATTAAGTTGGTTAAACTTAATAAATTAAGTTGGTTAAACTTAATAAATTAAGTTGGATAAAATAAACAAATTAAGTTGGATAAACTTAATAAATTAAGTTGGATAAACTTAATTGAATTGCTTCTTACCTATGGAAGCAATTCAGTTAAGATGGTTCAGCTATTTAGTGTAAGTTTTGAGTTAAATGAACAGAAAAAAGCAAGTTGTCATAGCAACAGTAAAAAAATTAAGTTAAATTAATATAAATAAGATTAACCCTAAGCCCAAAAAACACTTTTTACAGTGTAACAGGCGAAATTAATGACTGAAAAATCGAAATAAATCAGATTATTGAGGCAGGAAAACGGCTTCAGAAACTCTTCATTAATCCACCGCTAAGCTAGTCCCTGAAAACAACATAGAATGAACCTAGCTTAGCACTATAGCGCTAGTAGAGCTAGCTCGGGCTAATAGCCTCCAACTTGTTTACTGCTAAATATTTCAACATACATGAGTAGTTTGTAAATATTTAAATACATTTTGGGATGTTTTTTAACTTTTTAATCAATCTTAGTGTTTAAGACAGCGCTAGCTTAGCATAGCTCAAACAGGTTCAGCCATTTTATTAAGCCAAAAGATCCAAAATACTAAAGTTGAATTCAGAAATAAAAATATCTAAACACAGTTTTTATAATTGTTTTTGCAGCTAAAAGAAACTATGAAGTCAGTAAAACTAGCTGAGACTTAAAGTGCTACAATTTATGCTTTGTTGTTGTGCCAAATATTGGCATAAAGTTTTAGCTAAATAATAACAGTGAGCTGTAACTAACTGTCCCAACATCCATCCAAAAATGTGTCATATTTTCAGTAATTTTAACAGATATTTCATGGCATTCATAATATTTAACATTAGGGCTAGCTAGTTTAGCTTAGCTAAACGTTTCATTAAGCAATTAAAAATAAGTTTATGCCAACAAATATGAACGCACAAGGCGTTGAGATTAATAATTACATCAATTTGTTCATCTATCCATCCAAAAATGTGTCCGTTTCTGTAATTTCACCGGATTTATGGCTCTATAAACTCAAAGCTATAATGTTAGCAGGAATAGCTCAGGCTAAACGACTCTGATTATTGTTTAAATGTCAAATATTGAAATAAATACGTACAGTTCATGAATATCTGTTTTTTTAATTGGTGGCTTGTAAATATTTATATAACTATGTAACGATTTTGTCCGTTTTTTAGCAAAACAAAACTAGCTTAGCCTAGCCTAGCTGAGCAACAGGTTCCGCCATTTCATTGACCTTCAAACTGTTTAAAAACTCTAAAGCTGAATAATTCACATGTTAGCTTCATAAACAAACCCGTATCAACACGTTTTCACTTTAATATTTAATCTATTTGTTGTTATTTTGTACTAAAACGGAGCTAACTCTGAATTCAGTGAAGCTAACCAGCTAGCCGGACTTACAGCTCTAGAAGTTTCCTCTGAGCGCCGCTGCGGCCTACAGGTGAGTCTGAAAGGTAAATTTAAATACCTGGCGGTCAGTTTCGCTCTAATCCGTCTAATAACCTCACAGCCATAGAAACTGGGCTCAGATTGAAGCAACAACACTTATTTTAATCAGAGGTCGATAAATTAACCAAAAATTATACTCAAAAAAACACTCAAGAGCAAGAAATTACATTATTTGGTTAAAAGGCGACTCAAGTACTGAGCAACTAATCAAAACAATGTTTAATAAAACGATAAAGTTATGAAAACTTTGGGTGTTTTATGAACCAAAGTGAAAATATTTCATATAAATCAGTGATTGTTGAGAATAGGGAAAAAACAAGCACAAAATTTGAATAAAATATTCACAAAATATAAATTTTTCAAATATCTGACTAAACTAACCTGGTCATGTGATACAACAATGTATATTTTCAAGGTATTAGCTGAATATTTTTTATTTTAAACATTGTAGTCGGTGGATGATGCCTGTAAAAGCCTTTGTCCAGGAGCAGAACTCAATACATTTATAATAGTTTAAATCAATTAAAGAAATACTAAAATTATATATTATGACAATTAAGTATAAGTATTCATATAAATAATTATAAAGGTATCAATAAATTGAATTAAAAATCATTTTTATATATTTTCCAACTCCATTGAAATTTGTCCCTAGTTTATGTCAAAACCGTCAGAAATGAAAAGAATGTAAAAAAAATCAGGCATTATTGAGGGTAGCAGAACTTCTGAGGACCCCATTACCACTTACTGTTTCTTTCTTTGCTAAGAGGCTAGCTCTGGTTAGCTTAAGGCTAGTTATCTCTGGTTAGCTTAAGGCTAGTTAGCTCTGGTTAGCTTGTGTTATTCTTTAGTTTTTTCTTCTTTTTATTCCTAAGTTGTTTGTCACAACCATGATGTGTCAACACCATAACTGACAATTTACAAAACGTTGAAATTTTGTGAAATAAAAGCTTAATTTTGGTAAATTGTAAAGATTTCAGGGACCTGATGAGCTACAATATGGCCTCCTTCAGATATAAATTGAGGTAGTTTGGCTTTTTGTCAACTCCAGAGTTTTTGTGACTCTTTCAGTGAAATTGTTGTCAAATCTCACTTAAATGTGCAGTTATTTCATTTTAATGTATTTTAGATAAATTGCATTACTTCAAATGTACCAAGTTTTTCATTTTACTCACTAGTTTGTCACCTTCAGCTCTGTGTCAACTCCGTCAGATGGACATTTTGTTGTTTTAAATAATATATATTTTGTTTCTTGAGAAGCATTGGTCTGTAAAATGAGTAAAAATATCACTAAAGGGTCATTAAAAATGATTTTTATTTATTTTTGTCAGATGGTGATGACAACGTTCTGGGTCAGGTTGATTAAAAATGTAATTTTAAAAATAAAATGTTGCAACTGAGAGCCTGATCCTCAGCATCTTTACATTTCCAAAACATTTGTATACATAAAATTGAGAAATAACCCAAAAAAAATTATGGAAAAATTAAAACCCATTTTGTCGCTATTTTCAAGAATCACTGGATTAAGTGATGCATTTAAAAGGATTAATAGCTTGAGTCATGCTGAACTGATCTGACCGTTTCCATAGCAACGATCAGAACTACAGCGACTCATTGTAGCCATCACCTCATCTATGACATAGATCTATGTCATAGAACATCTAAGGTTCTAAATTCTTTGATCCTAAACCTAGAGGTTATTTCGTAGAAGATCGTTGACTGTGAAGGAGTCTTAATCATGATTAACCATATCGGTAAAGCTTTGCTGTGCCCTATGATTCTATGTGGAGGATATCTATCCCACCGTGGAGTAAAAAAAGCTTGGAATAAACTGGTTCCATCATATCCGTTCTTTGAGCTGTCACCTTGCCCGGACAACAGACCGGAATATGATGAGTTTGACAAATACCTGTTTGATCCGCCACAGCCAACTTTCCCAGTCGGGGAAGTTTGCTGTGAGACGGTTGAGTTAAAGATCTCAAGCCAAAAATCTGAAGAACGAAGGACCAAGGCATCTGTTGAGAAGGAAGATGTGACCTTTTCGAGAGAAGAAGTGATCAAGCAATTGATGGCAGAGAAAAGGAAGGACTCCGAAACACTGACCTGTGTTCTTTACAGGAGAGCATGGGAAGAAAACATATACGGAGCAAGACGACCGGGAGATGAAGGATATGTGGAATTTAAGCGAAGCTGGTGAGCAGACGAAGGAAAAATGGATGAAAAGGACAAAGGAGTAGAAATGGATGAAATGGACAAAGGAGTAGACAAAAGAGAAATAGATGAAATGACAAAGGAGTAGACAAAGGAGACATGGATGAAAAAGACAAAGGAGTAGACAAAGTAGAAATGGATGAAATGGACAAAGGAGGAGACGAAGGAGAAATTGATGAAATTGACACAGGAGTAGACAAAAGAGAAATGGATGAAATTGACAAAGGACTAGACGAAAGAGAAAAGAATGAAATAGACAAAGGAGTAGACAAAAGAGAAATGGACAAAGGAGTAGACAAAAGAGAAATGGATTAAATGGAAAAAGGATTAGACAAAGGAGAAATTAATGAAATGGACAAAGTAGTAGACAGAAGAGAAATGGATGAAAAAGACAAAGGAGTAGACAAAGTAGAAATGGATGAAATGGAAAAAGGACTAGACAAAAGAGAAATGGATGAAATGAACAAAGGAGGAGACGAAGGAGAAATGGATGAAATTGACAAAGGAGTAGACAAAAGAGAAATGGATGAAATTGACAAAGGACTAGACAAAAGAGACATGGATGAAATGGACAAAGGAGTAGACAAAGGAGAACTGGACAAAGGAGTAGACAAAAGAGAAATGAATGAAATTGACAAATGAGTAGACAAGAGAAATGGAATAAATGGAAAAAGGAGTAGACGAAAGAGAAAAGAATGAAATAGACAAAGGAGTAGACAAAAGAGAAATGGACAAAGGAGTAGACAAAAGAGAAATGATTAAATGGAAAGAGGATTAGACAAAGGAGAAATTAATGAAATGGACAAAGGAGTAGACAAAAGAGAAATGGATGAAATAGACAAAGGAGTAGACAAAAGAGAAATGGATGAAATGGACAAAGGAGTAGACAAAGGAGAAATGAAAGAAATGGACAAATGACTAGACAAAAGAGAAATGGATGAAATGGAAAAAGGAGTGGACGAAAGAGAAATAGATAAAATGACAAAGGAGTAGACAAAAGAGAAACGGATGAAATGGACAAAGGAGTAGTCAAAGGAGAACAGAATGAAATGGAAAAAGGAGTAGTCAATGGAGAAATGGATGAAATGGACAAAGGAGTAGAAAAAGGAGAAAAGGATGAAATAGACAAAGGAGTAGACAAAAGAGAAATGGACAAAGGAGTAGAAAAAGGAGAAATGGATGCAATGGACAAAAGAGTAGACAAAAGAGAAATGGATGAAATGGACAAAGGAGTAGACAAAAGAGAAATGGATGAAATGGACAAAAGAGTAGACAAAAGAGAAATGGATGAAATGGACAAAGGAGTAGACAAAAGAGAAATGGATGAAATGGACAAAGGAGTAGATGAAGGAGAAATGGATAAAATGGACAAAGGAGTAGACAAAAGAGAAATGGATGAAATAGACAAAGGAGTAGACAAAAGAGAAATGGATGAAATGGAAAAAGGAGTAGACGAAAGAGAAAAGGATGAAATAGGCAAAGGAGTAGACAAAAGAGAAATGGATTAAATGGACAAAGGATTAGACAAAGGAGAAATTAATGAAATGGACAAAGGAGTAGACAAAAGAGAAATGGATGAAATAGACAAAGGAGAAATGAAAGAAATGGACAAATGAGTAGACAAAAGAGAAATGGATGAAATGGAAAAAGGAGTAGATGAAAGAGAAATAGATAAAATGACAAAGGAGTAGACAAAAGAGAAATGCATGAAATGGACAAAGGAGTAGACAAAGGAGAATGGGATGAAATGGACAAAGGAGTAGACAAAGGAGAAATTATGAAATGGACAAAGGAGTAGACGAAGGAGAAATGGATGAAATGGACAAAAGAGAAATGGATGAAATTGACAAAGGAGTAGACAAAGGAGAAATGGATGAATATAAAAATGAGGAGTAGAAAAAGGAGAAATGGATGAAATGAAAAGGAGGAGTAGTTGAAGGAGAAAAGGAGTAGATGAAGGAGAAATGGATGAAATTTAAAAAAAGTACACAAAGAAGAAATGGATGAAATGACCAAGGAGTAGACGAAGGTAAGCAGAACCAGCAGCTCTGAATGGCAGGTTGGGCTACTCAAATAGCTACTCAACGCCTAGCCAACAGCTAATCAGATCCAAGCTAACTGCTATTCAGCGATAATAGCGATGAACTGGGTCAGACTATCCATAGTTGGATCAACAGCTATAGAAAGTCAAAGTAGCAGCTGTCCAGAGTCAACTGCGATAAAAGGTGAAGCTAACACAGAGTTAGCTCAAAAGCTAGCAAAAATTACGTACAGCAAACAGCAACTCAAAGCCCAACCAGCTAATCAAACTAAAACAGTGTCAAACTAAGAGGCAAACTAGCTCAAGCTAACCACTGTCTGGATTTAGATCAATAACTACAGAAAGTGAAGCTAACAGCTAATCATAGTCAAGCTAACAGCGTGAAGCTGCTAACAGCTAATCAGAGTCAAGCTAACAGCGTGAAGCTGCTAACAGCTAATCAGAGTCAAGCTAACAGCATGAAGCTAATATTGATTTAAAACGGTGACCATAAATCTTCAACTGAATACAGTATCGGTTTAGCTCTTTAGCATTAGCTTGAGAGATTCTAACTTCCTGTAACACACGTGTCAAACTCAAGGCCCGCCATGTCATTTTATGTGGCCCGTGAGAGCTTAAAAGTTTTGAGTGTCTAAAAATAAATACCGAAAAATAAATTAAGTGTGCTTTGACCAAAAACTACATTTTCCACATTGCCTTTCTATGCCGTTACTACGGTAACCGTGGCAGTTTCCACATCCATGCCAACGAGTTGAGATGAGTTGAGATATAAATAATGATCCCAAAATGTCCAGAAAGAGAAAAGTTGATGCAGACAGAAGATTGTTTCAAGAAAGATGGGAAGGCGAATACTTGTTTGTGCTTCAAGGAGAAAGACCGGTATGTCTTTTGTGTTACAAGGTGGTTTCGGTTGTCAAAGAGTACAATCTGCGTCAACATTTTGACACCAAACACGGAGCTAAGTACGCTCAAGCTAGCCTTCAAGAAAAGCAACAAATTGCCCAAGAATTAAAAGGCAAACTGCGGTCGCAGCAGAGTTTGTTCACGAAATCCACAGCCGAAAACGAGGCCGCAGTGAAAGCTAGCTTCATTGTGACTAAAGAAATCGCCCACGCTTCCAAATCTTTTTCAGAGGGAGCGTTTTTGAAGCAGTGCATGCTGAAGGTCTGTGAGCAGGTGTGTCCCGACCAGTTACAGACTTTTAAAAATGTCAGTTCATCCAGAAACACCATTGCGAATCGAGTGAAGGAACTAGCATAAAATCTTACAACACAGCTGGCCGAGGAGACACGCAGCTACACAGCTTTTTCATTAGCTGTTGATGAAAGCACAGATAACACAGACACAGCGCAGTTATCATTTTTTATTAGAGGCGTAAAGTCGGACCTCTCTATCACTGAGGAGCTGTTGGATGTGGCTGCAATGCATGGGACCACGACGGGACAGGACATTTTTGATGCAGTGGAGAAGTCCGTAAGTAAAAATGCATTGCAGTGGGAAAACTTGGTGGGCTTAACTACAGACGGTGCACCGGCAATGTGTGGAGGAAAAGTGGGCTTGGTTGGACTAATGAAGAGGAAAATGCAAAAAATGAACTGTCACACGCCTCTGATAATGTATCATTGCGTTATCCATCAAGAAGCTTTATGTGGGAAGGTGCTGGGGATGGAGGACATTGTGACCACAGTCATGAAAACAGCGAACTTCATTCGGGCCTGAATCACCGTCAGTTCCAGCAGTTTTTGCTGGAGATGGGCTCGGAACACGGGGATGTGCCGTACCATACAGAAGTGCGGTGTCTGAGTAGGAGCAAAGTCCTCAAGCGATTTTTTGAGCTCAGGGAAGACATTGCTCTTTTTATGCAGAGTAAAGGAAAACTCATGTCTGAACTATCAGATCCAAAGTGGCTGTGTGCCTTTGCTGTGTTGTGTGACATAACCGACCATCTCGCCCAGCTGAATCAGAAGCTGCAGGGACGCAAACAAGTCATCAGGCAGATGTCCGACACGATCACGGCTTTCCAGCGTAAATTGGACTTATGGATGTGGCAAGTGAAACAGGACAATCTTGTCCACTTTCCTGTTTGTCAGAGCATGTCAGCCTTGTTTCCCGAGACTTTTTCATGTGCTCAGTTAGCTACCAAACTGAGCTGGTTAAAGACTGAGTTTGATCGGCGCTTCTCTGACTTCAGAGCGCAACAGTCTGGCTTTGACATCTTTGCCAATCCTTTCACCACCAATGTCTGCACGGCACCCCAACATCTTCAGATGGAGCTAATTGAGCTTCAAAGCGACAGTGGCCTGAAAGCAAAGTTCCAGGATGCTGCAATCCAGGACTTTTAACCGTCTGATGCCCCCTGGTTTGATGCCGCAGCTTCGACTTCATGCTGCCCGTGTTCTGTCCATGTTTGGAAGCACCTATCTGTGCGAACAGTTTTTTTTTCCATAATGAATCTGAACAAAAACCAGTACAGATCACGGCTCACGGATGACAACCTCCATGCTGTTCTACGCATTGCCTCAGCACAGGACCTAAAGCCAGACATTGACACACTGGCAACGGGAAAACAGTGTCAGACATCTGGTCAGAAAAACACAGGTTAGCATTTTCTTTTTGAAACTGAATTAAAATATAATAAATCTCGCCCGGAACGTTAGCTGGAGATAGGCACCAGCAACCCTCCCGACCCCACTAAGGGACAAGGGTGTCAAGAAAATGGATGGATGGATGGATGGATAAAATGTAATTCACCCAAGAAGAACAGTTAAACTGTGTGCAATTTAATGACTGTGCTTGCATTTTGTTTTGTGTTTATCATTTTCAGAACATGATCGATAGTAGAGAGAAAATTCACTTGGTGTGTTCAAGGACAGGCAGCATCTCCTCATCAAAGACTATCCAAAAAACTTGAGTAATATAGTTGTGAATTGAGTCAACCTTTATTTTGGTATTTTTAGCTGATTACATATTATTTATGTGTAGCTGCTGTTGTAATTTGTTAATGTTTGCAGGTCTTATGTGTGTATGCAGACAAATTGTTGTCATCAAACATCAGTTGGATGCAAGGCTGTGTGTAGTCTTTTTTTGTAAAATGCTACATGTGTCATAAAAGGATTTATGTTAGAGCAACAAGCAAACATATGTTTTCTATGCAACTGTAATTGTCTGTAATGAGGTATTTAACATTAAGGAGTAGTTACATTAACATTACATTCGATTACATTTACTTACATTTATAAGTTACATCTGGCCCTTTAAGGGCAGCCATTATGCTGATGTGGCCCTTGGTGAAAATGAGTTTGACACCCCTGCTGTGACAGCTAGCTGTGCTCCAGTGCTAATACTAACCTGTATTTATCCGCTTTCACTGGCTTTCTAAATGTGAAGTTCCGTCGTAGTTCACCACAAACCTACTAACGACTCCGCATTGCTGAGACATTAGCTCACGGTCATGTGATGCGATGTTTAGCTGTTACAAAACAGGATTTACAAAACGTTATAAACACTCTTTGGAGTTTGAGGTTCGCACAGGAAGCGGCCCGGTGATTTAAAGGTCGGCGTTTTAAATCATCGGGCCGCTTCCGCCGATATAAAGGTCGGTGTTTTCAAACAGATAGTGTCACCGCGGAGCAGCTAGCAGGGCTACGTCCGCCTTGGTTTACAATACGTACAAGTGTATTGGCAGAGTCTGTCACACAGACGAGGGACGGCTGGTTAAATTAAACACACAGAGACAGTAAAGGGAAGGTTTCCCCTCTGAAAGCCACATGAGACATGACTGGACATGGACAGCATTAGAGGACGTCCATGTGTCCATGTGTCCATGTCTGTGTTAGAGCCGACATAAATCCCGAAGGTCCATCCATCCATCCATCCATTTTCCTACACCCTTGTCCCTTAATGGGGTCGGGAGGTGCTGGTGCCTATCTCCAGCTGGCGTTCCGGGCGAGAGGCGGGGTACGCCCTGGACAGGTCGCCAGTCTGTCGCAGGGCAACACAGAGACACACAGGACAAACAACCATGCACACACACACTCACACCTAGGGGCAATTTAGACAGACCAATTAACCTGACAGTCATGTTTTTGGACTGTGGGAGGAAACCGGAGTACCCGGAGAAAGCCCACCATGCACAGGGAGAACATGCAAACTCCATGCAGAAAGGCCGGGGCCGGGAATCGAACCCAGAACCTTCTTGCTGCAAGGCAACAGCTCTACCAACTGCGCCACTGTGCAGCCTATCCCGAAGGTCACAAACCAGAATACGATTTTTTTTCTTCTTAAAAACCAAAAAAGCTGTGAGAAAAAACAAGAACTTTGTTTCTTCAACAGGATTAATCTGGAAAAGATCAGCAAGAGTCAAGCTAACAGTTTAGCTAAGAGCTAATCAGAGTCAACAAACTCACACATATGGACTCACACATATGGACAAGCTAACGGCTAATCACTCAAGCTAAAAGCTAATCAGAGTCATGGATGGATGATGGATGGATGGATGGATGATGGATGAATGGATAGATGGATGGATGATGGATGCATGAATGAGGGACAGATGATGGATGATGGATGGATGGATTATCATTAAATGATCATCCAACCTGAAAACAAAACCGTAACAGACTCAATTTTGCTCTCTACGTGTTTTTTGGGTGTCGATGCCCCAGAATGAGGAATTTCCACCCAGTCGCTAGTGGAGCTGTTGTCAGTCGGTTGCCACGGCAACAGGTGTGATGAAACAATACAGTAGACAAAACGAGTGAGAAAGAAAAGCTTAATACAAGCAATTCAATTAAGTTGAACCAACTTAATTGAATTGCTTCTATGGGTAACAAGTAACTCAATTAACTTTATGGATGATAAGTTGGATGATTAGAATATATTGAATTGGTTAAACTTAATAAATTAAGTTGGATAAACTTAATAAATTATGTTGTATAAACTTAACAAATTAAGTTGGATAAACTTAATAAATTAAGTTGGATAAACTTAACAAATTAAGTTGGATAAACTTAACAAATTAAGTTGGATAAACTTAATAAATTAAGTTGGATAAACTTAACAAATTAAGTTGGATAAACTTAACAAATTAAGTTGGATAAACTTAACAAATTAAGTTGGATAAACTTAACAAATTAAGTTGGATAAACTTAACAAATTAAGTTGGATAAACTTAACAAATTAAGTTGGATAAACTTAATTGAATTGCTTGTTACCTATGGAAGCAATTCAATTAAGTTGGTTCAACTATTTAGTGTAAGTTTTGAGTTAAATGCATACAAAAAGTGAGTTTGCATAGCAAAAGCAAAAGAATTAAGTTAAATTAATGTAAATAAGTCCATAAGATGAACTTAAGCACTTTTTAGAGTGTGCTCGGCCATGTTGAGAGGAGCCAGATGAGGCGGCACAGTCACCCAGGACGGAAGCCTCCGGTGTGACTCCATTAAAGGTCTACCGGGCAGGACCTGCTGGGCACATGACTATGGAGGAGGCTGGATGGGATCTGCGAGCTGGAGCAGGTGATTCTGTGACTTGACGGATGCTCGGCAGCTTTCAAGTTCAAGGTCAAACAGAGGACAAAGTGATGGCGCAACCAGAAATTGACATACAACGAATGAAAAGAAACATACATCTGATTTTGTTATGTCTCTGTTTGAAGTCAAATCAGGAGGTAAACTGTGGAGCCGCACACAGGTCTGGTTCAATCTTCGGAACAATTTCCAGATGCTTGAAGGTGCCACTTTCATCTGTTAAACAACTATAAGTAATAATTGATGAGGAGGGAGACCGGTTCTGTCACCACATATGAACATGTCTTGGTTCAAAATGTGGAAACTGACCACAGAACAAAATGCAAAAACCTTGTGAAGATGCTGCTGAAGCTGGTAAGAGTAACATACGCAAAACTTTGTTGATATTCAATTAATGTTGAAAAATCACAAGTTCGCAATTACGATGTTTCCATTAAATAAGAAATGCAATTAAAACCACAGGTGAATAAGTTTGTTTACACACATAAGTCATTAAAAACCATGCTGCATCAGCCTCTAACTACTTCCCGTTGTCTTCTTCGTGGTTTGCGCAAGTAGTAACATCCGGCTGTTGATCATGTGACTTGTGCAGGGAAAGAAATGGGTCCATTGCAGTTTTGTGAGATAAACCAATTTAGATATGGCCATAAAAATACCTCTCTCATCCTGGTGCCAAAATGTAATTTTTTAACTTTGTGTTTTGTTTTGTTTTTCGAATTTGTCATCAAACACATTTTTTAAATGTCAAATTATGCAATTATATGGTTAGTGGAAACTCAGCTATTGAAGAAGAAAGCCAGAATACAGTTTGCAAAGGTACACAGGAAGAAAGATCTTCATTTTTGAAGCCATTTCTTGTGGCCTAATGAAACAGAATTTGAACTATTTGACCATAATGACCATGTATTTATACATTTATAATTTACTATCAAATAAATAATAGGTGAAAAAACGTAACTTTTGTAAGGGAATGTATTTTTGCTTATGCTGTGATCAGAATTTATCGCGGTTTCGTGATGGCACCGCGGTTTTGTATCCCCGCACCGAGGAACGATGAGTGACGATTAAAGAGTCCATGATTGGCGTTTTCCTGCCAGCATAAGCATCGCTTCTGCTCTGACAGACAAGCCTTCATTACAGCCGCCCTGCAATATCATGTCTACTTTCAGCAAACACGCCACTGTCGGTCTGCTCATTACCATAAAGACGATCCTCCATCAGCTGACTGACGCTGTTGGTTTTCGTCTCTCACCGGAAACTCTGAGCTGATGGGAATTTCATCTCCCAAAGTGTCTCAACATCCAGGTAGGAGCGCGTGCGGTGACCTGCTTATGACAACATCCTGTCGCGCTCTCAATCAAGCCCTGTTATTTTGAAAGCCGCACCTGGAGCTATTTTTTTTTAAGTGCAACCCGTGAGTTGTTGTTACAGGTTCCAGTCTCCTCGGCGATAACAGTCATTTTCTGAAGCGTGCAGCGCAGAAACCCGGAGGCTATATTGACATTCCTCGCAGTGCCGGTGCCTCTTGTCTTTTAGCCACTACAGCTGCATTCCGGTGTTGCATTGATCAATATTTGATATTTGAACAGCCAGAAAGACTCCGCGAGAAGCAAAAGATGCGAGTGATGGGCGGAGGGACAGTTAGACCCTCAGATGTCAAACCGGGTCTGGTTTGTTGTTTTCAGCTCATTACCTCGGTTTTATCGAGCGTCTTCAGGGGGTTGAAGTGTTTTAGGGGCTTTTTTCTCCTTTTTTCGCCTCTGCAACAGGTAGACCGGCTATGTGTTGTATGACAGAGACTATAGTGAGAAATGATCCTGAATAGTTTTATTTAGATTATATTCCTAACCTCAGTATCAGTTACTCTGTGGATTGGTTATCGTTTTTCTTTAGTGTATTTTCATCGAGGTTTTCAGTGGCAAATATGATCAATGACTTTATGTATATTTTTTATATTTATCTTAAATATTCAAGTTTGATAATTGGAAAACAACATAATCAATATTCCTTACAGCTTTCTACAGATTTGATCTCTTGTGTATTTTATTTCAATCAGTGAGAAGCTTATTGAGAAATAAATAAATAAATAAAACGATTTAAATCAAAGTGTGT